>OX422215.1:628843270-629443270 GCA_949130495.1 Sambucus nigra | reverse complement strand
AGCCGAATAAAATTTATCCTTTTCGTTCAGTAACCCCCCCCCCCCCCCCCCCCGAAATTGCAAAAATGGAATATTCATTAAAGTCCAAAAAGTGCATAAAAAGGGGCATGAGAAAAAAAAATAGATATGCTCAACAAAAATAGCAAGAAAAGAAAAGAAGTGAAAAACAGAAAAAAATAAAGAAAAGGAATAGAAAACGAGCAAAAGCCCGAAAAAGCACTAAGGGACATCATAAGCAAAATTTTCCAATTTCTATTTTCCCAACCATTTCCATATTACCCAATACACCAAAAGCCCGAAAAAGTCCTAACCGAGTCCGGGTTGATAAATTAATTATCGCGTGGAGAGATAAGACACCAAAAGATAATAAAAGAGATTAAATGCGTGAAAAAGGGACGATGTTCCCGTAACCCAATGATCGTATTCCGATGATGAGATCTATTCACCATAAATATCCGTCTTTCTACTTGTGTGCGTGACTTTGCATTCAATATATTTTCTCTTTTATATCAGGCACACTGAAAGAATAGCCACATTCCGAATGATTCGTTTGTGAGAGCATCCTGTGAGATTTTGAAATCAAAGCGAATTTTCGGATAAGTAACGTAATGGTCAATCGGTGGAAATCCGCGGTTAAATTTTTTGGCTTCGCACACACGCACTATGATTTGAGACTCTTGAGCATGACTTGATGATAACTATTTTCTGGAAAAGTTTGAATTATACAATTTTTGGGTATTTTGAGTTTTCTTTGAGTCGAATTTCGTGGGTATATTCTCTGCAAACCCTCACGAGACACAACTCGTCCTACTAGGATAACCTAGGGGTTTAAAGGCTTGTTGCATATGCTAAATGCAATCTATTGCTCACGAAAAAGGTATTCTATCCTAATAAAATGATTTTCAAGAGTTGACCCTTGCTAGGATTCTTTTACATTGCTCGGGATGCACAAAGTTCTAAGTTAGGGAGATTTGAATAGGCATAAATTCTTCCAAATTTATCCCTTTAATTTAGTTACTTTTAGAACTTTGAAAAGCGTAATTGATTTGATTTTATCTCATAATTTTGCTACTGACTTATTCTAACGAGTATCCCAAGTTTCTGGTATTTAATACTAATCTTACAGGTATTTTATGTCAATAAAGAAAGAAAGAAATCGGAAGAATCGAGAAAGAAAAGAAGAAAAGTCAAAAGGAAAAGTTGTAATTTTTACCTAGAATTAGGATGAGTCATCTAAGGAAAGTTAAAGATCTTTCAATTACAAGAACATAGGAAGAAACGACACCTTAATCGGAGTTCTGGTGTGAAAGTTATGGGCAGTCAAAGATAGAAGAAAAAGTCAAAGAAAATCGAACCGATCCGGATCGGACCGATCCTAAATGCAAAGTTCCAGTGAACCTCAGACCAAAGATGGATCGAAGCTGAGAGAAATTAAATGAACCGATCCATACCGGACCGATCCGGCTAGAAATTAAAAGAACCGATTCGGATCCCAGTCGAACCGAACCGAAGGAGGGCCGGACCGATCCGACTGTCGCAATTTTGTTTTTTTTACTCTTTCTCCAATGGAGAGTCCTGGTTCAGCTAAAATGCTTGTAGTCTTGTAGGGTATTTAAACCCAAATTATTATCATTCTAAGGATGGCTAAAAATTCATATAATTTTCCTTTTTTCTTAGTTAACCTTTAGAGGTAGTTAGAGAGACAAAGTTGCTACAAAAACCCTAGTTTGAAGATTGATTACAATTTTAATTCCAAGATTAAAGTTTGTACAGATTTCTGTGATTACAAGTAATTTTAATTAATGATTTTAGTGCTTTGGTAAGTTAGTTGATTGATTTCTTCTATTTAATATTTCTTCTTCATCATTCTTCAATTCTCCCTTAGTGTAATCATGATTTCTTGTAATTCAACAATCGTTTTCACTACTTTCATCATGGTAGGCTAGATTTTCGAAGGCTAGGATACATGAACTCAACCTGATGTGGTAGTTGCATGTGTATAAAATTAATCCTCTGAATTTAATGATTATTTACGATCGTATTGCGTAGAAATACGACAATTATAGATCTTTGGATCTCGTTTGCTTCAGGGTAATCGGAATGCTTCAAAATGCAATTCGAGTGTCACTATCGCAATACCGATTTACTCGTCCTCTGATTAAGTATGGTGCGGGCTTGAACCTCATATACGTAATGCTTGGGAGTACTAAATTCTGGGTCTAATTAATCACTTAAATTTACGATTAGTTTTATATCTGCAATACACTAGGGTTAGGGGATTGTATTCTCGTCCTATTTTCTTCATCATATAGTTCAAGATTCAGATCATTCATCATTAGTATTTTAGGTAATTTAGAGTAGTTGCATTCCATTCATACTTTAGTTCATTAGTTAAACATTTTCAAAATTGCATATAGTTGTAGCTATTTCACCATCCAATCACTTTTTCCTTTTCCTTTAGATTTAGAGTTAGGATTCTTTCATCTGTCCAACGTCGTTACAACTTTGTTGTCCAATTTCCCTGTGGAGACGATCCCGACTTATCAGGTTTATTACTAACGCGACAAGCTTGCACTTGAGCCTAGAGAGAACGCACATTAGAGACACTTTCTGAGTCGCGTCAGCTCCCGAATTCAAAATTTGTTAATCTAGCCCAAAATGACTTAAAATTCAGAGTTGAAAGAACTTCGATGCAACATAATTTAGGGATTTGGTAGATTTAACTCCCAAAGTGCCAAGAAATAAAGCTCTTATTGAGGAAGATGAATAGATAAATAATTCATCTTTCAAAACAAATTATAGAGACCCAAACTTAGAAGTAGATTATCTAAAAATCATAAAACTCGAGCCGAAAATTTGTGAACCATTAGTTCAAAAAGAAACCAATACAAAATCTTATGTTTGAAAGGCAAAAATGATGAATAAATATTACAATTTTGGTATAAATAAAGGGGATAAATTTTTCTATCATCTTTTATGGGAAAATGTTTATATTATGTAATGATTAAAATTTACAACTATTAATGAAATAAGAGGAAAATAATATTTTGAATGGCATATTAACTAGTTTCATTCAACTAATGCATGTTTTGTTTTTCTGGACAAAATCCAAATACTGATTAGGAAAGGAAAGATTAAATTCTTAGAGAAAAAGGGCAAGATTATGGGTATCGATGATAATCCATTCCCTGAAATCCAAGAAGCAGGGGCAACATGCAGTCAATCCAACTACTAAGAAATGGTGGACAAGTTGAATTTAAAATCAAAACTAAGACTAAATCAAATGTTTCAAAGTCTGAGACCTATGATGTTGACTCTGATCCCAAGATAATGAAGAATGTTGGCATAAGTTGTTAAGAGGTATACAATGAAATGTGAACAATTATGGATTCTAAAGTGAAACAATAATAATAGCAAAAGAAGACTGCAACTAACCATCCAGTAATGTTTCAAAGATAATCAAAGAAGGTCGCCAAGTGAAATGACAAACCATTTATGGTTAATCATAATTGTATGGCTCCATATCCAAGCCAAGGGATTTACGCACATCTTTACCATGATATAAAAAGTATTATCCTAAGAGTCACCAATTCAACCTAGGTGTACAACCCGCAAAGAGTTTCCAATACATTAGGACAAATTATGTGGGAAATGCCCCCTTTAGCAAGTCTTAACCACAATGCCTCTAAGGATATATTTAGTACAAGGTATACCTGACTAGGTTGTGATGCAATATCCAAAGATAACATAAAAAATGAATGATTTTTCCAATATGAACAAGTAACCAAAAGTAATGAAACCAACACAAGTGTCTCCTGGGATGTGGCATATCTTGTAAGGGGAAAAGTCCAAAAAGAGAGAAATTAAGGTTGAGATAACCTGAACAAAGGCACATCCAAAGGAAGTTTAGGGCATGCCAAGAGATACCATAAGTGTTCCATCCATATGGATTAGAGGAACACACTTCCTCCTTTTCAAAGACCAATCCAAGATTTGATAGGGACAAAGGGGAATAAGGTTAATATTTATCGTATAGGTTGGATGAAAGATTAAAGAATTGGAGAGAGCGACGAATGCTAATGACGATGATGCATTTGATGAAATGAAATATGTAAAAGGTGGGGAAACAACCTAAGAATTGATGGATATAGACACCATTATTCCTTTCGAGAATCCAGATCATAAAAAATATGTTCAATTTGGAAATTTGAGAGACAAAGTACTACTAAATGTGGCCTTTGTAATGATAAATATATTAAAAGCATAATGAGAACAAAAAGTCCTAGAACTAGATAATAAATGAAGACAATGGTTTGAAAGTAGCTTGTTTAGATTTATTTGTATATTCTCTTGATTTCGCTTATGTGTTTTAGGAACCCACTCAAGACATGACCAATCGTATCAAACCTTTGTTCATAAAGGCTTATGTGAATGGAGTGTTGATAAATAGAATCCTAATAGATAACGAAACTGTTATTAATATAATGCCATATTCAATGTTGGCAAAGATAAATAGAAAAAATGATAAATCAGTTCAAACACAAATATTTCAGGTTTCATAGGAGATCTAAAATCTACTAAAGGGGTTTTGTTAGTAGACATAAAAGTTAAAACTTAAAAACTTAAAAACTCAAAATATCCTTCTGTATAATTGATGCAAAACCAAGTTTTAATGGTTTATTAGGGATAAAATGGATTCATGCTAAAATGTATTGCTTCTTCCATGCATCAGAATTTGCTTTTGATGAAAGAAGATGAGAATATCGAAGAAGTGGAGATTGATCACTTGCCTTTCCATATAAGCTCAAATTGTTTTGAAGCTTAATTGCATTAAGAAAATGTTGGTATATTCAAAGTAGATGCCGTACCTGATCAAACATCAATCGAGGACTTTGGTGAGATGGCTTTTGGTCTGATGGGACCATCTGAAGATGAAATAATAGTTGTTTAATGGATCATGCCCACATGGAAATGGATAAAATAAATAAGACATTGACATTAGTCTTGTATAAATTCATAGATTTTGAGATAGAAAAAAGAATAAGTGATGATAGGACTATAAATTGGGTGGATTTTATTTTCGAAGAAGACAAAGATGAAGAAAAAATATTAACTATAGTGAATTTTCAACTTCACGTATTGAATATGAAGAGCTAAAGGTCAAGAAATCAGATCCATTGGTGGAAGTCAACATAGGTATTGAGAAAAATAAAAGAATAACTTATATAAGTGCTAACCTTAGCAAAGAAGATCAAAGATTGGTCACAAAATTATTGCACATATATAATAACTATTTTTCTTGGGAAAATGATGAACACCCAGGATTATACAAAATCTTAATAGAGCACACACTACCTATTAAAGAAAGGTGTAAACTTGTTAAGCAACTACCTCAAATGATGACCTCATAAGTTACAACAAAAATAAAAAAAAGATTGGAATATTGTGGAAGTCTGAGTTCATTCGAACTTTTAGGTATGTTTAATGTTTATCTAATATAGTTCCCGTCATTAATAAAAATGTAAAATTAGGATTTGCATAGATTTTCAAAATCTAAAAGCATCTACATCTAAGAATGAATATCCGATGTCCGTAGTTAATAAATTGTTTATATTATCTGTTGTTTATGATATTATGTCCATAATGGATGGCCATTATGGATATACCGAATATGTATTGCTGAAGAAGATGTGCATAAAATTTCATTTACATGCGTTGGGAATCTTGGAACCTTCGAATGGGTGAAATTCCCTTTGGCGAGTCACCTATTAAAGGGGAATGGATACCATTTTCCATGATATGTTAGTACCTTTTTGGAATGTTACATTGATGTTATAATTATAAAATCAAAAACTACACCAGACCACTTAAAGGTATTTATAATTTTTTTTTTGAAAGAATGAGTCTTTACAAATTAAAATCAAATCCTTTGAAACGTGTTTTTGGAATTTTGCTAGAAATTTCCGAGGATACCTGGTACACAAATAAGGTATTCAAGTTGATAAAACAAAGTCAAAGCTTTAATTGAAAGTAAGGCCCAGAGCCAAAAAATAATAATGAAGGTTTTTAAGTCTAGTTAATTTCCTTCAAAGATTTATTTCTAATGCTACTAGTAAAACTTAGTAAAAGGACAAGCCTTGACTGACTTTCTATCAGACCATCCTTGTGAGGATGAATCTAAGGAGCGTATGAACTATATTAAGTATCTCTAAGGACTTTGAAAATATGGTTTCATAGTATAAGACTGAACTTATGATAGGCACATGACTAATTATAGAATTTCCTGAACATATTAAAATCAAATACGTGTTTACGCTATAAATCAATTCATGCTCAAATAATTAAATAAAGTATGAAGTAGTCATAATATGCCTAGAAATGCTTCAAGTTTTTAAGGTCTATGTGATTTAATTGTATTGGTATTCCCAGTTGGTCATAAAATAACTAACTAGTGAATACATGTGCATTAGTCATGGATAAACCTTATATAACCAAATAGATTTGGAGTTAATATCCAAATTGAATGAAGTCACTTTGACTATGTCCCATTATTCTTGAATGAAAAGGCCAATAAAATGGCTTAAAAGGCTTTCGAATTTAAGCCTAGTGAGATCTTTGAAGGAATGTGGACGCTGAATTCTATCACTAAACTATTACCCTTACTCCAAACTATTACCCTTGATCCAAAATAGGTCGCCCCTGATCAAAATCAATAACATTGACATTCATAATGACTTAAAACATATAATTGAATATCTAACAGAGCCTAATGTTAAGGCCGATAGAGGTGTTAAGATGATAGATCCTTAAACTATTTAATGTCTATTGTAAAACTATCCAAAAGAGGTGTTGGTGGTATGATCTTGGAATATTTTAGTAGGGAAGATAACCTAATAACCATAACTCAAATCCATGAAGGGTTATGTGCAGAACACCAATAAGGAATCAAAATGAAATGGTTATTAATGAGGCATGACTATTTTTGGCCAAATTTTCTGAAAGTCTGTGTTTAATATGCTAAAGGGTACCAAAATTGTCAATAACGTGACCTTCTAAAGCATTTACCAGCAATAGATCTTGAATATGTAGTGAAACTTTGGCTATAGAGAAAATATACCCCTTCCTCAAAATTATATGGTTTCATAATCGTAGAAACATATTATTTCATTAAATGGGTAGAAGTTAAGCCTTTGAAGTCAGTAACCCAGAGTGAAGTGGTTGACTTCCTACAAGATATTGTTTACGGGTTTGGGATTTCCCAAACCATCAACATAGATAATCCAGGCATTTTTAGCATGCGTGGTAGTAGAATTCACTTTAAGATTAGGGACCACCCTGACTAAATATTCTCCATATTTTCCCCAATCAAAAGGGTAAGAAGAAGTTACAAACAAATTGATGAAAGTCACTATGTGCAAGTCATTGAAAATGATCCCATATATTGGCATAATTTGGTTCCATAAGTGTTGTGGGCATATAAGACCTAAAAATATCAAGTACATTAGTGACCCCTTATTCTTTGACATATGAGCATGATGTTTATCTTCAAGTTGAGATCATATTAAATTCACTCAGGATCAAAAATGAATTAATAATTGTGGGATATGACCAATCAATGTACACAAAGTTGGAAAATTTGGATGAAGATAAGTTAGAGACTTAAAATACATTTTAGTTCAAAAGAAAAAAGTGGATACAAGCTACAAAAAGGGTGAAAAAGAGAACTGGTGACCTTGTGTAGAAAACAAAAATCCCACTTGGGTCAAAGACCCAACTTTTAGAAAGTGGTCTTATAAAGGGGAAGGATTATTTTAAATCCATAAAGTATTTTAAGGTTAATTATACCACCTCAATCACTTGAATGGTTATATTCAGATAAGACCAATGGTAGATTCCTAATCCATATTATCCTACAATATGGTAGGAAATGAAATAAAAGAAATGTATCAAAACAAAACTTTCATTCATTTAACATAAAATATTGGGTTACAAAGGACCTAAACCGACCTAAAAATTCTAATACACAGATCTTAGTTATGTAATTTGAAGCTGCATATTAATAAAAAATAAATATTTGAGTGCTAAGACTTGGATCTCTGACACCATAAATCCAATTTTAAAAACTGGTCATGAACTTCCTCCTCAGTGTTGGCAAATTCTGCATTGACTTTGGCTAGTTTTTGTTTTAATACTTTGCTCTCCTCCAACAAAACATCCCTTTGATTATTCTTGAATTTGAAATATTTAAGAAAATAAAATGCTTCAAACCAAGTATTTGTCTTCTTCCAATCTAGACTCCCGCCCTTTTAGTTTCAGCCAACAAAGATAAGTAGATGAGAATTAAGGATGTGAACTTCGTTATTTATTGACCAATCTATATATCATTATATCCATATTTGTATAAGTTTTGGCAGACCAAATGAAATTTTAAGGAAAAGTTGAGATGTGATAGTGTCTCAAAAGGGACCCTGATAAATCTTTGAAGGAGTTATAAAGCTTGAGTAAGGTCTAATTGACTTATAGGATCAAAAGGTTTAACCCCAAGAAAAGAACTTATTTGTTGTTCCATATCAGTATGAGAGGTCACTACTGTAGAATAGGGAGAACCTTGGTAAAGAAGTTGTTTCAATCTTTATTAAAAAGGACAAACTCTTTTAAAGACATGGAGTTATTAATTAGAACATCAGTCGCGGGAGCAGGTGCATTCGAGGGATTGAGATTAGGTGAATTGGTTTGAGGATTAAGTTTCCCCACTAGCTAAACCTTGTCAATATTTGGGGAATAAGGTACAATAACATTAGAAACCTCTTTCACAAGATTGGAATTATCATCCTTGTCACTAGCAAGGAGTAATAAAACCTCGATAGGTTCCTACAATACCCCATATTTTTAGGAATATTTTAAATTACACGTGTTCTCGTAATTTACTTAATTAGAGAAATAAAGTGAATTGAATAAATGTTAATTAATGATTATATGGATTAATATCTAGGTGTTATTATATTTAATTATGTTATGAGTAAATGGAAACGTGTTAATTTACATTATGTCATAAGTGAGTAAAATCAACGAATTTGATGGTATCTCATTTGGAATGAGATGGAAAATTTATGTTAGGTGACTTGGATGGTGATTTCAAGTGCGCCAATGATCCGGAATGGATTGAGATAGTCAGAATTAGGTACCCCAGGGTGATAATCGAGTTTCGAGAACTTTTTAGGCTAAATGGGAACGAAATAAGGGCGTTTGGGTCATTTTGCACATAGCACTTAACCTAATCTCGGGATTGAAATTATATATAGGGAAGGTGGATGGAATGGGAAGCCATTACACCATCCCAAAAGACTTAGAGCTGAGAGAAAAGAAAAACGAGAAGGAAGAACCAAAGAGAAAGAGAGGAAGATCATCCGAAAAGAGAATTGGGGTAATTTCGGGCGTAGAAGTCTTGTGCAAAAAAGATTCATAGAGGATGAATCAAAATCCCTACAACCTAAAGGCAAGTGTTTATCTTGCTTTGATGTTTTATGTTTTTTCAATATTTCATATCAATGGTGTAATCTTAAATGGAATACTAATTTTGTGCTGGGATTCACATGTAAAACGGGCTTTTTGGGAATGAAATTATAGAGAAATAATTTGGTTATAATCCCATAGTAAATCTGAGATGATTCATGTTAAAAAGATGTTATTGTAATACCCTGTATTTTTATGCTTTCTAAATTTGGAGATTTATTAAATTTAATGTGAGTTATTAATTTAATATAAATCCGAAAATTAATTATTTTTATAATTACTAACGTGACGAGAGTTAGTAATCATCGAAAACTTGTTGAATATTACTAATGAGCAAAGTAATATAATATTGGTTCTACTAATGTCACGAGTGAATAAAATGACAATTTTGGAAATTTAAGTCAGGACGCGCCCGTGTCATGTCGGGATTAAATGTTGATTAATAAAAGTGAATAAATTATAAATCACCCGTATGGTCATTTCGAGTGGGCCAAAGTGTCCGGAAGGGTCGAGATAATCAAAATAATATACTCGGGGGTTTAGTTTGGGTCTCGGGGTATTTTTAGGCCTAATTAACACCCCAGGAGGGCGTTTTGGACATTTTACATTTTTAGGCCTGAAAACCAACGAAAATTGAAAGGTTATATAAGATGCTTAGGGTTTCCTTTTAGGGTTAACACAACCAAAAACAAGTGACGGCCATTGGAGAAGGAAGGAGAGAGCTTGTCAAGGAGTTCTAGGCCGAAAACTCCTCCGTTTGGGCCGCCGTCGCCGCCAAACGATAGATCACGCCACAAGGATCACAACCACACTGATTTCAGCACAAATTAGAGACCAAGAATTCCCAGGCAAGTATTTATCTTGCTTAATTTCGTTAATGCTTCATTCATGTTAGTTTAGGGTTAATTAGGATGAGTTTCTATGAAAGAAAACCCATGTTGGAGATTAGAAATTGCATGTTGTAGTGATATAAACTATAATATGGAAATCCCTTTCATATGTAGAGGTTTAACCATGGATTTATGATGGATTAAAAGTAGAATTAATGGAGAAATAATGATTTGAATTAAGTTAAAGAAATTTTCAGGGTTCATGAGAATTGTAATAATTTGGGCACTTTTAATACATGAATCTTGATGAAAACTCACATGCCTTACGTTAAATATTGTCCATTTGGGTTTAGAACATTTGTGGTATAAATTTCTGAGATTTTGGGAGTTAAAAATATGGATTTGGATGATGTTGGATGATAGAACTCGTAACTGGTATTCTGCAGATTCGCCATACTTGTTTGATCGATCGATCGAACCAGGAGTATCGATTGATTGACCCCTCCTGGCAGACTCACATTTCCCCTTATAAATAGTTGAATTAAATTTAAATGAGTAATAATCTCTGGACATCCTTATTAAAATATTTTGGGAGATAAAAAAGACCAGTAGGACTTATTAAAAATATGAAACCTTTAATGTAAGACTAGATTTACATTTTACGAGGATGTTTACATATAAGGGACGATGGAATTATGTATTAAAGGGGAGACGCGTAAGGTAGTTACGTTGAAAAATAAATGAGTACCTACTGAAATTATACTTGGGAGGATAGAAATCCACGAGTGTCACTTGATAAGTTGGGATAATCCCACGAATTAAGATAAGAGGCAAACGTTATACGTGATAACTAAATAACGAGTAATAAGGACAAATATCATAATTATGGGTCGCGAGTATGTACCTAAACTTGATATGGTAATAGTAGTATATTTATATGACTGTGTTTATGCATATACTATATATGTGTAAAAATCATGCCCGCGCTACTTGCTATCCCTGAGGTTATCGCGTTGGGACAGTCTTATCTCGATGGGACCTTTATGGGGGATACTGACTCATACACTAGAAGATAGAAATCCTTTGGTACAGGCTATCGGATCGATAGTCAGACGGCCCTAAAAGACGTGGGGGCATGTGCTGACCTCTTAGAGACTTGGAATATATGCTTCACCTCAATATTGTTTGTGTTTGTGTTAATACAGTTCGAGAGTGATTCTGAACTTGCATTTCCCTTAGTACGAGTGATACGGGGACTGGATAGCAGAGTATGCTCGCACCATAATTATTATGTGGGGTGCTGTTAGAATATATATTATATGAGTATATAATATATATATTTAATTCTGAAATTTAGGAATTACCTACTGTGTTTATGGTAAGTAAGAAATGAATAATCTTTTCAATTGGGAAACACGTGTTTTGAAGAGTATAATATGTTACTGGGAAACTTTATTAGCAAATAAAGTTTAAATGAGAACTTTCTTATTAAATGAAATTTACCTCTTAAACAGTTGAATTTGTCAGTTTAAATCTTACGAGCAACCTAAGATAAGATAAGTTAAACCGTTGGGAAGGTTAGTGCGATAGGTGTGCACATTAGAAGAGAGGTGAGAATTTCTCAACGGAGTGCCGCACTAATATGTTGTTGCATTGGCTAGTAAACATTTTAAATGCTTGCTAAACAAATTTTAAATCGTTTTTACAATCGGGCTCTGACCCGTTTCCATTTTCTTTTCTCTCTTGTGTATATATATATATATATATATATATATATATATATATATATATATATATATATATATATATATATATATATATGTATGTATATATATTACAGGTGCCCAGCCACAGGGGCGTCTTGCATAGGATCCTTTGGAAGGAACGCGCTGCAACTTAGGTGGGAGTTGCAGGCCTCTTGCTCAGACGACCTCATTTATTTGATTCCACTCCTAGCATTATTTATTCCAGTTGGGCATGTGTCACCCCTTTTCCATTATTCAGTTTGTTTTATTGGATATTCTGATTCATTTATTTCTAGTATTTACAATTTGGGATTTATTACTGTCAGAATGTTTTTCTTTAAGTTTTAATGATGGAATTAATTAGTTGAATGTTTAATTATTTGGATTATATGTTCCAGGATAGTTGTTGTGTGATCCTTTATCTATGAATGATGTAAAGTTTTAAATGTTGGTTTATAAAATAAAATTTGGAAAGTAATGTCTAAAATGGTTTTGACACTTAGCTTAATTATTTAGGGTGTTTAAATTGATAAAGTTATTTTTACGACAGTGATGCTAAGAATGAACCGACCGTCACCTTGATTTTAATTTAATAAAAGACCGATCACCCGGTATTGAATTAGGCGGAGTGTCACAGTTATCTTTGATGGTTAATTTGAGTATTGATGTAATCTTGAATTAGAATTAAGAAGTGAATCGATTCTTGATAAATTATGTTGAAACCCATGAATTGATATGTTATTGGATGAATTTGGATGTAAAAACATGCATCATTACATTTAGAATTGATAGGAAGATGTTATTTTGGGCTTGATTGAGGGTTGGTATTCATATGGTGTAAAGGGAATTGAGTAATCCCGTAAAAAAAACTAGAACTCTGCCACCGATTTTCCACTAGGAGGCGAATCGATTCGCAGGGTGAACCGGTTCGGGTCAGGGAAGCAAACCAATTCACTCCTGGGATTTGGCCACCTTTGTTTGTTTGGGTTTTTTGTGGACCATTTAGGACGGGGGTTGATTTAGGGAGTTCGATGTGGGACTTAGGACTTCTTGAAAAATATGGAAGAGATTATTTTTATCTTGGGTTAGTCGGGAATAAAATTCGAGTATGGGAATACGGGCCTCTTAGGGTGAATGACACTCGGGATATTATTTATGGAGTCGAATTGGGATTTTGGAAAAAAGTTAGGCAACAGGATGGAGTAGAATAATTTAGCGGCCATAATTATGATATTTATGAAATTATGATAGCTAAGTGAACACTTGAATGTTCAGGAGTTGGGGATATACTCGAAAATCACGGGCAAGTGCTATGAGTGATTTATGCATGTTTAACAAGTTATATATATATATATATATATATATATATATATATATACGCGCGCGCGTGTGTGTGTGTGATTGATATATGTGAACATACCTACTCTATGGATGCTATCGTTGGAGGTTAGGCATAGTGGGTGATCCACCTGGGTATTGACCAACATGTGTTAAGTAGATTCCCCAGGTCATATGACTATTGCATGACCACTGTACGTGAGTTTAGAGTCTAGTGGGGTAACATGGTATGGTAATGAACCACGGATGTATGTCTACGATCGTTTTCAGTTATGTGTTTATGATTTGGGTTCAGTGGTTAGATTCCGACCCGATGGCCCATGAGTGGTATGCGATGTACCTGAATCCTGATAGCATGCTAGTAAATGCATCCAAGTGGTCTCAACTCGGGGGATGCAATTATACGTATATATCAAGTGATATATATGCATTTGTACGAGATGTGATATGTATGTACATATACAAGAGTGTTATATGTATATATGGGAATTACAGAAATGTGTGAACATTGAAATTATTACTACTGTAAATTTATGCGAATTGGTTAATGATAAAGAATATAATTGATAATTATAATGATAAAGCTTATGTGATAAATAAATGAGAAGCGAAGCAAAGTAAAATACGTGTAGCACGGTTGTGTTAGAGGATTAACGCGTGGGTCTAAATTAAGTAATTATACTAGTTAGGAAGGGTAGAAAAACTAGGGAAGTAAAATATATGTGTGAGGTGCGCACTATAGACGAGGGGCGAATGATATGCACAAATATAGTCCCTACTGTAGTAAAAAAGACAATAGAAGCCGCTGTCTGGGCCCAGACAGGCCGCAGCACCTTACAGTTAACCTTGACTTGCATTAGCTGATGCCTGACCTCAGATAGGCCGCAACAACACCCTTTATATGGTCGTTGCCTTAGATCAAATAGGCAACAACCCTTACTCATACCAGCATAACCAGCCTTAGTCAGAATTGTCCGCTGCCTACGCTTAGACAGGCCACGAAACCCTCCTTCAAGATGGTCGTTGCCTAGCTCCAAACATGCCGCAACCCCTATTTGTAGACAACTAATTGCTATCCAGAAGGATTCATTCTCCAGGATTATCCATTTGCCGTCCTAGGCACATGACACCACCTTTATATCTCCTATAAATAGAGGATCTCACCTCATAATTGGGGGGGACCGAAAGAAGAGAATGACCTGGCGAAGCCCTGTCAAACTCCCAGTTCCCTCTCTCTCTCTCTAGAGACTACCACACTTGGGGGCTTCCATTCTCCGCAGCAACAATAGGATCGACCCTTAGTAGGCCTCATCCTTGGTTGTTTATCTGTCCATTTATATGTATTCTCTTCTAATCCCTCTCTTATACGCCTCTTATGGCATTGTAAACTTGTACACACTACATACATAATGAGAGTGAGGCACCAAAGTGGATGTAAGCTAATTTTTATAGCCGAACCACTCTATATTAAGTGTTCTTTTCCTTAGTTCTTGGTTGACATTTGTTCTATACTTGATATGATGTACGAGAGCGACATGTGTCCGATTTCTCGTATCATTAGCGAAGATTATCTTATGTGAGTGCGACATCAGTTTAAATATGAATGATTATGTTGCATCTGCATCATTGGATTTTAAATACTTGCAAAATATTTTCAAATGGTTTTGGGATCTAATCCTCATCAAAAATTCTTTTTCAAAACCTTTTAGGTACCCAGCCACAGTGACGCTAGGCTTGATTATCTTTCCAGAAAAATGATGCTGTAATAGCTGTGGATGACTGCAGGTCTCGACTAGACGCATCTATCTTTGCTTTCTAGATAAGATATCATTCAGTTATTTTTTTAGGGCATGTCACACATTATTGGAAAGTCTTTACTTTATGCATACTTTATTTTAGTTTCAGTTGGATTATTGTATTGGGGTGTACCGAGAGTTTTTCGATTAATTTATTTATTTTATCTCTCAGAATTTATTTCATTCGTGTAGTCAATGTTATTTAAATTATTTGGAATGATTTTTTGTACAATGGAAAGTTTTATTAAGGCAAATTAATAAGTTTTAAAATTTTAACAACAGGCTTAATAGGTTTTTATTAATTAGTTTGACTTTCGACAATGATGCTAAGAATGAGCCAGTGTGATATTTCTGTTTTATTTTTAATATAGGGCTAAACACTCGTTGTTTAAATAGGTGGGGTGTCACAATTTCATAACACACGGAGAGGTCCTTGAAGATGAAAGACTCCTTAATGGCGTGGTTTCTTCAACATTTGGAGGCTTTAGGCCTAAGGAAAAGAAAATATATTTAAATAACTATTAAATAACCAAAAGATGTAATGATAGAACAAAGGATAACATAAAGATTGAAGTACCTTCGATAACTCTTGGAGGTGAAACATAAGAAATATCCAATGTCCTGAGGGAAATCTTCCATGCACGGATCTTCTTCCTACCAAATATTTGAAACATTTGGTTTTTAAAAATCTCAACATTAGGATTAAGAGAATGAGTGGGCATGGAATGATTGGATGAAGAGGTGGAAGGTTGCATAGGTCTACACATAAGAGGTATTTCTTCTTCTTCTTCTTCTTCTTCTTCTTCTTCTTCTTCTTCTTCTTCTTCTTCTTCTTCTTCTTCTATATTGCACCCCCAAATACTACCCTCATCATTAAGGGTTGAAGTCACGTGTAAAGTTTCCTTTTACTTTATATTCCTTATCTTATGATAGTATAAGTTTCTTTTTCTTATAAGGAGAAGAATTTGATGGGACAATGGTCACCTTGATTAAGTCCTCACGACCAGGTATAGTGGTCACTTTTGTTGGTTTTACCACACATGGTACATCTACAATTCAAGTAAATCAGAAACATTTATATACATAATATCATCAACACAACAAAAGGTGCTAATAGTATTAAAGATATACTTACCAATAGTAGGAGGGATATCTTTCGAAGAAATCATAATAGAAGGATTCATTCAAGTATGAATATGGTTAAACCACTGATTACCAAAGGCATTTGTTGTCCTAAGAAAAAAATGTGAATACCTTTAGGATAAAAGTTTGAACCACCTCTTGGTAGCCCTCCAAACTGGTCAGAATGGTTTCTTTGGTCACAATTGAAGATTTGGTGAAGATAAAAGAAAATGAATAGCTTGAACGAATCCAAACTATTGAGAAAATTGAGTTGGAAAATAAAGCTCACTTACGAATTTACCAACCATACTCTTTGGGGGTCTCGTACCACAAAATAGATCTCTAGTAATTTAAAAACTCCCCCAGTGATCAATGCTGGTCTTCTCATGACTAGACTAATTCAAGATAAGAACTATCTAATTAAGAATATGATAAGAGGAAACCTCCATCATTGGCTTGAGAAATCCAGGGGATCAAACTTTGTGTAAACTTTGAAAGATAGCCAGCTGTTATTTAAATGAATTATTAGCTAAAATATAGATATAAATATATTGTCCACGGAAATGGGAATTATTCGTTATGATATGATGGCTAATTTCAGGGAAATTATATGAAATCACATTTACAAAGCCCAAAGTACTCCACCCTAATTGTCGTTGAAAGGAATTTCACATAATTCATAGCAACTCCTATAGATATATCCCAGAAAGAATGGGGACAAAGATAACTTATGACCAATAACTAATGCTTTGGAATTGAAAGAAAATTATAATATAACACATTGGCATTTAGGATTAAATCATGTTTTGATAGTTAGAAAAGGGAAAAATAATAATATTCTTAGCCAGTTGTTAGACCAAAAGTTTTTTGATGCTTTTTCAAAAAATTGGAAATGGACAATTGAGAGTTATTTAGTTTAAAAGAGGGAATGGGATCATTCTCAGGCATTAAGGGATGGACATCTTCCCCAATAATAACAAATTCAAGAATTTGGCAATATGTCAAGAATTGTTGGCCCGACCATACCAAATTTAAATTTGAAATAGTTATAGACTGGGTTCCAAAAAGTAATGTCACTTTAAATGACACAAGGATTATAGGAAATGGCCTTATGAAGAAAATAACCAGTAGCTAAGATACATTCGCTTGAAAGTGTTTTCACGCACATTCTATTGACCCATGTTTACCAATTGGTGTCAAGGGTTTTTGACCAAACCCTGAACATAAAAGATGAATGGGGCTCTAATGGGTCCGTGAGATAGAAGTTTTTGGTCAACAAATCTAGGCTAGTGTAGACTTAAATATAATGTCTTATGCTGATTTACAAGACACATTTTGTCCAAGAGGTCTCCAAAGTTTCATTAATATTCAAGATATTGAAGCCCACATATTTTATCTCATTATCACATCCATAACTTTAGGATGAAGGTAAGAGTGACCTAGTGGACTTACTTTCTTGTATTTTGAAATACAAATTGTTTAAATCTTTTTCTAAACCTTGTAAAGTGTTTTTGTGCTTTTTCCATATCCTAATGTCATAGTCTTGTTTCATAGTATTTTTTTCTACGAGAATCTATGTTTAAAAGCATTTGGGTGATGTTCCAAAGAAGTCCGCTTCAATGAAGGTTAACCTCTGCTAGTTGCGAGTTGCAATGGTTATTTGGAAAAAATGGAGATATTCGTGACTTGACTTCATTGATATCTCAATACAATAAATAGGATTTTCTCTCCAAAAAATATCTCCCAGGTTGTGGATAATATCTTTTGTCTCATAGAAAAACTCTGGCATATCTTGTGATCTTTCTTCACTGATGGTTCACTCCAGCGAAGGATCAATGAAGGCATTAGTAGATTTTCTTTTTCTATAAATCAAAATATATTTTCTAAGATATTTAAAAAAACACTTTTTGGCTGATGGAATCATTTTGGATGATCTTTGCTTCCTTACCAAGTCAAGTGGGAGCATGCTTGCTAGGTTAAATACCCTATTTGATTTCCTTTTTCAAGGGCTTAACATATTTTCAATAAAAAGTCTAGAGTTTTTATTTCCTTAATTTTTAAGATTCTAAAACCTTTTTAGAAAAGAAGACTTGTTCTTCCTTTTCCTTCTTTCTCCTCTTTGCACTTGATGTATCAAAGGATAAATAAACTTTATGAACCTTCAAAAAACTTTTGTTAATCAAAATCTTTTTAAAACTTAAGGCATATCATCATTAGGAGATTTTGTGATCACGTGGTTCTTTAAGGGTTTCATCAATAGTGAAATCAAGACAACTTAGAAGTTAGTTCAATGAAACCTTATTGATCATTTGATCATGACATCAATTAGTTGAGATTATCGGAGCACGGCGTGTGATCATAATATTTTTATCCCCTTTATAATCTTTACCAAGTTTTTAATGAGATTTTTGTTTTGGCCTGAGATTTTTTTCGTTAGTGGGTTTTTTCCTCATACATCCTGTTTTGTGACATGATTTACTTTTCCACATGATTTATATCTCAAATGCTTAATGAAGATTAATATTTTTGTAAATTAAACTATTTGTAAATCTTGTCACATAAACATTTTGGTTGCACTCGTTGTTTTTAACCTCGATTAAAATTGAAACGAATTTTTGAAATTGAGTGTAATATTTCGTTTTGAGTAGTAATAGCCCATATCGAAATCTCAATTAGTATCAGAGCTAGTCCTATTTTTATTATGTCTAATCACTTAGAGTCAAGATCTCTTTTTGAGTTACTATGGAAGATAATGTTATGTTGCACGGAATGGATATGTTTGACGATGTGTTTTATCTCCCTAACATATTTGGTTCTTTTGATGGTGTAAAACCAAATGAAAAAGAGGTGTGTTAATCTTCACTCTCAAGTGATTAGAGTGTTTCTAATATTGATACGTTATCTTGGTCCGATTATTCTAGTAATGAATTCGATGAGTAATATGGTGACTTGCAACTTACTTTTGGTAAATCGTACGTTGAAAATGAAAAACATAAAAAAATTTGTTAAAAGATTCAATGAAAGTAAATATATTCAAAAAAGAAATAATATCATTGAAAAAGGAAGGTTATAATTTGAGTTATGTTGAGGCTCAATGGTCCATTCCAAGTGAAAATATCCTATATACGGAGAATGAGAGAAATGATTTACAAGAAAGAATAAACATTTTGCAAATTGAGTTATTAGAATGTAAAATTCTAATAGCTCTTTAAATGAAACAATTATCTCTCTTGAAAATGATATTCTCTCCACTAAGAGTGAGAGAGTCCAATTGGAAGATCGGTCCCAAAAATTTGGCAAAATGCTTTTATCACACAAACGATCTTCGAATGACTAAATTGGTTTTGGATTTGAAAAATCTAAAGAAAAACCCAATGTGAGTTCCAAAACCATATATGTCAAATGTTCCCAAGAGACTCATTTTTTTAAAAGGTCTCCTCTACAAATGAAGAATAATTTTTTGAATCATCCTAATGACAATGTCCCACACATTGTGTACGAGTATAAATTTAAAAAAAAGAAGGGACACTTGAAGGATTTTTTCTATAAGCTTCACAAGACCAGAGTGACCAAATGAACCCCCTCTTTTTAAAAGGTGGTGAAATTTCTATTCTAAAGCATAACTTTAAGACCCTCGTTGAAAAATCTAGGATCATTTTGTTCAACATTGAGAAATTTTTTGTATCCAGATATGTTGAACAAAGTGTGAAGGATATGGGTAAGAGTCAAGAGACTAAGCCCATTGGAAATATTTTTGGGATAAAAAAAGATTTTAAAATTGTTATTCACATTGATTTAGTTGCACATAACTCATCACAATGGTATTTCAATAGTGGATGTTCTAGGCATATGACCTGGGATAAATAGTTGTTTTCAAAACTTATTGAAGACAAAATCAGTATGGTTACTTTTGGTGATGGGAGTATGTATAACGTTATAGAAAAGGTCACTATTGAAATAGTTAAGTTTCCTCGGTTAGACAATGTACTTTTGGTTGATGGCTTTAAGGCCAACTTGATTATCATTAGCCAACTACGGGATTTCAAACGAATGTCAAGTTCTTGATACTAAGGGTAAATGCATTTTGAAAGTAACTAAAACTATGGAAAATTATTATGCTGTAAATACGTTTCCTAAAGTTCTTTGTAATAATGCAAAAGATGATATGGAGGATCTTGTTCACATAAGGTTGGATCATGTGAAATTTATGTATCTTGTAAAAATTTCTTGGATTGAACTAGTTCGCGACCTACCTCATTTTGAGTTGACTTCTTCCTGCACATGTGGTATTTTTTAAATAGGAAAACAAATTTGAAATCCTCATAAGAAGTTGAATTTGATGTCTACCTCTCTAGTGTTAGATCTCCTACATATAGAACTCATGGGTCGAATGTGTATGGAAATTATTAGTGGTAAGCGTTACGTCCTTGTGATCGTAGATGATTTTTCTAGGTTGACTTTTCTAGTTTTTTTTGCATAGTAAGTACGATGAGAAGGATTATTTATTCCCAAATGAAAAAAAATACAAAATGAGAAAGGTTGAACTACTGTTAGAGTCTGAAGTGGCCGTGGGAAGGAATGTAAAGGAACCGAAATTACGAAATGGTGTAGTGATGTTGGGATACCCCGTGAATTTTTGGCACCTAAAACACCTCAACAAAATGAGATTGTTGAATAAAAAAATTAAAAAGTCCAAGATATGGAAAGGTACATGTTGATAGATAGACAAGGGTGTGCCTAAGAGGTTTGGGTGGAGGCAGTAAACAATCCAAGTCATATCGTGAACTGAATCTATAGGAGGTGTGGTACCACCAAAACCCCCTATGAGATTTGGAAAGGAAAAAAACCCACCTTCAAATATTTTAGAGTCTTTAGAAGTTATATTACTAACGATAAATATATTTTACTAAGTTTTAATATAAGAGTGATATTGGCATTTTTATCGGCTATTCGACTAATAGTTGTGCCGACCACGTTTACAACTATGGAGCTCAAAAGACGATTGTGTCAGTAAAAGTTGTCATCGATGATAACGCCTCATTTTCATTCAATGAGGATGACCATGAAAACATAATTTTCATGTTTCTTTTAGTATAAGAAGGAAACAAAGAAGAAACAAATGATTGTGTAAACATGCCACCAATACCATCACAAGTGGGGTGGTTGAGATGGATGGCCCACCTCATTGGGTTAGAAATGACCATGATCCCTCAAAATCATTGGTAGTCCTAATATTGGAGTTAATTACCCATTCTCGACTCCGTAAAGAATTTAACTGTATGTCTCACATTTCTACTCTTGAACCCATGAACGTGAAAGATACCTTGTTAGATGAATATGGAGTCAATGTATGCAGGATGAATTAAACCAATTTGCAAAATAAGAAGTTTGAAATTTTATTCCATTGCCTAAAGATGTTCACGTAATTGGTACCGAATGGATCTTAAAGAACAAATGTGATGAAAAAATATCGTGTTATGTAATAAAGATAGGCTAGTGGCTCGAGGATGTTGAGGGTGCTGATTTCGATGCACTTTTTTCCCCGATTGCTCAACTAGAGTTGGTTCGATTACTCTTGTTCATAACTTGTGCCTTAGACTTAAAATTTCATCAAATGGATGTGAAGAGTGTATTTTTAAATGGTAATGTTCAAGAGTAAGCCTATGTGTCACAACCCAGAGGCTTTGAGTACCACAAGTTCCCAACACACGTTTATCACCTCAAAAAGGCATATATGGCTTTCGACAACACACATTTATTACCTCAATATCCATTGACTCCAATCTCTTTAAAAATTTCCATTGCCTTGTTACAATAAAATCATTCACCGAACTCTATCTACCTAATAGGTGGACCACCACATTGGCCTTGTCGGGGTGATTGATTCATCCCGAATCATGGCACTTATTACCCTCTATACTTATGCATTTTAGCCCCCTCGGCAGGGGCGGACCCACCATAGGCCGAGGTGGGGTGGCCGCCCCAGTTTAATTTATATAAAAATAGAGGTATTTTGGTAAAAAATCAAACTTAAAGGTTAGCTCTTCATATTTATAAAGATGAGGGTGTAAGTGTGTAATTAATTTAAGAATAAAAACAAACATGTGTTGCCAACTTGCCAACAACACACACGATCTCTCTTCTCTCTCGAGTCCTATCCTCTCTCTCTATTCTCATTCAAACCCTATTATCATTCTCTCCAAACCAAAAAATCACACCCAAATCATCCAAATCTTGATGCCTTCACCTATTGTTCCGTCGGACCTTGACCCTCACCACTGTCTACTGTCGCCCCCTGCCTTTAACAGAATAAGTATTTTTATTTATATGTGTTGATTTATTTGTGTTTCATTTGTATATTATTTGTGTATATTTTTTTGTGTATTTGAGTATATTATTTATGAACAAAACATGTAGATTATTTGAAATTTGTTGAAAATATAGGAAGCCATGGATAAAATTTTTAAATGAAAAAGAGGAGACAACACAAAACCCGTTAGGGTAATCTTATGTTGAAATATTATTAAAAAAAATCCACGAACAAAGTAAGAATCCAAATTTAATTAATTACTACCTCAAATATTTTTAAGGTTAAAAATTGCCAAAAAAAGTAAAAACAACCCAAAAAATTGGCTCGGAGGCTCCCGCCTCGAAACCTTGAGCTTCGTCAGAATTTTTCACCCCACTTGACTCAAAATTTCTGGATCCGCCATTACCCCTCAGGGCCTTTAATTCCTATAATTATGCTCGATAACCAGACAACCTCCATTTTATATGCTAACATGTTGTTTTAGGCATTATTAAGCTTTTATAGGTGTTACGGTGCTTAGTGTGAAGTTTGGGTGCATTCCGGTAAAGTTTCGTTGATATTCACACGTTCAGGGAAATTTAGTTATTTCACGCTTGGGGATTTTTGCCCCAAGTCTTCAACGAAAGTTAAAGCATTCGGGCCAAACTTCGTGTGACCGTGAACGGTGCACAAATCGGACACCAAACGAAGTAGTTATGGGCCTTTGATCGAAGGAAGAATTAAAGGGAATTACAAAATATATAACACATAATAAATTGTCGCTTGTGTCCTTTATCTCTTTTACCCAAATTTGCAGGTCACACACGATTTGTTGCAGGTCTCATCCATTTCAACCATTGGAGGTCTTGTCTTCGCAATTTGTAGCTGTTTTTGTGTGCTATGCCAGCTTTGGCCATTGATCAATTAGAGGAATCAGGTCTTTAGACGAATTGTGGGTCTAAATCGATAATGTTTGGTCTTAGATCCATTGGGGCTTTGTTTTCGGCTGCAAAATTGCAATTGAGTCCAAGTTACGCAAGTGTTCTTTGGCCATCTTTGGCCATTGTGGATGCATACGAGGGTCTCATTTTTTTTCAGTTTTAAGGTCATGGCCTTAGCTTGGTTTGGTGGTTTTGGTTTTTGTTGGGCAATTGCAGTAGTAGGTCCCATACAATTGCAGTAAGCCACACACGATTTGGATGGTGGCTGGTCTTTGACCCAAACATCATGGGAGGTCTTAGCTTAAGTAATTAAAGTAGCAGCAACTTTCGTGATTATGTAGGACCGGTCGACCAATCCTTGGACACCGGTCGACCGGTGAGTCGATTTTATGCCGACGCTAAAGACAATGAGCTTGGCCCTTTGGAACGGTCGACCGAGTACCCACTCACGATCGACCGGGTACAACAGATCTGTCACGCCTCTTTCTTTTCTATTTCTTTTCCCTTTTATTCTTTATTCCCACTTACTATATAAGGGCCCTTGTTTATTTTTAAGATATATCTTATATCATATGTAGTTTTTTTCCTTCTCTTTAGTTAGGTTAGTTTAGGGTTTGGAGAGATTTCTGAGTGTGCCATTTTCTCCCTCCTAAGGTTTACTATTATAGTGGGTCTACCCATTTGTGGTTGTGTAAGAATACTATTCCTCTTTCTTCTCCATTTATGTAAGTTGTTTATTTCTTTATTCGTTGTCTTGCTATTTAATTACATGCTTTGTAGAGTAGATTTATTGCTTTCTTTACCTTGCTTTATTTACTTGCTTTGTTAATTAGGTTTAGTTTCTTGCATTTAATTCCATGTCATTTATGATGCTTTCTAGCTAATTTAAATTAGGTTGTGTTGGATTGAACTCACATAGGTTTGATTTGGTGCTTTGTTATATTGATGGGTTTTCATGAGTTTATTTCGATTGGGTTGTCCTTGTTATTACGCCTAGGAGATTTAATGGGGTATATCACGTTTTCTCCGTATTTAGGATCTTGTGTGTGTAGTTTTTGGGGTATTTATTGACGCCAAAATCATAGTAGGTTTTTATGCGAATTTAGGGGTGTGACAACTCTTGATTTAATTAATTGACGAAACGAGATTCAATCTTAATAACTTGTGAATCCATGTAACCATTTATACCAATTAATTCGGGGTGAGGGATATCTGTCGCAACCTATAGTTTTATTTTCTTTTGTTAATCTAGTTTAAATACACTCGCCTAGTTATCTTTTCCTTTTTGTCAACAGTACCTTTTACACTTTTATTTTAGAAGTATTAACCAGTAAATTCTTGCAACTTGTATCTGTGGATTTTCGATACCTGGACTGGCCGCTTTACTCCCTTAAAAGAGTGTAGTCATAGTCTAAGTTTTTGTATAGCGGTGGGAGCTGAAAATAAACGGCTGGCGTAGCGTGCTGGCAGTGATACTTAATGGAACTATCATATTAATGTTCTCTAACCATTTCCTCTACCTCATGTCCAACTCCTTTTGGGTACACAAGTAGGTCAAACTCTTATAGTCTATGTCAATGTCACATGTCTCTCCATAAAGTTAATGGCTATAAAAATTCAAAGGAAAAGACAATATCTGTCGAATCTATATTATGGGTGGAGTAATTTTGCTCACCTGGTTGCAGATGACTAGAAGCATAGACAATATTTTTACCTTTTTCTCATGACTTTAAACCCAAGTATTTTTTAAAGACTAATTAATTGATTTGATGACAACAATTCAATTATTTAACGTTTCCATATAATTATATTTCCTCTATGTACATGGGCGGAGGCAGGTGGGGGCTCAAGCCCCCATGGTTTTTCAAAAAAATAAAATAAAATTTGTAAGTAAGAGAATTTTTAGGGGTAAAAATTGATTATTTTAAAACCTAGGATAAAAAAGGTGAATACCCAAACCTTAAGACCTATTTTGTGTCCTGTCAAAACACACGCCTCCCTCCTGATTCAAACCGAAGTTTCCTTTCAAAATCTTCTTCTTCCATTTTTCTTCTCAATACAAGACAACACAATATTTATTCCATTTGGTGAGATTTTGAGTTATTTAATTTCATTTATATAAATATTATTCTATCTCATTAACTCTATTAATTTTTAGGAAAAAGTACTCTTACGTCCCTCGCAAATAAATTTTAAACACTTAGGTCCACTAATTCTTCTCTTGTAAAAGTCCATGCTAGTGGCATAATAAGTGGACCTAATAGCAAATTGTCCTGAAATGTTTAAAAATTTTCAACAAGGGATCTAAGTGTAAGTTGTCCTAATTTTTATGGCTTCATTCATTTTCTAGGGATTCAATTTTTGTGTCAATCAAAATTTATTTCTTCTCTATTAGAGATCCTCCTCTTATTTTGACGGGTATGTCTTCTCTTTTTCCCCTCTAATTCTCTTGCCTTTAATTTTTGGGTAAATTTTATGGTTGAAATTTAAGGGTAAAATTGCTGAAATTTTATGATTGAATTTTAGGGATAAAATGACTGAAATTTTACGGTTGAATTTTAATGTTTGTTTTCTTTGGGAATATTAATAAAAAAATTATTTGTGCTTTTAATTTTAGGATTTAAAATTTTTAATCAATTATTTTTTTTCTCTTTTCATTAGATTAAACAAATATTTTAGTAATTATTTGGTAAATACTCAAAAATAATCTTAAAAAAAATCAGCTTAGTGATTCCCGCCACCCCCTCGAAAATTACCATTAAATTAGCCTCCACTATCGAAAGACTCTGTCTATGTATACATGAGTTTACATGATCCCAAAGATTGCAATAGGATTAGGATTAAAGAAATATACAAACGAGTCAAAGGATAAAGGGAATATCAAATACTTTAAAAGGAAATGAAAGAGGAACAAATATGAAAAAGTCATGGATATTAAGTCATTCAAAAAAGTAACAAGAAAAAATCATAACTAACTCAAAGGATCCAAAAGAATATCATAGACTAACTGCATGGCTAAGAAGCGCAAGTCAAACAATAAACAATTAATCTTGATGTATCAAAAGGATCACAAGAACTGACCATCAAGGCTACAAATCCTCATGAAGCACCAAGGCCAAAAGATGCCTATTCGTGATCTCAAGAAGGTAAAATGATGAAAGAATAAATGAAGAGTTAGAAATTATTTGCAACAACTTATGAGGATATGAAAGAACCTATACAAAGACAAAGATTCCTATGAGGATATTAAAACCAAAGTTCAAGAAGAGAGAGACTCAATATTAGAAGAATGGGAGAAAAACACGTCTCCAACATTGAAAACAAGTACAAACTTTTCTAAAAACATTGAGGTGTCTATATTTCACTTCCATGTGCCTACATTAGAAAAAATTGTATTCTAAAGACATTTGTGTTCTCAAATTTTAGACTTGGCCTATAAGTGCAAATCAAATGCATATATCATCTTCAAATTTGGAAAAATTACGGTCAATTTTTTCTTTTATGCTCTCCCAACTGTGTACAAAGGCCCATATAAAATTTCATCGAGGGAGTCTAAATACATAACCCACACAAAATAGAAACTCATTCTAGAGTCTAGACACCTCTAGTTCTGAGCTAAAGAACATTTACACGCTTTCAAGGATTATCATTCAAATCATTGGGACATTTTTTGTGACAACATGTATATTTTAAAACTTATGTTGGTCGAGTCTAGTTATTAAATTATACAAATTATCATTATAATTAAATATTATTCTTATCATTAAATGAGACAACAAATAAAGATATTCAAGTTTAAGTGCGATAAGATAAATCCCAAGACAAATGAAAACGAATGAATCACCACAAACTAATAATAAATAAACCATAAGTTGTCTAATAAAATCCAAACAATGTAACATAAAGATTAACCTCCACCATCACAAGACACAATTAAACATCATTATCTCAATCAACAAAAATAAAATTATTATATGCTCCAACTAAAATAATATAAATAAGTATCTCATCTCTCATATAAAAGACAAATAAAATCGATAGATAGATGAAGACACCTAAATCCTCTAATAAGTGGTGAAACCGGGAGAAGAAATCGATGCTCCAAATAGGAATGCTAAGAGGGACGATCTCGAGCACCTGAAATATGAGTTCGACAATGATAGGTCAGGCCTATCGAAAGCTAACAAAGTAATTACTGTCATAGGGTAACTCTTTTTATCCACAATTTTTATCCTATGTAATTACTGTCATATGAACATTCTCATTGTTCATTAATTAACCATTAAAAAAATTTCATAGTTTAATAAATTTCTTAAATTAAATATCCCTGACCGTGTCTATCCCGTAGTCTCCATTGAGGTTGCTAGCCCCATGACACATACACACAAAATAAATCAAAACAATCCATTAAATCCCCACCATCACAAGCGGTCCCATCATTTACTAGCAGGGGCCATAAATAATATCCAATATCCACCATATACACCCCAAATAAGATCATTACACATCATAAGGTCCGACATTCACTAGTCACGTAACCAAAAAATTCCCACATCCATCATATACACCCTAAGTAACATCATCGAAATAAGTCCAACGTCCACCATATACACCTGATGAACACTCTAACCAAATAAACAAACAAAGATTGCTCATCACACCGGGTGAGGCACAAGAAATATAATGTCCACTCTCGATCCACCTTAAATATCAATATACCTTCACTAAGTACCTTGCCATTTATGCAATACCTCGAACTTTGGATATAATATTACATTGTTTATTATGATACTTTTTACGTGAAATTTTATTAAATATTTTTATACATGTGTTTGTATGGGTATTATGAGCATTAAATGCGTGGTGCGTGGCATTGGATGGTATTTGCATGATTTTTGAATTAGTTTGCATGCAAGGGTGGGAAATGTTTTACGTGAGTTTTGCACCAACATTACTTTGTAGAGTATTAGTTAGTGTGTACTAATCAATCCACAATTTTTTATGTAGTTTCATAAATAAAATTAGATGTTCTTGAAAAAAGGATAATAATTGGATAAAAATATTATTATTATATTTGGGGCACAAACTTTATTTGAATAAACTATATATGGTGGAGAAAATAATTAAACGTAACCTTGTTGGACTTTATATATATATATATATATATATATATATATATATATATATATATATATATATATATATATAGTTAGTTAGTTAGTTAGTTAGTTAGTTAGTTAGGCTCTCCAACATACCTTATTAAACATACCTAGCAACATATCTATTTTTTTTAAATAGTAAAAAAAATAATTTTGAGTTAATATTTTTTATATGGGTTCATGATATTTCAATGTACCCCTGTTAAAATATTCAAATCAAAATAATGTGTTTTGATATTTTTAAAAAATAGGTAAAAAAACTGACAGTTTTAAAGGGTAAAAACTGACAGTTTTTTGACCTATTTTTTAAAAATAACAAAAATCATTATTTTCAATTGATTTTTTTTATAGGGGCACATTAAAATATCATGAACCCATATAAAAAATATCATCTCAAAATTATATTTTTTACTATTTTAAAAAAAAAGTATGTTGCTAGGAGGTATGTTGGAGAGCCGGACTCTCTCTCTCTCTCTCTATATATATATATATATATATATATATATATATATTATCTTTGAGAATCATTCGAATATAAGGCTTGTAAAGAACAAACAAAAGGAGAAAAGAAAAAAGAGAGGAGCACTAGCCGCTTGCCATAGCAGGGTGTACCGAACCTCTATGGCAGCTTAGGAGTAGACCAACTTTTAATTTTTATTTTTTTATTTCTGTTGATATATGATAGGCCTTCCCGTGTATGTTGTCGATTATCTCTTGGTTTGAACCTTTAAACCTTATCTTTTGGACTTGTAAAACAAACCATTTAGGCTACCAAAAACAAAAATAAGATACACGACATACAATCATTTCTCTCCCCTATTTTTTTATGGCAAACAAATACACAAAACCACCCCTTGTGCCAATCCAAAAGACACAATTTTTATACGACAATATAACTTAGTTTCTTATGTATTTTTCAGCCTCAAATAGTTTTAGTGAGTATTTTGGTTGTGCATTTATATTTTGGAGGTGTTATCCTTGTATTTTAAAGGTGTTGTGAGGGTAGGTTTTTGGAGTACTTTTGGATTGTTTTCTGTAACTATTCGTTGGAGTATTTTCTTGGAGCATATTTTATATACAATATTTTGGAGAATTTCTTCATTGAGGTGGGGGTTATATTCAAGCAATTACTTTTATGAAAATGATGCATGTTTAGAGTAAATATCATATATATTTATTCTTATTTGACTTGCTACTTATTTTTATATTGTGTTTTATACACATGTAATTTACATGACAAAAATTATTATTTCAGGTAAGAAATTAATTTAACTAGTTAAAATGATTTTGGGACATGAATATAATATTCAAGATGTTAAAAAGAGTGATTTCATGAAAAATATTGGTAAATATTTTCAAAGAAAGTTTATGTAAACACCTAAAATGACATTTATGCATACATGTGATACTTGTAGGATGGATTTGAGTTGTAACACCATGAAGATGTATAAAAGTGCATAATAAGTTAGTGCAAATTATTAGACTTTTAATATTGAAAAAATGGTGAAATAATTACAAAATAGCACCTAACATTATTTATTTTCAAAAGATCACCTCAAAACGTGGAAATTATATTTTTGCCGTTGAAATTATGAGTTTACAAAATCGTACCTAAAGTCACACCTTTGCATAAAATACCCTAAAGTAGTGTGATTCTAATTAAGGCCCTTAAGACGTAGTATATTTCACATGAAATAATAAGTATAAAGTCTAGAAAGTAAAGTGGTATTTAGTTAGTAAGACTCGAGAAATAAGGACCTAAGGTAATGAAAAATGACAAACAAGATGTCTAACTAAGGCAAATAATGGATATTTAAGGTAAGTAATACCTTGAGAGGTGTGGTCTTATTGGTCAGGTGAAAAGATATGAAAACGTGAAAAAGCGTTACTAACGAGCAAAAGAAAGATTCTCGAAGCAATCAGAAAAGTTTAAGAAGGGCTCGGAGTCCTAGGGGTGCGACTTCAGACTAACCCAAGACAACTGGCTAGTAAAGCAATATTTGAGACATTTATGGCAGACTACGAAAGTTCGTAAACATAAATGGGATTGGTGACCTCTGGAATAATTATATAGGATCTTATAATGGGCTTGGTGCTAATAAAATGAAAAGGAAACAGGTATAAATGGAAATACCTGAATTTTTAAATTTTGGTAAAAGATAAAAGGTTAATAATTATATATGGATGTTATATTTCGCGTTCAAATGATATACTTGAAAAGTTCCAGTAATGACGTAACTAAGGAAACTTGTAAAGCAAGGATATAAAAATAAATTCAAGAATCTCGAAAGTTAATGCTTAAAGGAGTAAATAATAACTTCTACGTGGATTATATGCCCAACACTGGTACTATAGCCACATAAGGCTTAAGTACATTATCGCTGCCTGGGAGTCAGACATGCCGTGATAGTCCAGCAGTTACATCATAATATAAGGCCATGACTTCATCCTTAACTTGTCGCGACCACATACGTCTTTAGCAGCAAAAAATGAGAGTGCGTAACGGATCTTAATGGATTGATTTATTTAATTAAATGCCTCCAAAAACAAATCCAAATTTATCATTTTATCCTAAGATATACATCTAGGTGATAAAGTAGATAAGTAAAACATGCAATCACACGACAATTGAGGAAAAATCCCTTTTCAGAGCAAAACCTTTATTCATCACTTTAAAGATTTTACAAGACAGTTAACTTACAAACTACTTGATACAACCGCAAGTATAATGCACAATCTTCGCAGAACCCACTACACCAAAATGACAAAATTGTCACCTTTCAGCCGGTCACCCTTGTCAAGGTCATTGACCGTGACAAAAAACACGCGTTTTGTGTCACGGTCATTGACCTTGACACGATCGTGACAAAGAATTGTCACGGTCATTGACCGTGACAAGTCCGTGTCAAATTTACTTGCCACGGACTTGTCACAGTTAATGATTGTGACAATTCTTTAAATAATTGTCATGGTCAATGACCTTGACACGACCGTGACAATGTTTGCAGCAAAAACCCTTTCCCCCTTCTTTTTTCCTTCCCGCCGTTCCCTCCCTCTCTCTCTCTCGACGCTGCTCTCTCTCTCTACTTTCAGGTTTAATTCTCTCTCTCTCTCTCTCTCTCTCTCTCTCTCTCTCTCTCTCTCTCTTCCATTTATATATATGTTTGTGTGTGTATATATATGTGTGTATGTGTGTATATATGTGCGTGTGTGTGTGCGGGGGTAGATGGTGGGGCAGGGTAGGGGTAGGGTGGGGGCAGAGTGGGGGTAGGGGTGGGGTAGGGTGGGGGTAGGGGGTTAAAAATGTAATATTATTTTGATACAACATTAATTTGTGTATGAGTTTCATAATTATAAATAATATCCAAAAATATTGGATAACAATTTATTTTCATTCAAAATAAATAAGTAATTTTCTACAAATTTCATAAAAAAATGAAGGCCGGCTTAATATGTGATTTAAGTGTGAAATAATCGCTATATACTTATACTAATGAAGAAAAAAACCATATATGGCGTTTTTTGTTTTTATTAGATGCAAAATAACACATATAGGTATCACATGACTTTATATCCATCATATTAAATTTTACCATAAAATATCATTTTGTGGAAGGCAAGATCTATTACAATATATTTTACATACCTAAATGATTTTTTTTTAAATGACATTACAACAAAAAACTACAATAAGGGTTAAAATGGCATCCGAAATTGCTAAAAGCGTGAAAAATAAAATATCAGTTAGTCTATGTTGTTGAAAAATTTGATCAAATTGGTGAGCCCTTCATATTTTAAAAATGTTGTTTTTATTCCTATTTAACTTTTCTTTCTATACACCCTTAATTATATTTAAAGTTTAATAAAATAGGAGTTATAGAAAGAAAAGTGGGGTTTAAATAAAAACACTTTTTTTAAATTTTAGGTTCTGGTGCATAATCTTACTTTGTCACAATTAATTTATATGCCTCAAAGTTATTTTATCACTCTTAGTTTATATTTGTGATAATACTTTATGAACCACAACTTTAGGTTGATTATTTTAGAACTTAAACTTCAAGATACAAAAAATAATTCTATAGAACAGCTTAGATATCTTAACAAAACACATATCTAACATTGAATATGATTTATAAAAAGCACAAAACAATAGTAGAAATTCAATACATGAAATTAACATTGAGATTATTTTAAATAGACAGTCACTATATGAAATTAACATTGAGATTATTTTAAATAGTGAGTGGGGGTGGTGGTGTGTGTGTATGTGGTGAGTGGGGGGTGTGGAGGGAGGTGTGTGTGTGTGTGTGTATGTGGTGAGTGGGCGGTGTGGAGGGAGGTGTGTGTGTGTGTGTGTGTGTGTGTGTATTTGAATTAACCCATGAATTTGTATTTTTGTATTTGAATTAACCCATGAATTTATTTTTGTATTTGAATTAACCCATTATATGAAACATACTTGAAATTAAATATAGTACGCATAGATACTAGCCTTCTAGTTCTTATGCGTACGCATTCAATAGCCCTTAGACCCGTTCGAGAGTCATTACCCCTGTAATGAGATCTCTCGAATTGTCCCGTTTGGACAGTTTGAGACTGTATAATTTCTGTATAATATTCTTATTGGCTTAAAGTTGTTACTTTTGGAGGAAGTTCTGCAGTCGTATCTTAATGTTCTCTGGGTACATACTAGATTGACAAGTGTGACTGTTATTTCAATTGACCAATTGAAATAACACTCACACCTGCCAATCTACGTCGTGTACTTGGAGAACTAAGGGGATATGCTGTCGAATTTTTTTCAAATCGTAACAATGTGCATGAGCTGTTAAGTATATTACAGAAAAATGCAGTCTTGAATGGGATAGGACCACTTACCCTTTAATAGGATAATTAAATTATGGGATAATTAAATAAAACATACTATAAATCTAAGTTTTGTTTACCTTTAATAGGTGTTTAGTTGTGGTAGCTGTGATGGGATATCCGAAATACAAAGAGTGGACGGGTGAGACTAATAGAATGGGGGATGTGTTTCGCAGAGGTGCTAACGAATTTGTGAAATATGCAAAGAGATGTCGTAATGATGAAGAGTTTCCGTGTCCGTGTGCTAGGTGTAAGAATGGTAAGGTGTTTGAGTGGAAAACAGTTGAACTACATTTTTTAAGATCGGGTATGCAAGATAGTTATCGATTTTGGAGTTTTCACGGTGAATTGAAAGTTCCTTTTGTCCCCGACCAACCTTCACAACAACCTTCAACAAGTAGAATAGATGTAGAAGGGGACGACGTAGATCATAATATGTTAGAGGATTTAGTTGATGATGCGTACGGAGTTTATGAAGCTGAGGAGAATGAGGTTACTGATGATGTAGAAGATTCAAGTGCTCGTGAAGATAACACGATAAAACTTGACGATGACTACCAAAGTTTAAAATTTAAGGCGACCCAACCGTTATACTCTGGCTGTGAGAAAGATCAAATAACTTTACATGCCATGGTTGGTTTGCACAGTTTGAAGACGCAGTACGGTTTGTCTGGCAATAGCGTGACGGGAATTCTGAAATGGGTGAAGGGCTTATTACCCAAGGTGAATACACTTACAAATAGCTATCCTGTTATGAAGAACAGTTTGAAAGGTTTGGGAATGAAGTATAAATCGATTCATGCTTGTGTGTATGACTGCATACTATACCGAAAGGAGTATGAAAATCTCGATCGTTGTCCGGTATGCGATGAACCTAGATATGTCCAATCTACTAGTAAGGAAGGCACAAGCTCAAAAGTACCTCAAAAAGTATTGAAATATTTTCCCGTTGGGCCTAGATTAAAGTGATTTTTCACAGTATCATGGATTGCAGAGGCAATGACTTGGCATGCTAGGGCAGAAGTAGGGGGTAATATCATGCGTCATCCTATTGATTCTACTGCCTGGCGGAGGATGAATTTTGAGTATCCCGATTTTGCTCGAGAACAACGCAACATTCGTTTGGCTATATCAACAGATGGTTTCAATCCATTTGGAAATCTAATCACCAATCAGAGTGTATGGCTAGTGATCCTAGCCCCACTCAACCCCCCTCCTTCACAGTGTATGAGACCTGAATTTTCGATGATGGCTTTATTGATACCTGGGCCAAAGGCACCAAGTGATGACATTGATATTTACCTAGCTCCTTTGGTAGAAGAATTAAATGAGTTGTGGGAAGAGGGTGTGCAATCATTTGACTCTTTTAGAAAAGAAGAGTTTACGCTGAAAGCTATGTTGATGTGGGCAATTCATGATTTTCCAGCTTATGGGACATTATCCGGATGTGTAGTACATGGTTATTTGGGGTGTCCTATTTGTGGAGAGGAGACTGAATCTCTTCGTCTATCCTCTAGCTTAAAAAATGTATACCATTGCCACATGAGGTTTTTACCCCCAGCTCATAGTTTCAGATTTGAGAAAGGTTCCAATTTTTTATTAGGCGGAGTTGAACATAGGCTACCGCCGAGACAACTTTTTGGTTCAGAAATTGAAAGTAAATCTTCTGAATGTGGCCCAAATATGCCAGGTAAGAATACCAAATTTAAGAATGTCAAGCATAAGAAGACCCCAACTGGGAATGAAACTGAGATAAGAAAGGCATGGTCTCGGAGGTCAATTTTATTTGACTTGCCTTATTGGAAGAAAAACCCGGTGCGCCATGTATTGGTTGTGATGTATGCAGAGAAGAACTTCGTTGAACATATTGTGGGTACTTGCCTTGGGGGGAGTCATTCGAAGGATGGAGAAAATGCACGAAAAGACCTTAAAACGTTAAAACTTAAGCCACAACTATGATTGAAAGAAGATAGTAGAGGAAGGACAATAATTCCCCCTGGTGCGTTTACTTTGACTAGTGGGGAAAGGAAGGTTCTTCTAGACACAATAGATAATTTGAAGGGCCCATCTACTTTTTCGTCCAACTTGCAAAGGATTGTGAATTATGCTACTCGTGATTTACATAAGTGTAAGTCCCACGATTGGCATGTGATCATGCAATTGGTTCCTCTATTGTTTAAGCACTGTTTCTCCAAGCACAAGGATTTGCGTAGGGTTATTATGCAAATTAGTATTACCTTCTCCCTCTTGTGTGAGAATGTAGTGAATCGAGAACACATAGTGGCCGCAAAATTGGTTGTGAACGAAGATGTCGTTATCTATTTGACACACATGAAGATGTCGAAGAATGGAAAAAGTAAGTTTCGAATATTATAATGTTTAACATTATTTTAGATTATTTTATACATGATTAATTTTGTAATATGCAGTAAATATGAAGCCTGTGAGAACAATAAAAGACGAAAAACAATGGTACAATCAGACAACGAATTTAGGCTATGGTTGACACAAGAGGTAATTATAATGAAAACAGTCGTTATATAACGTTACATTACACTCAAATTTTACCACTAATATAATTAATTTATCTATATTCTCAGCTCCTAAAGATGGTGATGCGACATCAAGGCTTGCTCGTCTAGCCACTGGACCCTTGTTCGTGGCACAAGAGTACAAAAAGTATCGATTGAACGGTTACATTTTCGGCGCTAAAGTGTACGAGGAAAGTACAAATGTACAGAACTTGGGAATTTCATACAAGGCTCTTACTTTCTTTCGAGCGAGCGCAAAAGATAAAAACCTCGTTGAAGCTGAAATGACTTACTATGGTGTAATCCAAAATATATTTGAATTGGATTATATAAGCTTCAAAGAGGTTGTATTTTACTGTGAATGGGTAAGAGTTGAGGATAAAAATGCTTGTAAAGTTGATCATGTCACCAATTTGATCATGGTTGACTTGTCCAAGTTGAAGAGCAACGACCACGTGAGCGATGAGCCATTTGTTTGTGAATTTCAAAAGGTTAAGCAAGTGTTTTACTCGGAGTATATCAACAACGAGCCGTGGTCAATTGTCCAACACGCGCCAAGGCGTCTAAATAGTAGTGTGGATGACTTGGCTGCTCCTACCGAATATCAATCCATTTTTGATGATAACCCGAATTTGAAATAATTTTTCAATTTGTAATAAATATTTCAATTTGTACCGAAACATCCATTTTTAATGCTTTTAATTGATCTGCACTTTATCATTTTCACTCTTGTGTAGTGTGCGTGTGTGGAGAGGAGATTAATGCATAAATATTCCAACTACATCTAAGTTTTGTTTATACTAATCCATGAATATACCATTCTTACCTTTAATAGGTGATTAGTACATAGTTATTTGGGGTGTCCTATTTGTGGAGAGGAGACTGAATCTCTTCGTCTATCCGAACACTAAGAAATGCCATAATCCTATGGAGCGATGCTCTGCAAATTCCTCCCAACCGTTATGTAGCCAAACATCACCAGTTGAAGTTGTCAATTCCACTTTTCATACCCCACCACTTGGAACTTCTAGCAAAACATGGGAGACCATTGAAAGGTGGAATTGACAACTTCAACGGCTGATTTTTGGCTACACAACGGTTGGAAGGAATTTGCAACGCATAACTCCATAGGATTATGGTATTTCTTAGTGTTTAGATATGAAGAGAATTATATTTGACACGATTGCCTGGGGTACATTAGTTGGAAGGAGGTGCCATATGAGCTCAAGTTAGCTGTTTGAGTGACACTACAGGTAATGTATTTATATTTATATGTCAATTTCGATTTTGATTTCAATTGCGATTTATATTTATCTATATTTGAGGGGCGGATACTAATTTTACTTTATTTCAATTCAGGGGACAGGCAGTGGCCCTAAGAGTAGGCCATATATGCTCTATACTTATGTGGCTATTCGGACGAGAAGGGAAGGATAAGGAGGTGTCCCCGAGCGTCGCGGTACAAAATCTATTTTCCATGCAAATAGTTTGTAGATTTGAGATAATTGATGGTGATGTTGTTTCTTCTTAAATAGTTTCTATTTTGAATATATATTTGCATTATCTTTAGTTTGTTTGGATTTATGATGTTTGGAACAGGTACAACGTTGCTATAACAGGTACAAATATACTGCTGGGCAGTGGCAGTGGCCATACTGCCCAGCAGATTTTTTTTTAAATTCTGCCCAGAATTGTCACGGTCATTGACCGTGACACGTCCGTGACAAAAAGTTGTCACGGACGTGTCACGGTCAATGGCAGTGACAATTTTTTAAAAAAGGGTCACTGCTTTGTCACGGTTATAAACCGTGACAAACGTGTCACGGTCATTGACCGCGACATGACCGTGACACAAAATGCGAGTTTTGTGTCAAGGTCAATGACCGTGACACGACCGTGACAAAAAAAGTTGTCTCGCCTCGAAATGTCACGGTCATTGACCTTGACAAGTTGGATTTGTCAAGGTCAATGACCTTGACAATTCGGCAGATTTGATGTAGTGACCTCTAAAGAAAACTCCTCGATCCAGAGCAGTCCACAGGCGACATTCCACCCGGGTATCTACCGATCAGCCTTCACCCAAGATCCCTCCGAGTTGACAAAGTCAGCAGTATAGATATCTCTTCATAAATATATACCTCAACTAAGGTTCAAAACGATTCACAAAATATATTTGGGAATGTGATTGTGAATCAAAAGATGTTTTGTGAACAAAAATGTTGAAAACTTTTGCAATAGATATACAAAAATCATTTTCATAAAAGTCCCACGAAATTTGGAAACAAAATAGATATTTATAGGTCGCGCACAAAATCCAGGTGGCGGCTAATTTTAAACGAAAATAAAACTCGATCAAACGAGAATAGAAGCTCGTTAGAAAGAAAACCAAGTTCATTCGAATGAAATAACTATCTCGTTAGAACAAGCTTCAAAGGAATTCAAAAGTATGCCCTCGTTGGTAGTGCGTTCGATGTAAGATCAAATTACACTTCAAATGAAAAGGCAAAGTCATTCGAACGAGAAGCTAATCTTGTTTGAATGGGGTTAAAAAATTTATTTTAACATTTTAAAAATCCAGCCTCGATTTTATAAAAAATAAACAACCCAAATAAATATTATGAATAATTTTAAACACTAATCGATTTATACCTTTATGGGATGTAGGGAAGTCTTGAATGTTGGAGTTGATTTGTCGTGACGGTTCGTGACGATTTGTAATAGGATACGCCAAATGTGCCATGGAGAAAATAAAACGAATAACTTGTCTAAGCTAAATTATTTTCCCTTACACATACCCTACCGCAGACTTGGCCACGTCAGCGTGTACTTGCCAACTGTTCAAGTTGTATAAGGATTCCCCACTTGCATCACTTATCCACATGTCACGTGCTCCATGAACGTGACCCCACCTTTTTTACTTCCATAAATAGATGTGCTCACTCTTTATTTAGTAAGACCAATTTTGGTAGTAAAGTCCTGCCCAAATCTCTACCCACTCTCTCTCTAGAAGCTCCCAGGTCATCTGGGCCACTACAGTCTGCAGCCCTCTACAGACTTGCTCTACAGTTTGCATCCCCCACTGCACATGGCTACATTTCTTATGTCTTCAACTCTCTCTCTTGTACGCCTTTGATGGAAAAACAATCTTGTATTAAAGATTGTATATAATGAGAGTAAGTCACCAAAGTGGACATAAGCTCATTTTATAGCCGAACCACTCTATATCTTGTGTTTTATTTCTCTTTTATGCTTGTATACCTGATATAATGGTTGGGGATGACTTTGATATGATTTCTCGCATCATCATTTTGGCATCGTCTGTGGGAAATGAGGTGTTTTACTAAGTTTCCTCTTATATCGGGTTCGTAGCACTTTATTTCATCCATGGAGATCTCCGGATTATATCCCATTGGTGAAATTTTAGTCATTCGGACCATATTTTACATATAAAACTCCCTTAGGGGATTATTCTTCATAGATCTATTTTCTAAGCCTTTTTTCATGGCCTTGGATATAGGTTCCTTACCCCAATGATGTTACCCTACCTAATTTGCATTGAAAAGCTCAATAGGCCATGGGCTCATAAAGGTGGGTAACTAGGGATGCACCCCTCTTCATCTATCTCTATTTTTGGTCATTCTTGTTACAAACTTGTGTTATTTTGCACATAAGGACTTTTATGTCTTAGGTTAGCTCCTAGTGGATCTTTTTGACGTTATTTTTGGGGGTGAAACCCAATTTTTGGATCCAATTCTGGAAGAGATCCCTCTCTGTATCTTGTTGGATGCGGCCTGGCATGTTGATTTCCCATAGACTTCATCCCTTATGCAGTAAACTTACCAATTTTGTGTGCTTTTGGTATATTATTGTTTTCAATTTTTAAAATTAAAATATTCGGGATCAAAGATGCCGGGATATGCTTGAAAAACTCCCACCACGGGCCTTACGGTTTGTAAGGGGGGATAAATTACAAAACACCAAGTCAAATTGTTAGGAAACTGATGATTCAATGGACAAAGTCCAACTAGGAAATTGCCTTAAGGACTGATAAACTATCGAAGATAGGTTACAATACCTTTTTACTAACTTTTCAGTTACTTTACCACACGGAGGAAAGAGCCCGGCAAGTTGTCTAATACTGTAAAAATGCGCATGCTCAAATCACTTCTGGTGAACAGTCCTTCATTGAGGCCATGACCACATCCCAACTGGACCTAGAGGCCACAGCCTCACTCGTCTTGCCTTTGAAGGCCTCTGCAACCTGCTCTTGTTTTGACACGCCGCAAATAGTGATAAAAAGGATGCGTCCCTATGATCATACTTTGTTTTTTCTCTATATATCTTGATCTTTTCACCATGGTTTAGTTCATCTCAGAGAATATATTTCTAAAGACTAACCCAACAGAAGCCATGGAAGGAAGCTCTAGGTCTGGTCCTGAACAGAATGAAGATGTAGCCCACTTCTTGAGCTACATGAACCATTTATATGATAGCCATACCTCACTCTAAGGCCACATTAACCTACTTGGTTAGAGGGTTATGATACTAGAGTCTGCAACCTTCACTTCCATGCAGAAGGTCGCGATAATAGAGGCCCTACAAGACAAGTCCGTATCTAAAGCTCTGAATAAAAGAAATATGAGGCATAAAGGCCTTATGAGAACTTCACACCGCTCAATTCCAATTTAGAAGACATCCTTGAGAGAATTAAGGATAAGAAACTACTCAAGTGGCCAGAAAAAATGAAGTCCCTACCTCATAAGAAGGATAAGAGCAGATGGTGCAGTTTTTATCAAGATCATGACCACACCACAAATGGGTGTTTTTCCTTAAAGAATGAGGTTAAAAGGCTCATCAAACAAGGAATGCTTCAGCAGTTCCTAAGGGATGTAGCCCCCAACTGAGACAACTACATGACTGTTTATGCCTTAGAATATTTCTATTTTTAAAATTTTACAATCATATATATAAATATATATGTATATGACTTTTTCATCTTTGAGTTCTCATTCTACCCATCTAAAGTCTTTCAAAAGATTCTTATCTTAACAGGTTTGAAGAAAACCTAATAACTGATTATCCCGAAGATTGAAGTGAACGAGAAATGGTGTCCTTAGAAGAAAAAGGTGTGATGGCCTTAAATGGAATTTATTACCCCTCTTATCATGAATATTTTTAAAGGCGTAGGATGATGCTATTAACCTTAGTGGCTCATATACCCGTTCTATTATCCTTCAGGACTTATAACACCTATTCTATTATCCTTGGGGTCTCATAATACTTGTTTTATTAGCCTTGGGGGCTCATGATACTCATTGTTAGTTGCGGGTTGACTTGATAATACCCTTATTTAGCCACGGGTTGGCTTAATAATACCCATATTTAGCTATTATCTCGCTTGATAATACCCTTATTTAGCCGCGAGTTGGCTTGATAATATCCTTATTTAGCCATGGGTGGCTTGATAATACACTTATCTAGGGTTGGCTTAATAATACCCATATAGTCGTGGGTGGCTTTAGAATTCACCCAATTAGGGTTGGCATGATAATACCCCAAAGCAAGAAAAGATCTCAACTTTATGTGAAAAGTTACAGCCTGATAAAGAAAGTGGGCTAGGGACATGGTGTCCGCAACAAGGCAATTAGTTCTCAAGAACCACCACAATTTAACAACACTACAATAGAAATTCTACAAGTATTAAGCTCATGATCTAGTCCGCATAAGGGTATTTTAATACCCAAATTCATTTTATAACTACTACGATAGGCATCTCAAGAAAACCTAGAGACAGTTTGACACAGAAGACTGCAGCCTTAAAGTTCCAACCAATTTTGTTCCTAAGCCCAAACTTTTTGCAACAGGTAACCTGCTACAGTCTATTACTATAGGTTGGGGAGCTATTATCTAAGATGCATTACAACTAATTGACTAAATCTAAATAGTGCGAACATGCATATAAAGCACACAAGTTAGAGGCCACGGAGGACAAAATAATGTTAAGATATTCAAATACGAATTCAACAAACTATAAAGCTATTTAACTTTAACAAGAAGTTACAACTATGTAGTTCAACAAAATTATGTATCAAATCTGGGGAAATGCAAAAAATACAAGTTCAGAAGTACATAGCTACGGAAGGTAAGTTTAGTGTTCAAGTCTAAAAAAAGCAAAGTACAGGTCAAGAGTATGTGTCCTCATCTTCATCATCTTTATCTCCATCATTCGCAATCTCAGTTTCTTCAACCTATTCTTCTGCGTCCTCCTCACACTTGTTTATTGCAAGTTCGTTCGCCACCCTAAGTTCTTCAATGCAGACAAGGTGCTCATGGTCATTTAACCTCCAGGCATAAATGTTATCCTTAGCCTATGGATAGTTCTTGGCTACCTTGTGCGTCATCTCTTTATAGCAATGGAGATAGGCTTTGTTATTGACAAGGAATAAGTCTGTTGAAGTCTTGAAAAAGGTAATAACTTCTTCAGCTACCTTTTTTATGGCCACAGCATGATCGACATCCTTTCTTCATATTAGTTGCAGCATATTCATCTTGAAGTTCCTTCAAGGCCGCGAAATGGCTTATTATAAGATCTTGATTCTTTGCCTCTGCCATATTCATCTTTTCTTGAATGGTTGTAGTTTTCCCTACTAACTCCAGTGCTTTGGCCTAAAAAATTTCCAAGTCCTCTACGACCTAGTTAAAGATTTCTTCAGCCTCACTTTGGGCCTTGACCGTGGCCTTCACTTTTAAGTTTGCATATATTTTGTAGGCTTAGAGGGAAGCAATCGTATACTTCTTTCCACCTTTAAAGATGAAGACCTGAGACCTTCCAGTTGAGACTGATGGTTGGATTCCACAGCCTTATGCTGGAAAAAGAGATTTTCATACTTGACCCTTCGGGCTATAGCAACTTCCACGGCCTGAAAGGAAAATATTGAAATAATTAGTATAAGTACACAAAAAGCCAGCAAGAAGAAAATAATTAAAGGGTTCCTTACCCCTAGCATACTATGCAAAGAGTACTCCTCGAGGTCCTCCACGTCCTCTTCCTTCAGACGATCGATATCATAGCCTTATGCGGCCTGCCTCATCCTTGGGATGATATTTGTTGTTGTGTCCCAAGGGGAATTTGGGTCATGCTATCTTAGGCGTGGTCGTGGATGCCCTTTTATACATATTTCTTCCCTGATTTATAGAGTGGGAAGCTTGACATTGACAACAATGACAGTCTGCGGAGGAGACATAGTGTTAAACGCATGAACGGTACTCGAAGGTCCATAAAAGTCTCCCCTAGAATAAGAAGTAAGGCCAGCTGTAGCCAGTTCTACCCCGATGTCATCATCAACATTTTGGGGGTCTGTAGTAGGGATCTCAGCTTCTATCACAATGGTCATGACATCACCAACAAGGGCTGCCTCTTTCTTAGTTGGAGGGGCAACCTCCTTTTCAGCTTGAAAGACAACCTCCTTAGCTCCCTCTACCTCTTTTCCCCCTTTTTTATAGAGTTTGGTTCAGGCTTTGGACGAAATCCTCCAACTCATCCAGTTGAGAAACTAAAAGCTCCTTATTAATTTCTTCCACGACACCACCTGAAAAAGAAAAAGCCAGTATTACAGGCAAGTAAAAAATATTGCTATAGAATTATTTAAACAAAAAGTACCTTCCCAAGCCTTTATTGGAGCTTCGTGTGTTGGGTAATAGACGTATTTATATAATGACTGCAGAGTCACAATATCAGGGAACCTTTTCTTTTCATCACCAATTGAGAATACAACCTCAATTCTCTCTCTCTGTCTCTTGGAAGGTGTCAGACCTGCTCGAATTATATCTAAAGATGTTAGTAAAGGCCGTAGATATTATTAACAAGGAAAGTAAAGGCTGCAGTAGTAAAAATAATTGGAGAAAGAAACAAAGACTGTAGCTATATTTGTACCTTCTTTGGGTGGGCGGTCCCATTTTCATGGCGCCCTTAATTCTTTCTCTCTCTCATTTTCTTCTGGGTGGATCTCCCAGCTGTCCCCAAAAATAAAGAAAAATTTTCCCTGGAGTTTTCCTTTGGCATATAGAAGTCAAAATACTCTCTGATCGTTATATCTCTCTTAAACTTTTTCTTCCAAATGACTAAGGAAGCAAGAATGACCCTCCAACCGTTAGGATTAACTTGGGTTGGGGTTCTCACATGCACCGGGATAGGTAGTCGGAGCCCTAAGTGAAAATCATGAAGTGGGAAGCATACCCCATTATTTGGGACTGCGGAGCATACCTCTGCTCCCTAGCAGGCGAAGTACAAACTGTTCTATCTAGAAACTCATAGGTTTTAGCCAAGGCAATCATCCATTAATTGCTTATAATACAAGGGTGATGAAGGTTCGTAGACTCTTTTATGGACTCTTGACCACGTTCAGAAGCCCTAGCTTCAGTTTTCCTTATCTCCACAGCCATAACTGTCAAAGGGTTACTGTCGCGGCATTCATATTTGTAAGGAGATGATTGCTTGAGCAAGTGTCTTCCTTCATACACAGATTGTCGACAACCTCCTTGAAATCCCTACAGTTAGAAGAATCCATGGAGTCAGAGTCTAATTTCACACAGTTTGGGTAATCCTTTAGCTTACAGGGCCCACTGGTCTTCAAGCATTTTATATAAAACACCGTGGGAGGAGGAACACCAAAGTATCTCTTCTAGAAATCCTCCAGATACTCCCACGTATTCCAATGCATAAGGTCACGACATTAACCTATAAAAGTATAAGGACTTCGCAGTTAGATACTACAACCATTATGATCAGAACACAAAAGAAGGAAGTCTGCCTAATTATTAAGGTCGTGGTAATATACGAAGAAATTTGAAAGGTGAACAGAAAATTTCCAAGTTTAATTTAAGGTACATGCCGCAGCCAAATTAGTTCAAGTTTTTTAATGATTCGCAGTCAGGGGTAATCAAGGCTCCATACATAGGAAAGTGGAGTTAAAAGTACAGGCCGCAGCCAGTCAGTTCAAAATTAGACTCAACGAGGGGGATAAATAAGTAAACAATTTCATCCTTTGATTCTACAGATCAAAAGCTAAAGCCTTAGGGTTTTGGCTAAGAACAGCCTATTCTTGGCCAAAAAATTTATCCAAAAGGGGGTTCTTAGCACGAAATCTAAACCCAAAAAAATCCCCACATGTCCAAATCACGCTCTTTAATTCCAAAATCCAAATACTTATAAATTCCCCAAATATAAAAATACCCATCCAATAGAAAGTTCTAAAAAAATTCAAAACATCCAACCCAAATTGTTTTCCAACATACAAACCCTAACTACTATTTAATTTGATTCAACCTCAACTATAATTGGGTCCTGGCATGCATGAATTTTGATTATGAAAATAAAAAGTTCATAATAGCCCTATCAGACCTAATAACTACATGAAATTAAAGGAGAGCACGAGTTTATGAAATTGGAAAAGTATAAAATGGATTCATGAAAAAAAGAAAACAGAAAAGAATAAACATTGATGGAAAAGGCATGAGAAGATCAACCTAGAAATTGAAGATGTCGATTGAAGAAAGAGGAGAACCACTTCTAAATCACTACATATACGCTTGAACAGTTGCCTGAAATTGCCCTAACGAAATACTCTCAAAGATGTTTAGAAGGTAATGAGGATAAGACCTAGCTCCATTTATATAAGAAGGCGCATGAAGTTGAAGCGTCATAAATTATAGATCACGGCAGCCTTTTACATCCTCAACAAAGGAATAATAAGACTACCTATAATAACACCTCGACACTTGGTAATTAAAACACAGCCGCAACAATAACTCACAACCTCTTGGAACTGAGTCTTGGGGGCTTATTGATGTGATTAATACTTGTACTATGGCCACAGAAAGTTTAAGTAAATTACCGCTACTTGGGGGTCAGACATGTCGTGGTAGTCCATCAGTAACAACATAATGTAAGGCCATAGTTTCATCCTAAATAGGTTGCGACCACATACTTCTTCAACGACACATACCCTGCTACAGACTTAGCCACGTTAGCATGTACTTACCATATGTTCATGTTATAAAAGGATTTCCTACTTGCATCACTTATCCACATGTCACGTGCTCTATGCACGTGACCCCTACTTTTGACTTCTATAAATAGAAATGCTCACTCCTCATTTAGTAAGACAAGTTTTAGCAGTAAAGTCTTGCCCAAATCTCTACCCACTCTCTCTCTAGAAGCTCATAGGTTACCCTTGGTCACTTGGGCCACTATAATCTGCATCCTTCTACAGACTTGCTCTACAGGCTGTATCCCGTACTGCACAAGGCTACATTTCTCATGTATTCAACTCTCTCTCTCTCTCTCTCTCTCTCTCTCTCTCTCTCTCTCTCTCTTGTGCGCCTATAATGTCAAATCGATTTTGTATTAACGATCATATACAATGAGAGTAAGGAACTAAAGTGGACATAGGTTCATTTTATAGTGGAATAACTCTATATCTTGTGTTATATTTCTCTTTTATGCCTTTATACTTGATAGGATGGTTAGGAATGACTTCGATATAATTTCTCGCATCATCAGTGGCTAAATGACCCATAGTGGGTATAAGTCCAGGTTCAACATAGTAATGTGTTGATAAAGTTGAAGGTTAAAGGAAATAAAGTAATAAAGGACTAAAACTAAGGTGCTTGAATAACTTAAAGCATTTATAAGTATGGGATGTAGAATAAGCTTGAATAATTATTTTTATACATCAGACGTATTTTAAAAATCTATTTTTATAAAAAAGTTATGGTTACGATGGTTGAAATGGAAACATAGGAGCGTAAAAAGAATAACTAAGAAATATGATTTTCCTAAATTAACCACGTAGGTTAATGAGTGTTAAAGAAATGTTTTCGTAATAAAATGATAAGGCTGAGAATAAAAAAGTTAACGATTTTTAACCTTAATCAAAGGAAATATTTTTGAATAAACATGGTTAATGTATACACTATTTAGTTATTGCTTATGCATTCGAGTTAATGTATATTATTACATCCGTTCTTTCTACCGTTCGTTTCTATATTCTATTATTATTGGGTTCCCACTAGGCATTGGATCACCCTGTTCCCTTATTACAATATGTTAATCAATATTTCGTATTTTAAGAGCGTTTTGCAGGTAAATGGTTCTTAAAATTTACACTAGTAGTGCTGATTACTTGAACCCTATGGCATTGTCTAATGAGTTCTGCAGTTGTTATCATTATGAATATATGCTTAAAAAATGTAATTGCATGCTTATTCGGTAAATAAAATTAATTAGAGACCTTATCTAGATTGTTTCACATCACTCCACACTTAACGCATCTGGACTGGATCGGGTTGACTCACGAGTGACCCTTAAATTTGGGTCGAGGCATTACAATTTATAGTTTCATCCTCATATTATTACAGAATTCATCGCAAGTTCTTATTTTTTAAATATTCCTAATTTTACTCTATTTAATCTTTAGTTATTTTATTACTAAATCTTATCCTCAAATCTTTTATTTATTATTGTAGTAATACCAAATCTAGTTACTATACAAAGGGGCTCGAGAAAAAATAATGTAGTTCTCTAACAACATATGAAACCTAGGATGTTCGTCATTATAACCGCTTTGTTTCTATAATAATTCTCTTTTAATTTATTATTTCTCAAGGATGGCGTAACATGGAAAACTTTGGGAAAATCATGATTTTTATGTAGAATTCCATTATCACTACCTAAGAATTTTATCAACTAAGTATAGAAACTCTACATGTTAAGGAAAACAAGTAACAAACTAACAAGAATGTAATTTATTAAATATCATGCACTTAATTCTATTAACAAGGTTAATGAATTTCAAATTATAAAAAGTTGGATTTTATAAGGAAAGTTCCTAGTTTCCTTAAGAATTTACATAAACATTTTAGTCCATGAGTCAAATTAAAACATAATTAAAATTGATGTCCATAATCTTATACAATGATTTCTAGCATGGATTTTACAAAAATTAAATCAATTCTACACATTATATATAAAAACTTTTAATAAGTCATATTCATCATTTTTATTTAATTAATTATATGGTTATATAGCATATATGTGTCAACTTAATTATCATTGCTGAGATAGTAAGACTACACCACGGCACAGTATGCTCAGATTTTCATTGCTGAGATAGTAAAACTACACGGGGTGCCCCTCGATATTGTGCCCGACAGGGACAAGATTTTTGTGTCTCATTTTTGGGAGAGCTTCTAGTAGGCCATGGGTACGGAGTTGTGATTGAGTATAGCCTATCACCTGCAAACTAACGGGAAGATTGAGCTCATTATCAGATGTTGGAAGATATGCTAAGAATGTGCATCCTGGATTTTAGGGGAGGTTGGGAGCAGTATCTTCCACACGTGAAGTTTGCGTACAATAACTCTTATCAGTTCACTATTTGCATGGCTTTATTTGAGGCGTTGCACGGTAGGACTTGTCATTCTCCTAACAATTGGCTAGAGGTGGGGGACAATAATCTACTCGGGCCATAGTAGATGCAGGATACTTCAGATGGGATAGAGATTATTTGAAGTCGTATACAGGTAGCTCAGGATAGACAGAAGAGTTACACCGATGCCAAGCGGTCCTTTCGAGAGTTTAATGTGGAGGATCAGGTATTTCTGCGTGTATCTCTTATGAAGGTATTTCTGCGTGTTGACTTGCCTTAAGACGAATCCATAAATACAGTGTAGACTGTCCCTTAGAAATTTCTCCTTAGGAAATGCAAAGTGTAGGATCCTTCTTAACAAAATGCTCCTCTGATTTTAATTCCCAAGAATGCTTTATTGCTACTGAAAATGCTTCCAAATTTTGGATTTTGATCTTCAATTGGATGATAAAAGTTTGTGTTTAAGAGTTGGGAAAAATATTTATGTGTAGGGAAATTAAAGGAAAGTAATAGAGTTAAAGAGCAGAAAGTGTGTTGGTGTATAAAATTTGGGTAAAAAATGGTGTAATTTTGTGGGAAGAACATGTTTATAAGTTCTCCAAACAATTAGACTCGTGTCCCTTTCTAGAGCCACCCTCAGCCCTGTTGGGCTTTTATTCGTAAAATTATGCAATGACATTTTATTTTGCAATAAAAGGATTGTATAGTTCATTTGCAATGAGAATCATGTTGGTGAAAATGATTTATATTTTTGTTTTAGATAAAGTTTTTATAATGTCGGTCAATTGTACTTGGTAGAAAGTTTTGTGAGTTGAGTTAGGCTTGATCATGGGAGATCAAAATTCTGATTATGGTACAATTGAACAGTTCACATCCTAGATAGGGAGTTGACATATGTTGTGTATACAATCCTAGTAGTTTATCATAAAATACGTGAACCTATCCAATGGTTCAAAAACTTGTATGGTAGTTCAAAAGAAGATTGAGACGGGTACATTCTGGAATGTATATAACAAGACCACTCGTAAAATTTAACTCTAAAGGCTATTTTGATTAGACTTAAGTAATATCACACCATTTGGAAATGGTGCATATATTTATAATCCCATGATTTATGAATATTGAAATTCTTATACAATTGTTGTCGTGATTTCTATGGGTGCTATTTGATTTTGAATTGGGTCAATAGATCTTCGCAAGTTGGGAAATGGTTGTGTGAATAGGTTTGATATCATAATTCGAAGGAATCCGCATCCAAGAAAGATATTGGATTGTAATACCCTGTTAATAAACTTATAAGATTTATTTTCACAGTAAACCAAATCAATGTATTTTTTTCTGATCCGGTGGAGTAATGAAATAAGTTGAGTCTGAGAATCAAGATATTGATTAGATATTAAAATCAATTAGCAATAAATTGATTTAACCAAGAGAGTATTGGAAAGTTAATGCAGGGAATCCTATTATGTTTCAAATAAACTTTGCAAATAAGACCTCCTTATTTTGAGTGATTTTAAGACATCTAAATTGGAGTCCAGTCATAATTACTTAGTGGAATTAATTATGATTAAATAAAAAAGGGAATAAATTACGGGATAAAATTTGAGATTTCTGAGTATTTATTTGGGTCCCTAGTATAGTTCATATGCCCAAGTAACTAGCCCAAACTCTCTGAAATCCAACTTTAGGCCAATCCCATAACTTATACGTACATATGTTGGTGTAAGCTAAGGTTTGAAGATGAATACTTATTATTAAGGAATATACAGAGAGAGAATATACTATTCACATTTTTTGTGAAGAGGGTTAGAGAGAGAGGTTCATATCTCGCTAAAAATTAAAGCTTTTCACCTCTAAAGGTACCCATACACCTACCTAGCTTTAGGAGGATCATATACTAGAAGATCCAAACCTTTTGGTGCACACAAACAAGCTTCTGGAGGACTAAAAGAAGGAAAATCTTCATTTTCATCAAAGAACTTTTCTCTATATATGGATTGCAACCGGATCTTCAAAGGTATTGTATTATTTAAGACTATACACCTAGTTTTTATTTTGTACTTCCTATTACATAATTATTTAAACTTATTGGGTAGAATTTTTTCTGCATATATCGATCCCTAACAATTGGTATAAGAGGCCAAGTTGTCAAATGATCATGTTTTAGAAAGACCCATGTTTTCCACCATTGAACCCTAGGTTTTATGTTAGAAAATATTTGCATGGATGTGTATATTTTTGTACTAACATGGTTTCATAGGATGTGTATGATTCTATCTCTTCTATCATGGTTACATGAATATATTTTGTGTGAATGGATCCTACAGTGGTTTATTCGTTGTTATTTTTTGCTCTTAGATTCGATTTGGTTGTAATCATTTGAGCTTTATAATTGTTGCATTTAATTATTGTAATGGAGGAGTTTGTGAGGGAATGTAATTTATATTTCCTACTCTTTCTTGGGTTTGGTGATGGAGTATTTCCTTGAGGTTGTACTAAAGTTCGGAGGCTTCAATGGAGTTTCAAAGAAGTTACAGAAAACATAAACAGAAGAAAGATGAAGAAAATGAAAAGGAAGAACGATGAACTGAGTGAGCCAAAAGGTTTCTATTATAGCAGTCTTTGACTACTATGGTAGGGGCATGGCCGTTATGACGGCTAGACGCCACCGCTGTAGCGATGGTCAATGAGGGAGTTTTTTTCCATCAGCGTTCAGTGGTTTATTTCTCCACCACCCTTTTTTGCCATAATTCTTACCTAAGTAGTTCCTTAGTTCAAGGAACCTTGTTCTTGAAGGAATCTGCTCTATGAAAAAGTTTATGTCATGATGGGAAGGGACTTTGAGTCCAGTTTGATTTCTATTTGCAATTATTTATAGTTGCGTGCCTTTTAATTATTTTTATTGCATGATTTCGTGTTCTAATTAATTAGTTAATTAGGGCCACGGGATTTTATTGACAACATGGAATTTGAGATCTACTTAAATCACAATTTTTCTTGGAAATCTGCAATATTTATTCTTTTCTAAATTGAATTTAATCGGATAATTAATTTAAAGCTATAAATTAAATTGTGATTTTTGACTTTTATTTTAATTTAAAAGTGATTTTGTATTTGTAAAATTAAAATATTAAGATCGAAAAATTAATTTGTATTGTAAAAGAAATTTTTTATGATTCCTCATCTTTTATTTATTTTGGCGCATCCCATTATAAACAGTACACACCACTTCCTCATATGCTTCTCAAGTTTTTTTAAGACAAGTTAGTGACCGAGCATCAAACCGAAGATCACGTGAGTTTGGAATCGTCACTACACTATCGAGGATGTATATGGCATAAGATTTTGAACTTAGAATTGTACATATTATTCTGGTATTTTTTAAAAATCTTATTTGAGGAAATTTATAAATCGATCTTTCAAAAAAAATTATTTTTTTTCGTTCGTATGAAAGTGGAGTTTGTTAGAACGAGACTTGCATATCGTTTGAAAGAGGTTAAATTTTGGTTGGAATAATTGTGGGATTTACTTGGAATGAACATCAAACGAGCTTCTAATGGGTTTCTCTGCCTGGCAGAGGGTCAGCCATTAGAAGCTCATTTGAACGAAATGTTAATTTCATTCGAATGAAACCCTGTTTCTGCTCGAACAAAGTACACTCCCTCGTTTTTGCCATTTTCTATAAAAAGGACTCTCATGCACTGATTTTCTTAGAAATTTTGGCAGAATACGATTTTGCATACCTGTCCCCAAAGTCTCATAACCTTTATTTAAGAAAAACACTTTTTACTTTCCAAATTATATCCCATAGAATGATTTGCTGAGTTTAGTCAAACCTTAGACACATACATTCAAACCCTTGTAGAGTTCTGCTCTACTGCTAATTTATGGAGATTGATCTATACTACAGAAGAAGAAATGAACTCCATTATCTGAGGCTGGATGATGGATACCATGGCAAGAGCTGCTTGCTATGGACGGTGCTCAACTGTTTCATATTATGTTGAAGATTCAATAACATTATCGCATTAAACTTAGGGAGCTTTAAGTTGTATGTAAGTCAGTCTTGGTCTGTCCAATCTTAAACTGTGCTGAAAAAAGAACTCGCTCGTAAGGGATTTTTCCTCATATTCTTCTTCTATTTAGTTTGGCTGTTTGGTTTGTCATTTTGGTTTGGAATTTATCTTGCATGTTCATCGAAATCTAATCAAGTTAAAATTTGGATAAAAAGTGAATCCATATAACTCGCATTTTGAAATTGGTATCAGAGGCGGTTACACTAATTTATTATGTGATCTTTATTTTGGGATTATATAGATAACGTGTATAATAGGTTTCGATTTTTTATGGGTCTAACTATGCATATTAGAAAGCCCGAATGAGGTCGTTTTTAAAATCGATTGACGGGATAGTTTGGCTTGTTTATGAAAGAGGGTGGACATCAGCCAATATGACCATTGACGATGTCTTAAGCCTTAAACTCATCACTGCCTGAACTAAAAATGATTTGAGACAGAGCAATTTTAACTCCTGAGGCTTAAGTGTTATTTCTGGTGCTGTCACATCCAACGAGTTTTGTTATATTATGGCGTGTACCACATTTAAAGAAGCATGGGATATCCTCCAACTTACTCACGAGGTACCAATGTTGTTAAAGCTTGTAAGGTATAAAATATCACTACACAGTCTGAAACTATTAGCATGCTAGAGTCTGAAGCTTTTGATGAATTTTGTGCACGATTTCTTAATATTGTTAACTCTAGTTTTAATTTGGGTGAGTGAATTCCTAAGATGAGAGTAATGAAAAAGATTTTGAGATCCCTTCCTTCCCGATTAGGGATAAAGTCATGTAACTTAATTCATTGGAAATATTAGATACACTTAGATTGGAAGGACTAGTAAGAGACCAGTAAACTTATAAAATTGATATGTTCCCCAAAATTTAAAAGAAAATGAAAAAAGGAATTGCTTTGAAAGTCTAGTACAATAAGAAATAGGAGGTTTCTGACCAAATTTTATTTTGGTCTCGATGATCTTGCTCTATTTGTGAAAATTTTCAATTTTTTTCCAAATTTAACAAAGAAAATTCATCCAAAGAAAATAAGAGTTTTAAGAAAAATAAAAATATCAATGAGGGCAACACCTGTTGGCTAGAGGTGGGGGACAAAAATCTACTCGAGCGAGAGTTGATTCAGGGTATTACAAACGGGATAGAGATAATTCGAAGTCGTATACGAGTAGTTCAGGATAGACAGGAGAGTTACGCAAATTCCAAGCGGTCCTTTCTGGAGTTTAATGTGGAGTATCAGGTATTACTGTGTGTATCTCTTATGAAGGGGATAATGAGATTTGGGAAGAAAGGGAAATTGGTGCTAAGGTACGTAGGGCCATTTCCTATCATCGAGGGGATTGGGCCAGTGGTATATAGACTCGGATTTCCGAAGCAGTTGCATTGTATTCATAATGTGTTCTACATTTCTTCGTTAAGACGATACATCCGGGATGAGTTAGTTTACACTCACATTGCATTAGCGGAGATTGACTTGCAGCCCGATATTTCATATGAGGAGAGACCAGTGGCCATCTTAGACCATAGCGAGAGTAGATTGAGGTCGAAGATAGTTCCACTAGTACGTGTTCATTTGGGCCATCATAATGCAAATGAGTCTACTCGGGAGCGCGAGGATGAGATACGCGACAAATATCCAGAGTTGTTTCCACCAAGTATATCTCCTTTTTTGAATTTTGGGACAAAATTCCGTTATAAGGGGGGAAGTATGTAACACCCCGTAATTTTAATGATTTTTATAATTGGATTAATCTAATTAAAATGAGAAATTATTTCGAAATTATTTCGGATAAAAAAATATATTAATTAGCGTGACAATGGTCAATATTTAGTTGTATGAGATATATGGAATATTACTTAGTGAACAAGTAATAAATCATTATTAATGCATTATAATTATCACAAGTGAAAAATACTACAGTTATAGTAGTCTAGTCGGGACGCGCGTGATAGTCGTGTCGGGACTTAAATTATGAGATAAAAAGGTAAATTAATAATGGGTCATCCAAATGGTCATTTAGAATGCGCTAATGTGTCTAGAAGGGTCAAAATAGTCAGAAAAGTATACTCGGGGGGTTTAGTTTGGGTCTCGAGGCAATTTTAGGCCAAACCAATACCCCGGGAGGGTATTTTCATCATTTGTATTTTTGGAGAAAAGAGACCTACGAATTTTATAGGTTTATATCATCATTTATGATGAGGATGTTAGGGTTAGAACCTGCAAAACCATAAAGAGTCCATATGAGGAAGAAGATAGGAGGTCCCAAGTCCAAATCACACCATTCTTGCACCACAAACACCAGTACCGCGTAGACCGGGAGGAGAAGATCACAACCATACCATTCTTCGACAAGGATAAGACCTTTAAACTGATGCAAGTATTTATCTTGCTTAATTTATGAAAGATATGTCATCCATGTTAAAGTAGGATGATTTGTTTATAAAAATCATGTGTTTTGGTTTAAAATGAAAGACAAAAAACATGTTCTTGGGTAGGAATTGCATGTCGACTAAACTTCTCTATGATTAGAAAATGAAATCAGATTATAGATAAAGAGAATAAGAGATTAAATCTGAGTTTATTGGTGGTTTGAACAATGGAATAATGACCTAGGGGTTTGACATGAAATTTATGGATCAATTTAATGATGTTTCCTAATGAATTGATGAATATTTTATGTTGGAAATCATGCTTATGGGTTAGTATAATATTTAGTATGTGTGGTTGGGAATATGGGATTATATAATGAACTTTTGGAGGTGTAAAGATGTTGAAAAATGAAACTGGACGAAAGGTGTCAACCCAGGATCGATCGATCGACCTATGAATGTCGATCGATCGATCGACAGTTGAAGAAATGGGGAACTTGTTTTATTTTAAAGATTACTCCACCCCATTTTGCAAGGATCCTTAGTAATGACTAATTAACTATAATAGGTCTTAGAGAAGGGCAATTGGCATGTAGTTGAGGCCTAGGAAATCTTAATAAGGGTAGGATTGGAGTTTATACTCACGATCGAGTTCCGATAAGGGTACATGATGATCTAAGGATAATGCCAGTAGTAGGGAGATGTTATAATTATTGAAATAACCTAAGGAGTGATTAGGACACTTAGTAACCTTTTTGGGTAATGAGGGATTCTCGAGTTTATACGCTGTCGGGTATTACGTTAAATAAATTATGCATAGGATATTCGAGAGTTATACAGACTACGTGTGGATATGTTATAAGTTATGCGTATACCTATACTGAATTGCTATATACTTAGGTGGTGTGAATACCTAATGTGTGACTTATTATCTGTATGACATACCTACGCTGCTTATTATAGCGGGAGGTTTTAAAAAGGGGACAATCTTATCCTGATGAGACCATTAGGGGGGGGGGATTTTAGATTGGTGCCTCGGAACATAGAACCTAGGTACGGGATATCTGAGAATATGATAGTTTTGACGGTCAAATGGGTGTGTAGGTATGTGTGTATCCCATAGGCCTGGAACTATATTCACCTCCAATATGTGTGATTTGTATTTATGGTCTGAGAGTGACTCTGAACCGATTATCCTTCATTTAGTACGTGATGTACTTGGACTTGATAGTAAAGTATGCATGCACCACATGTCTCAGCCTAGGGGTATTGTATTAGTATATGTATAAATAGAGTGATAAATATATATACTTGTGATTTATTCTACTGTGTGTGCTTAGTGATATCTAATATAACCTAAGTATGTGGAAACTTAACATCTATTTGGGGAATTCTTAATTGATTTGAAATATATGAGAAAAAATTTGATAAAGTATTGTATGGGCAATATGGGTGGTCACCATGGGTTAGTATGTGTAGTAAGACAATTGACTTGAACTAGTTAGGTGAGGTAGTATAACTAGGATGGGTTAGTAAAATACATTAGGCGTGCACAATAGTTGAGGGGTGAGGATCTCAAGTGAGAGCACTTGAAACTAACATATATATAATATATGTTGACTATGCATTTTAAATACTTGCTAAAAAAAATTAAATGTTTACTTGAGCTCTAACCCGTTTTCCAAATCTGTTTTTGTAAAAATCATTTTAGGTGTCCAGCCATAGGGACATCCATCTTTGGAGTTCATCCTTATTTAACGTGTTGCAGTTGTTGTGGACGATTACAGGACCTTGGTAGTGGACGCCTCCATTTCTTTTAGATCTTATGCAATATTTTATCTACTTCAGTCAAGCATGTTGCCCATCTTCCGCTAGTAGTTATTTTAGAGACACTGTACTTCATTTATTTCCAGTTGTTGGATTCAATTTTAGTTATGGATTATTGTATTGGAGTTTCAGGATGGAGTTCTTATTCCAGTCATATTGATTTGATTAAGTTATTTCACTATTTATGATGTTGGTTAATGGAATGGTGTATGTGGTTTACTTATTTATTCAGATAATTGCTTGTTAAATAAAAGATTAAAATTTGACACCGACGTAATTAACTAATGTAGGTGATTAGTAATTAATGGTTTTTAACAGTGATGCTAAGAATGAACCAACTAAATATTATGTTTTAATTTAATAAAGGACTGATCACCCGGTGTTTAATTAGGCGAGGTGTCACAGATGGTATCAGGTTCTAGAGTCATTAGGATCTATGTGGATTATTATGTTTCTAGCGTAAAGTTCTTTGATGTAGAGCCCTATTATTAGGACTGTTGTACTCTTAGTTGCGCATCTACGTTTTCATCTATTTTTAGATATATTAAACTGTGGACTTATTGAAATTCTTTTTTATTTCATATGCCTCCAGACGTGCATAGCGAGTCCCTAAGATGTACAACCCGAGCCTCAGCCAGCTCCGACCCAGGGTACCATGAATGCTGCAGATGGTTCCACTATAGTTGCATAGGCGGTTAATGCAACATTGGATACAGTTGCATAGTAGGCTCCACCCCAGGCACAGGCTGTGGAACCAACTCAGGCACATGCATTCCCTTCTGCTTGGGAGCTATTTAGATATGCCTTTCAGAAGGAACACCCTCCCGAGTTCCAGGAGAGTTCAGATATGGTGGTTGCTAGCCAATGGAAGAAAGACATCCAGAGGCATTTGAGGATGTACGAGTGCACGGACATTCAAAGGAAAATTTTTGCTACATTAAGCTAGTTGGGGCAACATTACAGTGGTGGGAGTCTGTTACCACCGTGAAGAAGAGAGACAATATGCCCGATACAGGAGTTCTGGGAGCAATTTGATCGCAAATACTTCCTATATTCCATCCAGACAAAGATGAGAACGAAATTATTCTATCTTGCCCAGGAGGGGAAGATAGTGGCTTAGTATGAGGAAGAATTCACGAGGTTAGCTAACTTCGTGCCAGAAGAGGTACCTACAGAGGAAAATAGGATTCAATTACACCTGGAGGATGCGATAACATCTATTGGGTAATCCTTATTTGAAGACATATACTGAGGTGTTGAATGTTGCTCTATTATATTTCCAGGATCAGCGCTTCCATGTTAAGGGGAGCAAACGAGCAGGAGATTCCAATCGACAGGGCAGGACTGGGAGTGGCAATGCTAGTGGGACACAATCAGTTCTAACTCAGCCTAGGCAGGGTGAGAAGAGTTCCCATCAGGGGGATCCTGCTAAGCTATTCATATCTGGAGACTTTAGGCAGGGATAGGGGGTTTCAGGTAGGGCCAACAGCGCTTTCAACAGGGTCAGCAGGGCTAATAGAGGGGTGGTAACGACCGGCAGGGTCGAGAAAAATAGGGTCAGAGGGGAGGTAATTTTACTAGGAGGTGTTTCATATGTGGCAAGAATGGCCATAAGCGTCAAGATTTCCCCGATATGGGCAGGGCCCCGCAGCAGCTGCAGGGTGCTTGCCAGGAGCCACAGAGGCCTATCTTTCCAACCTCCCTTCCAGCACCAGCACATATTCTTGCTTTTCCTGCTATACTAATTGTTCTCGCACCTCGCCTCAGCAGGTCTAGTTGTAGTATGGGTGAGTGTGTAACATCCACCAAGCAGCAGTTCCTCAGGCACCACCCACAGTGGAGGGTATGTTTCTCATCTATGGTACTTTGGGGCGTGTTTTATTTAATACGGGGGATTTACACTCATTCATAGCCATTAGATTTGCACAGGCCACAGGGTTGTTAGATACGAAAGATAGTACAGTTACATGTGTAAATATACCATTGGGTAATGGGACGTTGATATTCTTTATCTGTCGGGGTATGGGTATAAATACTGGGAGACTAATTTTGCCCACCGATATGCTTGTGTTAGATATGTCGGAATATGGCGCCATTATTGGCATGGACTGGCTATCCGTATATAGGGCCATGATATACTGTTATAGTAGGAGTATTGTGTTTGCTATACCAGGCCAGGAGATGTTTTTGGTGGCGATGCCTCGTCTTGAGGGAGGCTCGTCCACCCACTTATACTACATAGAGGAGGAGACCTATAAGGGGGGGTGATTCCCCTAGATTTGATTATCATTGTTTATGAGTTTGACGATGTGTTCCAGGAGATACCAGGATTACCACCTAGCAAAGAGATAGAGTTTGTGATAGACTTAGCATCGGGCACTCGACCGATAGCACGTGCACCTTGCCATATGTCTCCTATGGAGATGAGGGAGCTACGGGATCAGATCGAGCAGCTTTTGGGGTAAGATTTCATCCATAGGAGTAACTCTCCTTGGGGTGCTCCAGTGTTATTTGTGACGAAGATAGATGGGTCGTTGCGACTGTGTGTTGATTACCGAGAGTTGAATAAAGTCACTATATGGAATAAATATCCGTTTCCCTGAATCGATGACTTGTTTGATCATTTGAGAGGAGAGGTCTATTTCTCTAAGATAGATTTGAGTTCAGGGTACCACCAACTACATATCAGGGAGATGGATGTGTCTAAGACTGCCTTTTTGACGAGATACGGATCCTATAAATTCAGGGTTATGCCATTCGAGCTAACCAACATGCCAGTTGTGTTCATGGACCTGATGAATAGGGTGTTCAAAGAGTTCTTGAATCAGCTTGTCATTGTCTTCATAGATGACTTCCTGATTTATTCTTAGACTAAGGCTGAACATCTGCATAGGGTTTTGCAGACACTGCGTGAGCACCAATTGTATGTTAAGTATGAGAAGTGTGGATTCTGGTTGCGTGAGGTACAGATTTGGGGGCATATAGTATCTGACATGGGGTATCAGTGGATTCGAGCAAAGTGTCAATGGTGAGGGAGTGGGGATATCCCACGACACCGATAAAGGTGCACATTTTCTTGGGGTAAGCCAGATATTACAGGCGATTTTTTAAGGATTTTTGAAAATTGCGGGTCCATTGACTAACTTGACTCACAAGGGAGTACCGTTTATCTGGGATAACGCTTGTTAGTTGAATTTTGATGAGCTGAAGGATAAGTTGACTTCAGCACCAGCTCTCGTACGGCTCAGATCGGGAGTGGAGTACCTAATTTACACTGATGCGTTCCTATAGGGACTTGGGGGAGTGCTTCAGCAGGAGTGGAGTACCTAATTTACACTGATGCGTCCCTATAGGAACTTGGGGGAGTGCTTCAGCAGGAAGATCAGGCTATAGCCTATGCTTCTCGCAAGCTTAAGCCTCACGAGAGGAATTACGCCACCCACGACTTGGAGTTAGCGGCAGTCATGTTTGCACTTCGGATTTGGAGATATTATCTTCTGGGAGAGAAATTTTGCATGTTCACAGATCATAATTCACTACAGTACTTATTCATTCAGATAGAGTTGAATATGCATCAGCGTAGGTGGCGTGAATTTGTGAAGGATTATCAGTTCGATATCCAGTATCACCCAAAAAATGCCAACGTGGTGGTCGATGCATTGAGACGTAAGCTAGTGGGGGAAGTGGCCGAGGTGTGGAAGGAGAAATTGAAGGAGCTGGGACATTAGGATGCGGTTTCCATATCATTTATGTCAGTTATAACCATTACACCCCATATTGTTACGAGGGTCGTACAGGCCCAGGCAACGGATCCGTTTTGTCAAGAGAGGATTTGACAATTTTTAGCAAGAGGAGCAGAGTCTTACTTAGTGAGTTTCGAGGGAGGCTTGCGATACAATGGAAGACTGATTTTTCTGGAAGGGGAGGATTTACGACACACTGTGATGTCAGAGTCGCTTGGATCTCGATTTGCGGTATATCCCAGCGGGATAAGATGTACCAGGACATGAGGCAGAATTATTGGTGGAGTGGGATGAAGAGAGACATTGCTGAGTTTGTCTCGAAGTGTACCCTGTCAGCTAGTAAAGGTGGACCACCAGAGACCAGCAGGGGTCCTATAGCTGTTAGAGATTCCAATATGGAAATGGGAGAACATCTCCATGGATTTTATTACTGGGTTGCCTACTTATCAAAAGGGTCACGATTCTATATGGGTGATAGTGGATCGGTTGACTAAAGTAGCCCACCTTTTTCCAGTCCGGACGGATTACATCACGAAACAGTATGCTCAGATTTTCATTATTGAGATAGTAAGACTACAAGGGGTGCCCCTCGATATTATGCCCGACAATGACAAGATTTTTGTGTCTCTATTTTGGGAGAGCTTCCAGTAAGCCATGGGTACGGAGTTGTGATTGAGTACGACCTATCACCTGTAGACGGATGGGAAGATTGAGCGCACTAATTAGATGTTGGAAGATATGCTATGAATGTGCATCCTGGATTTTAGGGGAGGTTGGGAGAAGTATCTTCCACACCTGGAGTTTGAGTACAATAACTCTTATCAGTTCACTATTTGCATGGCTTTATTTGAGGTGTTCTACGGTAGGCCTTGTCGTTCTCTTACCTGTTGGCTAGAGGTGGGGGACAATAATCTACTCGAGCCAGAGTAGATACACGATACTTAAGATGGGATAGAGATGATTTGGAGTCATATATGGGTAGCTCAGGATAGACAAAAGAGTTACATCGATGCCAAGACGTCCTTTCTAGAGTTTAATGTGGAGGATTAGGTATTGCTGCGTGTATCTCCCATGAAGGGGATAATGAGATTTGGGAAGAAAGGAAAATTGGCGCCAAGGTACGTAAGGCCATTTCCTATCATCGAGAGAATTGGGACAGTGGCATAGAGACTCAGGTTACCGGAGAACTTGCACGTATTCATGAAGTGTTCCATATTTCTTCGTTAAGACTATACCTCCGGGATGAGTTAGCTTACACTCACATTGCATTGGAGGAGATTGACTTCCATCCCGATATTTCATACGAGGAGAGACCAGTGGTCATCGTAGACCATAGCGAGAGGAGATTGAGGTCGAAGATAGTTCCACTAATACGTGTTCAGTTGGGGCATCATAATGCCGATGAGTCTACTTGGGAGCGCGAGGATGAGATGCACGACAAATATCTAGAGTTGTTTCCACAAGGTATATCTTCTTTTCCGAATTTCGAGATGAAATTTCGTTATAAGGGGGGGGGGGGGGGGGGAGTATGTAACACCCCGAAATTTTAATGATTTTTATAATTGGGATTAATTTAATTAAAATGAGAAATTAATTAGAAATTAATCAGGATAAAAAATAGAAAAATATTAATTAGCGTAACAAGGGTTAATATTTATTTGTATTAGACATATGGAATATTACTTAGTGAAAAATTAATAAATCATTGTTAATTCATTATAATTGTCGCGAGTGAAATATACTACAGTTATAGTAATTTAGTTGGGACATGCGTGTTAGTCATGTCGGGACTTAAATTATGAGATAAAAAGGTAAATTAATAATGGGTCATCCAAATGGTCATTTTGAGTGCGCCAATGTGTCCGGAAGGATCGAAATAGTCAGAAAAGTGTACTCGGGGGTTTAGTTTGGGTCTCGGGGTAATTTTAGGCCAAACCAACACCCTGGGAGGGTATTTTGGTCATTTGCATTTTTGGAGAAAGGAGCCCTACGAATTTCATAGGTTTATATCATCAGTTATGATGAGGGAGTTAGGGTTAGAACCTGTAAAACCACATAGAGGCCATAGGAGGAAGAAGAGAGGAGGTCCCAAGGCCAAATCACACCATTCTTACACCACAAACACCACCATCGCGTAGATCGAGAGGAGAAGATCACAACCATACTATTCTTCTACAAGGATTAAACCTTCAAACAGAGGCAAATATATATCTTTCTTAATTTATGAAAGATATATCATCCATGTTAGAGTAGGATGATTTGTTTATGAAAATCATGTGTTTTGGCTTAAATTGGAAGACTTAAAACATGTTCTTGGGTAGGAATCGAATGTAGACTGAACTTTCCTATGATTAGAAAACAAAATAAGATTATAGTTAAAATGAATAGTGGATTAATTCTGAGTTTATTGGTAGTTTGAACAATGGAAGAATGACCTAGGGTTTTGACATGAAATTTATGGATCAATTTTATGATGTTTCGTAATGAATGATAAATATTTTACGTTAGAAATCATTTTTATGGGCTAATATAATATTTAGTATGCGTGGATGGGAATATGGGAATATACAATGAACTTTTGGAGGTGTAAAGATGTTAAAAAATGAAACTGGACAGAGACTGTCAACCCAGGATCGATCGATCGGTCGATCTATGAATGTCAATCGATCGACAGTTGCAGAAATGGGGAACTTGTTTTATTTTAAAGATTACTCCACACCACTTTTCAAGGACCCTTAGTAATGACTAATTAACTATAATAGGTCTTAGATAAGGACAATAGTCCTACAGTTGAGGCCTGGGAAATCTTCATAAGGGTAGGATTGGAGTTTAGACTCACGAGGGTTCGTCTGATGTGTTGGGTATTGAAAATTATAAATCAAGTTTCAGTAAGGGTAAACGATGATCTAAGGATAATACCAGTAGTAGGGAGATGTTATAACTGATTAAATAACCTAAGGAGTGATCGCGACACTTAGTAACCTTTTTGGGTAGTGAGGGATACTTGGATTTACATGATGAGGCATATTACGTTAAATAAATTATACATAGGATATTTGAGAGTTATATAGACTACGTATGGATAAGTTATAAGTTGCACGTATACCTATACTGAATTGCAATATACTTAGGTGGTGTGAATACCAAATGTGTGATTTATTATGTGTATGACATACCTACGCCGCTTTCAATTGCGGGAGATTTTAAAAAAGAGACGGTATTATCCTGATGAGCCCATTGGGGGGGATTTTAGATTGGTTCCTCAGAACATAGAACCTAGGTACGGGCTATATGAGAATATGATAGTTTCGACGGTCAAATGGGTGTGTAGGTATTTGCGTATCCCATAATCATGGAACTATGTTTGCCTCCAATATGTGTGATATGTATTTATGGTTTGAGAGTGACTTCGAACCGATTGTCCTTTATTTAGTACGTGATGTATCGGGACTCAATAGCAGAGTATGCATGCACCACAGGTCTCAGCCTAGGGGTGATGTATTAGTATATATATATAAATAGAATGATAAATATATATACTTGTGATTTATTCTACTGTGCGTGCTTAGTAGATGAGAAAGATAGTGATATCTAAAATAACCTAAGTATGTGGAAACTTAACATCTATTTGGGGAATTCTTAATTGATTTAAAAGATAGAGAAAAAATTCGATGACGTATTGCATGGGCAAAATGGGTGGTCACCATGAGTTAGTATTTGTAGTAAGACAATTGACTTGAACTAGTTTGGTGGGATAGTATAACTAGGATGGGTTAGTAAAATACATTAGGCGTGTACAATAGTTTAGGGGTGAGGATCTCAAGTGAGATAACGTGAAACCAACATGTATATAATATCAGTTGATTATGCATTTTAAATACTTGCTAAAAAAAATCAAATGTTTACTTGGGCTCTGACCCGTTTTCCAAATCTATTTTTGTAAAAAATATTTTAGGTGTCCAGCCATAAGGATACCCAGCTTAGGAGTTCATCCTCATTTGACGTGTTGCAGTTGCTATGGAGATTGCAGGACCTCGATAGTAGACGTATCCATTTATTTTAGATCATATGCATCATTTTATCTGTTTTTGTTGGGCATGTAGCCGATCTTCTACTAGTAGCTATTCTAGAGACACTGTACTTCATTTATTTCCAGTTGTTGGATTCAGTTTTAGCTATGGATTATTGTATTGGAGTTTCAGGATGGAGTGTTTATTCAAGTCATATTTATTGGATTCAGTTATTTCACTATTTATGATGCTGGTTAATGGAATGGTGAATGTTGGTTACTTATTTATTTCAGATCATTGCTTGTTAGATAAAAGAGTAAAATTTGACACCGGCGTAATTAACTAATGTAGGTGATTAGTAATTAACGGTTTTCGACAGTGATGCTAAGAATGAACAAATTGGATATTTTGTTTTAATTTCATAAAGGACTGATCACCCAGTATTTAATTAGGTGGGGTGTCACATTTTGCTTGAAGGTCAGGATCGTCATCCCCATTATTATTGGATCCTTATTCATTCTTGTCCGCCTGCACTTACTTTTTTGGCTTATTGTCTTTCCTTGCATTGAATCTATTTCTTCCCTCATCTCGACCACTGCTCTTGTCCACATACTTTTTTAGTTTCCCCTGTTTTAACTTTTTTCTATCTCGTCTTTGAGGGCGAAGCACTTATCTGTTGTACTGTCATGGTCTTGGTGGAACTCACACCACTTGCTTTTATCCCTCTTGTGAGGATATGACTTAAGCTTTTCAGGCCAGTCAGTTCTCTATCGTCTTTAATCTCCTTCAGGATTAAATTTAGACTCATGGTTCGTGGAGTATATCGGGCAAACTTGTCGTCGTTCGACCTTTTCTTTCCTTCTTTGTCCTTACTCTGGCATGATTTCCTATTGCCAGACTTTTTTATGTCTCCTCTTTTTTATGCCATGGCCTCCTCTATAATACCCTGTCCCAATAATCAAATTACATTATTTATAAACTATTTTGAATAGGGGTTAATGATGATTATAAATAGAATAATGGGTCAAAAATTGAATAAGTAAAAGAATGGGAAAAATTAGAGTTCGTTTGAAAGACACTGAAGGGTCTCAGTGTCGCACCAAGCAGGGATTCAAAAGACATGCCACTCCTTTACAATGGCATGGTGCATGAAGGGTCACGCGAATCAGGCTTTGAACGAGGTGGAGAAGTCATTCAAATGACATGGGCTTATCGTTCGAACGGCGTAGATTAAATTTTTTTAATCAGATTGCCCTTGTGCGCTATCTCATTTTTTACCATTAGATCGTTGAGCTGGCGAGCTCAGATTATCCCAGATTGGAAAAAATGGGGATTTAAGGTTTTGGGGTGTTTTATTAAGGTTTTTTTGGCCATTTTATTGGGAGAAAAATGCAAAAAGATAAAGAGAGAGGGGGGGAAGAGAGTGGTCTTCCACCATGAGAGAGCTTCTCCCACCACTCCTCCATAATTCTTCCACCATTTTACCACCATGAAACACCATTTTCATTATGTATCCCACCATGTTTGAAGTGTTTACACCCATTTCTACTATAGGAGGGTAGTGAGACTGGGGTCTATGAAGAACTAGAAAGGGTGAGGCGTGACCCACTCCAATGAACGTTGCCTTCAAGGTTCTCAGGCACGTCTAGAACAGCCTCTGGTAAAACCTTCCTTATCTGGTAATAATGGAACTCAAAATATAGCCCACTCCCTATAAGGAGAGGACCTTTACCACAATAATAGTAAATTTTCCTAAGAAAAACTCCTGAGAGTGATGGCTATCACAGTGGAGTGAAAGAACAAAGCACTTAACACTTGGAAAGAAAGAGTAGGGAGAGAACACTAGTGGTCTGGGGTGATTTTGACAGAGTAATGGTATAACTTGAGTTATGATTGTGAGTTGACCTTGCCCAGGGGTCCTATTTATACTTGGGCACTAGGTCTGAGTTATCACTTTTTGGGCGCCAAAACTGAGGAGGTTAGTAAGGGACAAGGTCTGCAATGTACCTTTTGTCCCTACCTGTGTGCAACCGCCTATCTCCTCTGACAAGTGCCACCTGGTCTAAACCAAAGTCAAAAATCAAATGTGTCTGCGCTTGAGGACAAAATATCTGATTTGATGAATATCATTTTAAAACGGTAACTTGTTGTACAACTTTGTAAACTTGAGGAGGGGCCTCTAGGACCACCTTCTCTAAAATCTTTGTAAACTTGAGGAGGGAGGTCTCAAGGACTACCGCCTCTAAAATCTTTGTAACCTTGAGGAGGGAGATCTCAAGTAACACCTCCTCCAAAATCTTTATAAAGTTGAGTAGAGGTCTCAAGTACCATCTCCTCTAAAATCATTTTTCAAACTGTTCATTTCTTGTGAGCAATCCCTTGGCTGCTCACTTTAATTGTGATTAAGTGTGAACTGTGCGAGGACTGGGTGACTTCTAGGGTCTGTTTACTAGTGTTCTATCAATCTTAAAGTGTTAAGTGGTTGAGCTTGCTCAACAAACCTTGTTCCTCATCCACCAAGACAAAACTCCTAAGAGATCCCATCTTGCCTAGTTAAGCCTTGTCTGCTCAACTAGGCTACCTGTATAAGAAAGTAACATGTCAGTACTCTAATACATCTGTGAGTAGTAAATATTGAGGAGGAGGCCACTCTAGGTGGACCTCCTCACCCACTGGTTCTCTTTCAAAAGACCATTCGGATTTCTAGGGACAAGGAGCTCCTTATGGTGGACCTCCTCACCCAAATTCTATCTTTTTAAGTTTTGAGTTATTTTGGGACGAGGAGTCCCTCATGGAGGGCCTCCTCACCCAAATTCTATTTTTGTGCAATTTGATTTTCTTTGGGACGAGGAGACACTCATGGTGGACTACCTCATCCAAACTCCATTCTTATGAACTTTGAACAATTTGGGACGAGGGGCTCCTCATGGTGAGCCTCCTCGCCCAGATCCTATTTCTGTGGATTTTGAGCAACTAGGGATGAGGAGATCCATATTCTGAGCCTCCTCATCCAACTCCTATTTCTGTGGAGTTTGGAAAAATTGAGGCGAGGAGCCCTTCCTGGGGCCCTCCTCACCCACTGTTCATTTCTGTGAGCTTTAGGGAACTTGGGGCGAGGAGCTGTTCCTGAGGCCATCCTCGCCCAAGCTCTATTTCTGTGAGCTTTGGCGAACTTGTGGCAAGTATCCCTTCCCGAGACCCTCCTCGCCCAAGCTCTATTTCTGTGCACTTTAGAGAGCTTGGGGCGAAGATCCCTTCCTGGGCCCTCCTCACCCAAGCTTTATTTCTGGGTGATGCTCGTGGCGATTCCCTTCTCTCTGGTTAAGCCTACTCACCCAATATTTTGAGCTATCAAGTGTGTACCCCTCTACATTAGTCCCCTCGTACAAAAATCTTCATGTTGGGCATACCAAAGGGTTTTATACGTAATTGTGTCTTGGAATATGAAACATCACTATTGCAGTAATTAGGCCAGCTACTTCAGCCTACTTTTAGGGTCTCGAGGTATCACGTGTCACTTGGAGAATACACATCTCATCATTGGAAAATATTTAGGCCCATTTTTTATTGGCAGTCTGTGCATGTCATAATAGGTATTAAAAGGCCTTTTTTAACTCTCCTTCTTTTTTTACCTAGTCATTTATTTTCAAACTCAAGTTCTTTAGAGAGAGATAAAGAAAAAGAGATTGAAATCCTCTATAGCCATTTTTATTTTTCTCCTTCTTTTACTCACTCAAATGGCTTCTTTATCTTCTTAAAACCCACCTCCACCATCTCCACTTCCACTAGCGAGGTATTGGTGGGCGACGTTCCCATTTCCATCACCATTTTAACCGTTTTGCCCACCGGAGTCACAGTCGTAATGTCTGAGGTTTTGTGTTCTGTACCTGAGACTTTTCGAGCTTTGCCTATTTAGGTGCCCACTTTGGGGGTCTCCTCTCCTGCTGGCATGTCCATGACAGGGACCTCCTCGTCCATTGGGGTTTTTGCGAGGTAGGGCTCCTCGTCTTCCACTAAACTCAAAATCACAGGGGCCTCCTCGTCTAGGGGAACCCTCGCCATAGGATCCTCCTCGCCTGTTGGAGTTTCTGCTACCACTGGGGCCTCCTCGTCCATGGGACTCCTCGCCATAGGGACTACTTCGTCCTCCTCGCCTGTTGTTTATTCTAAGTCTCAAAGGGAATATCTTGTCGCTCGTCGACAGAGAGATTTTGGGCTTTATCATTTAACGCCCTATTTTGGCAAGGAGGATACCTTTATGACTTCTCTTGCAAATTTTGAGTAGGATTTTGTGGCCAAGATCAACGAGCTACCCAAAGTGGGTCTAGGTGAGTCTTCTGACCTTCCAATTGTTTTACCCAATTTAATTCTTAGAGTACGAGTAGACAGGGGTGATTTTCCCCATTCTAATATTTAGGTCAAAGCATGTGGGGGCGCCACAGAAGAATGGGGTCTCTGGGTAGATCATGTCTTGTCCACTCCCTCACATAAAGCCTTTATTGAGGGGCTTGGTCTTCTGACCACTATTAACAGTCTCAAATCTTTCTCAATTGCCAAACAAGAGCGATCTTTTACTATGTTGGCTCTCGTTGGATCAGGCACTCTCACACCTTTGTTACTGGTTGGGGTGAGTTTACTATTACCTTGGAAGATATTTGTGAGCTACTTGCTCTGCCTTACTTAGTTAGTCACATCCTTATTAATAGCTTTGAGGATGAGGTTGAGGAGCAGATGGTGGGTGAGCTCCACTCCGCTTTGGGTGAGTGTTCGAAGTACGTAGCTATTAATTTGACTGGACCACCAAGCAATCTTTAACTAAATGGCAGAGGTATTGATTCAAGGATTTCGAGTAGCTTCCCAAGGGGGAGAGCTTGAGCAGGGCCTAAAATTTAACTCCCCCTCACACTTGGCAGCATTTTTTATCACTTTTTTGAGTAGATATCTTCTCCTTGGGAGGCTAGATGACTCTACCCGTGAGTTATTATTCAAACTTTCTGTGAGACTTTCTCGAGGGAGGGAAATCCCCCTCGCATCTTTGACTTTGGGATCTTTATATACTTGGCTGCATAGGGCTCGTGTGGACGTTGAGCGCTCTTGTGGTCGTTATGATGCTATCAATTTTGCCAACACTTTTATCATCATGTCATTCTTGTTTGAGAGATTTTCCAACTTTGCCCCAGAGTCTAGATCCTGCCATAGTGGAGTTGTTCGTGCTACAAGGTGGCACAAGAAGACTCCTAAGACTCCCCTGGGGCCTTTGATAGACAACATTGATAAGTTTTCCTTCAGTCCTTACTACAAGACTGTGGGAGGAATTTTTTCCTGGCATTCTTTTTCTGCTACTGGGGGCACTTTTTACTGCCCTGCTGATGCGGAGTCTGTTCATTCCTGCCCCCATATTTCTGCGGTCATTATACTTCTTCCTTACACTTTTCCCTCACTGACGGACTTGGGTCAGGGTGTGGAGTTCTACAACTCTGAGAGAGTGAGGAGACAATTTGGATATGACCAGGGGGTTCATACTCCCACCTAACCTTCGAGCACATCCCCTTCCCAATTATATCTTGAGGCTTTTGCCAATTTTACTTTTGAGGGGGTAGCTAGCAGAGTAGGTCATTTTGGCAACTTGTTTGTGCCTTCTCTCAATTACTTACCTTCTTTTTCACGTTCCTGGTTTACTCTTTAGCATAGACAGTTACTCGTGATTTAAAATTGTATAAAGGAGGTTCCTCATGAAACTATTTACAGAAATATTCCTAACAACGATAGGTATTTGGTAAAAGGATCCAAAGGTCGATATGGCACCGGAGCACTATCCCTGAGGCTCCTCTTGAGAAACTGACTCCATTCCTGGTGAAGCCTCTGCTCGATGAGTTTATCTATTCTAAATAATCTGAGCCCCAACCTGCTAAACCCAAGGCGAAATGTAACTCAAGAGATCCTGCTTCCTCAAAGAAGAAGCATCTCGACGTATATGCCTTCAGCTTCATACCAGCTACCATTGCTACTTTTGTTGCGATCACTATGGACCATGTACCCCCCACACCAGTAAGGACTAGGGAGAGAAAGAAGAAGAAGAAGAAGACCAGTGCCAGGACCTCTGCCCCTTCTCCTGCACCGAACCATGGATCTGATACTAACGACCTTGGGGTGGAGGAGACGTATATGACAGTGTGAGAGTAGGGCTATGAGGACATTGGGTTATCTGTTGAGGGAGTTGCTATTACTTCTATTCCCATATGTGAAGGTACTATAACGCATTCCCTTTTACTTTTCGAAGCTATATTTCTTAGGGTTTCACTTGCTTGTTCCTCTTCTCTATCATTTGAAGAGGAACTAGTCGATTATGGAAGCACTCCCTCCTATGATGATGAAGGTTCTTCTTCGAATGAGATGAGAGTCACTGACCCTTATGATGATCAACGCTCTGATACTTCTTCTTTATTGCCAGTTTTAGAGGAGTCTTCTGGTGAGGGTGCCTTGATAGGATCCCTTTCTGTCTCTAGTCCTACGACTGGACATATGTCGTATGGATAGACGACTCGCTCTACTGTCGTAAGTATTTTCTCTCAATTTTTATTATCATGTTTTACTGTTTATTTCTTTTTTCATAATTGAAATACGAATCACCTTTATCTGTATGGCATTTATAGGGTGTCTCTGCTGTGACAAGTAATCTAGCGCCTTCACCTCCTTCCCGGGGGCCTTTTGCTAAGGCCAAGAATTCCATGTTATTATCATCTTTGGGCCTGTCAAAGGAGGTTTGTCACTTTCCTCTACCCATTCATTACTTCCTTTGCTTTACTGTATATATATTTTTTTACTAATATTTTCTCTGCTCTTTTTAACTCTAGCAGCTGTCTACTATGTTTCCAACGTCAGCGAGGATTTCTTCTATGTCTTCTTCTTCAGTCCAGGTAAGCATTAGCTCCCTTGAGTCTTTTATTTTTTGCTTGTCACATTTTTGAATTATATCTTTTTGAAGTCTTCTGTGCTTGTGCACACAGGTGACTGTTTCTCTTAGTCACCTTTCCTCACCTCCCCCTTCCTTTGTGGTGAGAGGTTCCCCTACCAAGCTGCCTGAGGTACTTTTAACTTGTCTTCTTCATTGCCTTTTTATGTTCTGTCATATTCTTTATGCCCATTACTACATTTATCCCTATTTGTTTTTTTACGTAGGGACCTTCTTCCAGCGGCCTTTCTTCTACTGAGGGAGCAACACCATCCTCAGGAGGCACTGCTCCCGGTATATTACCTTCGGGGAGGATTCCTATCTCCCGAGTTTTTATACCCACAAACATTAGGCTTCACATCCTGCATATACCTTTCGGGCCCATTTTCACTATTGTGTCTAGCGAACATGTCATACAGGTTAGCTCCACCCCTCAGGTATTGTTTATTCTCGTTAGGCTTCATATCTTTCTTTGTTTGTGCTTGGTTTTCTGACCCTGTTGTCATGACTAGGTCATTGTGTCCGCTGCTACTATCCCGCCAGTCACCTTCCATCCTTCTTCTTTAGAGGGGATTCAGGTACGCCTGTATGGGATTCTTTTATCTTTTTAACTCATTTTCCTGAGCTATTGGGATTCCATTTTCATACTCTGTTTCTATTTTTTTATGCCAGTTGGTTGGCACTATCGCTTTTTCATCTGATCTTCGGTTCCCCCTTTAGTAGTCCCTACTACCTCCAGGGAGACTCCTACAGTACCTGTGCTGGAGGTCTCAGAGACAGATTCTGAGGTTGCACCTACTTCGACCAGCCTGACCGAAGTCCCCTTATCCGAGGGGTTTTTCCCTAACTCCATGGGACCAGTTTCAACGGTATGCTCAATCTTTGCAAAATCTACTTGCTATCTTAATTACACATATGTCTATGCTACATTTTTTTAACAAATATGTAGATGTGGTCCCTTTACTTGCGAAACTTATATTTGAACTCTCATGTGAGTGATCTACCAGCTTCCATGCTTTAGGAGACTTTGGTCACCCCTCCAGCTAGTTTTACTCTTGCTCCGGCTATTGAGGAGTCTCTGGCAGGTGTCCCAGTGGGGAACTCGTAGGTAAATACTTAATCCAGTTGCTCCTTTGAGCTTGTATTTTCCATGTAAATACTTGCTCGCATTTACTTGTATCCCTGTTTTTAGGTTAGCCCGACGATTATCCCTTTGGCTACGAAACAACCAGGGGGAACTACTATGAGTCAGGTATTATATTAGCATACCCTATTCTATCTATGTTCCCTTTTTTCTCTTTCTTTTACTAAACAAGTAGTCTCACCTTCACATTCATGTTTCCTTATTTTCAAATTAGCGAGGCGGCCGTCCTTGGTCCTGTCGGACCTGCTGTGAGTGGTATACTACGCACTCCCCAGGTATTAAACTGTCATACTTGAGTTCTTTCTGTCTGTTTAAATCATCACATATCTCTTCTTTTATCTCTAAGAAAATAGGATGCTAATATTTTCCTATTCTTTATAAGGCTGGTGCTCAAGGCAATGTGGTGCCCCCTCGCTTTGGTGACAGCATATTGACTCCCTAGACTTTGGGATAAGGGTTCAATAATCTTTGTTTCACTTTGAATGTTAGTAGACCACCTCCGACTAGTTTTCTTCTCTATGACTTATCCCTTTTTACTTTTGATTTTGTAGGATCCAGTCGATGAGCCTGTTGAGGCCACTAGTGAGGCATACTAGAGTTCCGCGGTGACTGGTGATACTGGCTCTGATGAGGATTCCTCTATGCCTCTCTCAGAGCTCGATTCTCATTGTTGATGCAAAAAATTGGACCGAATCCCATTTTTATGATCACAGATAAATAGATAAAAGCAATCCAATCAAGCCCATAATAGACAAAGATTTTTAAAGTGGTTCGGCTATAAGGAAAACCTACGCCCACTGTAATTTTATTCCCATGGGTTTACAATAGCACAATGTGGTGTAGAGAGAGAAAAAAGTGTGGATCTTGTGTATGGTGTCTCTCATCCTTATCGGATCTCCTTCCCCTCTTTGGCTAAGGGGATACATGTATTTATAGTGATGGAAGATAAGAGATTCATTGTATGTAGACATTTATGTCTACATTCAATGAATCTAATTGTTAAATTGCTTGTACATTAAGGCTCATTAAATGCGCTGCCATCTTCATTAATGCACATTAAATGCATAGTTATCCTTTGATCTTCCTGGTTGGTATGCCGACTAACTCTCCTCGGGTGCCGACTAACACTCCTCGGGTGCCGACCAACTCTCCTCGGATGTCGAATATTTCCACGTAGGATGACATGTGTCCTTTTCTGATTGGTCCTCGTAGATGGAGAATTTTTACGTTAACAGAAGCCCCCAATGCTCCATGCTTGATGGTTTACTTGAAAGGATGGAGTATTTATTCTGTAGTGTTGCTCGGTGCTCGTGAAATTCTTGATCTGCCTTCTTGATTTGTTCAACATAAAGTGCATTATCTCCTGGACGACATATGATGCAGGCTGATCGATGGTTGCTAATCTTTCTTTTGAGGAACTCCGTGTGCTATGTATCAACCCTGGGAATTTGGATGCAGCCATGCCATAGTATGCAGCTTGTAGCTTATCATAATCTTCAAGTATGTTGATTGGTTTGCTAGCCGACCAACTGCCTCCTGTGCCGAGCAACTGAGTGCTAACTTCACGTGCTTGATTCTTCTGATTTATGATCCTCTGAATACTTTGTTGAGTAACATACTAGATTTTGAACCCAACTTTTCAATCTGATTAGTACCAAGCTAGTGGTGGACTTCGAAACATTTTCATACAACTTCTTCTTCAATGTTAGTCGGGACAGTAGTAGTAAAGATCTCAGTGCTGTAAATGCTAAATTTGACTTCTGAACTTCAATAGTATGTGCATAATAACTCCTGAATATGCCTCCTGAACTTCTGAATGCACCTCCTGAACTTTTGAATACACCTCCGTGTGAGTTTGTGAAGTTGAATTTGGTGCTCGACTGCATGATGTTATAAGAATGTGCCACCAAATGAACAAATATATCTGTAATAGAAGCCCCTAAATGAACAAATACTTTATTGAGCACCTCTTAGATCGACCATCCGTGATGAATATCAGGATGCTCAAAGATCTTAACTTCATAAATTCTCCTCTTGCTTTAAATGATCCACCTGCTGGCGAGGAACCTGTTTCAAAAGCAGAGGGGAAGAAACCAATAGAATGGGAATATTGATGTAATAAATTTGTATTTCATTCCTGATGTATTTTGTTTTTGATTTTAATGAAAGACTTTCATTTTTGTTCGCAATCTTAATTGCTATTGTCTTGTAAAATACTTTACATCTGTGCATATGTATCTATTAAAAAGATAACAATATTGTGATGTTTCTTGACCAAGTCAGTTATAGTTAAAAAGTTACAAGTATCAATAATGTTGCTCGATCACTTAATAAAATTAGAAGTATCAACCAATCAAGGTTATTAAATTATGCTTGTCGACCAACTACGGTTAGTGAGAGTTTATCCCCGACTAACCATACTTGGTAAATTTTTGTCTTTTTCATAAAATGTGTCTGACCAACCAAGGTCGATAAATTCTCCTCATCGACCAACTACAGTTAGTGGGTTTTTATCCCCGACCAACCATACTTGGTACAGTTTGGAATATTTCTCCTCGTCGACCAACTACAGTTAGTGGGTTTTTATCCCCGACCAACCATACTTGGTACAGTTTGGAATATTTCTCCTCGTCGACCAACTACAGTTAGTGGGTTTTTATCCCCGACCAACCATACTTGGTACAGTTTGGAATATTTCGCCTCGTCGACCAACTACAGTTAGTGGGTTTTTATCCCCGACCAACCATACTTGGTACAGTTTGGAATATTTCGTTTCCTAGCCAAACAGGTTGGCATTTTTAGGAATATTTCTCCTCGTCGACCAACTACAGTTAGTGGATATAAAAATTATGACTAAATTAAAATATTTCCAAATGAATCAAATTTGTATATACTCACATAAAAGAGATTTATGAATATAGAGAAATTATTTTATCTCCTTAAAGAAGAAATAATATAATATGTACACAAATTTCTCAAACTTTGTGATTATGAAATGTACATTTATCCAGATTTGTAAAATTAAATTCAACAATTTGTGAATATAAAATCATGATTGAATTAAAAGATGTATGCACAATATATAATTGAATTGATCTCTAATTTTATGGATATAAACATATGAGAATCATGATTTGAACAAAAATATAATGGGAATTTGAATAGTCATCAAAGATCTTTCACAAATTATTTCAAAATCAACAAAGAAAATTATCAAATCTTATCATCATCGTATATATTGGTATATTTAATCATTTAAAATATTTATTCCCTGATATAAATTTGAAACTTGAGAATCAAGCAAAAAGTTATGATTTATGAAATCCAAATTTCTAAATAAGAATTAATCTAATAGTTATGATTTTAAAATCATGATATGCAATATTTTGCAGATAAAAATTGGACAATTAATTTAGGTATATAAACATAAAAATCATGATTGAATCAAAAGATGTATGTATAATTGATTATACGTAGAGAAAATAAAAACTTAGCTTTTGATGGAGAACAATGCTTGTAACACGTTCCCACATATGGCGCCAATCTGTTTATGCAAAAAATTGGACCGAATTCCATTTTTATGATCACAGATAAATAGATAAAAGCAATCCAATCAAGCACATGAGAGACAAAGATTTTTAAAGTGGTTCGACTATAAGGAAAAGCCTACGTCCACTGTAATTTTATTCCCAGGGGTTTACAATAGCACAATGTGGTGTAGAGAGAGAAAAAGGTGTGGATCTTGTGTATGGTGTCTCTCATCCTTGTCGGATCTCCTTCCCCTCTTTGGCTAAGGGGATACATGTATTTATAGTGATGGAAGATAAGAGATTCATTGTATGTAGACATTTATGTCTACATTCAATGAATCTAATTGTTGAATTGCTTGTACATTAAGGCTCATTAAATGCGCTGCCATCTTCATTATGCACATTAAATGCATAGTTATCCTTTGATCTTCCTGGTTGGTATGCCGACCTACTCTCCTCGGGTGCCGACTAACACTCCTCGGGTGCCGAATAATACTCCTCGGGTGCCGACCAACTCTCCTCAGATGTCGAATATTGCCACGTAGGATGACATGTGTCCTTTTCTGATTGGTCCTCGTAGATGGAGAATTTTTACGTTAACACTCATAATACATGTTATGATGACATAGAGGTAGAGGCTCCTAGTACTTTCATGAGTGCATTGGGGCGTTTAGAGTTGTCTTCCCGATTTCGTGCTCAGGAATGGGAAGTGTTGGAGCTGCTTCTGGAGCACCATCCAGGGACCTTCACCTCCCAGAGCATCCTCAACATTAACAGCCTTACTGTCTTCAATTTTAAGGCCTTAGCTTTCCATCTTCATGAGTTCCTGTCTACCCCTCTCGCTGATATGACTACTCGGAGGGTTGCGTTGTTTCTCCAGACTCTTCATGATCTTCAGTGTTTCTATCATTTCCAACTGGATTGGCTTGAAGCCTTAGTTCGTTATTTTCTTGGCACCACCTTTAGAAAGAAGATGAAGCTTCATACTTCCCGAAAGACTAGGGAGCAGCAGCGTCGGGCTGAGGCTACCCAGATTTAGACTCATATTCAGTTTCTACATGCTAAGTTGGCCAAGCTGGAGGTTGGTGGTGCTGAGGATGAGGTTCAAATAGCTAGGTTAAAGGAGCAGCTCGTTGAGGAGGCTGGTCCTTTTTACACAGATTTACGCTCCCACCATAATCTATTTTTCATGTTATCTAGTGGATAGATGTCTTGGTTGTTTAGACTTCCTTTTGTATACTTTTTCATCTGTAAAGAACTTCCTCATTATTAATGAAAAAGTATTTTTCTAATTTCTATCACCTTGCTCGTTTGCTTCTATCTCAACCTTGGTATCTTCTTACTATGGCATGTGCTAATATCTCCTATAACTGTGTGGTATTTTCATTTTTTTTTTACATGAGAAAGTAAGATTTTTAGAACTCTCCCGTCTAACTGTGGAGTACTTGCATTTTATAGGGGCAAGTAACATATTTTAGAACTATCCCCTCTAACTGTGGGGTACTTATATTTTATCTGGGTAATTAAACATTTTTAGAACTGTCCCCTCTAACTGTGGGGTACTTGCATTCTATCTGGGCAAGTAACATTTTTTAGAATTGTCCCCTCTATATGTGGGGTACTTACATTTTATCTGGCCAAGTAACATTTTTAGAACTGTCCCCTCTAATTGTGGGGTACTTGCATTTTATCTAAGCAAGTAACATTTTTTAGAATTGTCCCCTCTAACTGTGAGGTACTTGCATTTTATCTGGGCAAGTAACATTTTTAGAACTGTCCCCTCTAACTGTGGGGTACTTGCATTTTATCTGGGCAAGTAACATTTTTTAGAAATGCCCCCTCTAACTGTGGGGTACTTGCATTTTATCTGGGCAAGTAACATTTTTAGAACTGTCCCCTCTAACTGTGGGGTACTTGCATTTTATCTGGGCAAGTAACAATTTTAGAATTGTTCCCTCTAACTGTGGGGTACTTGCATTTTATCTGGGCAAGTAACATTTTTTAGAACTGTCCCCTCTAACTGTGGGGTACTTGCATTTTCTCTGAGCAAGTAACATTTTTAGAACTGTCCCTTCTAACTGTGGGGTACTTGCATTTTATCTGGGCAAGTAACATTGATAGAACTATCCCCTTTAACTGTGGGGTACTTGCATTTTATCTAGGCAAGTAAAATTTTGCTATGTATTTTTGTATTATTATGACTTGGAGGACATCCTCCTGCTGGTCTGGTGGCAAAATTAAAATCGTTTGTCTAACATGCTTGGAGAGACTTTGCTCAGTATACTTTTCTATCGGGATGGATGTACCCCCAAAGTGTAGTGAGCAAAGTTCTCTTTATCTGGGACTCTCTTCTAGTCTAGTAGAGAGAGTTAATATATATATATATATATATATATATATATATATATATATATATATATATATATATATATATATTCTTGCTTATTTATCTTATGCCATAAGCAAAAAAATGAGAATCATCGTGTAATGCTAAAAAAGAGTTGCTATTCATTATCTGTATCATTTACAAGACTGTATTGCTCTATCATTTTACAAAAAAGAACTTGTCTAGCACTAGAGCAAGGCGCTCAAACCTTTTGACAGAAATGAAAATTTTCCTTCAACAACATTAAGCATAATACCTCTTCAGCCACTTGCAATTGATAGACTATAGTCAATCACTCTCTGGCTCTAAAATCTGGTAATAAACCGACTTGCCTACCCTTCTGACAACAAAGGGGACTTCCCAGTTGGGTTTGAGCTTTGATGCCAACATACTGCAAAGATGGTGAGTGGATTCTCACAGGACTAAGTCTCCCACCTAGAATTCCCTACGCTTGACCAAACTTTTGTAGGCTCTGGACAGTTACTGGGTGCCTTGTCTCTATGCTCGTCCAGTGCCTCCAACTGCACATATCGTGGGTCAGGGATGAGTCCTCTGCTTAGAGCAACTCTAGCAGAGGGTACTGCTAACTCCACTGACAAGATAACTTCGATCCCATATACTAGTGAGAACGGGGTGAACCTGGTTGGTTTTCTCTTTGAGGTACGATAAGCCGATAGCACCATGGGTAAATTCTCATCCCATGCCCTTCGTATATACTCCAGCATATTCTTTAAGATATTGATCAGAGTCTTATTGGTGGCTTCCGCTTTACCATTACCCTTAGAGTAGGAGATGGTTGAGCTATTGTGCATAATTTTATACTTGTCTGTGAGGAGGGTCATCTCCTTTCATATGAATTGCTTCCCATTATCCGTTAAAATTATCGTGGGTATACCAAACTTGCATATGATATACTCCTTTATAAATTGGGTTACCAGTTAGGTAGTCAGCCTCCTTAGAGGGATGGCTTCTGCCCACTTGGTGTACAATTCTTTAGTCATAATGATAAAAGCTTTGCCATGAGAAGCTGGGTTGTTTTTTCCAACTATGTCAAATGCCTATGTGTGAAAGGGATAGGGAGATACTAGGATTTATAAGCTGACTGAAGGAGCATGTATCATGTTGCCATATACTTGCCAGGATTTGCACTTCTTCACATATCTAATGGATTCAGCCTCCATGGAAGACTAACAGTACCCCAGCATCATCAGTTGATCATACAGTTTGGCACCCGCCCCCCATATGGGAGGACTCATGAGCTTCTTTCAGCACCTTCACTATGTCTTCTTTAGCTATGCATCTCAACGCCTTCTCGTGGTACCCTTTTCTGTAAAGCTCTCATTTCACTAAGTAAAAATGGGTTATCCTTTTTTGCAGATAAATTTTATCCGTCCTCTCTGAAGGCAACTCTTCGTCTCTCAAGTATTCTATATATGGTTGCCTCCAAACTTTGAAGGCTTCCACAAAGTTGGCTTCCGCTGGATGGTCAAAATTGGCTTAGCATTTTACATATCTTTGCTGTAGGTGGGAAACTTTTGCGCTCATAGTGGGCCAATAGTATCAACCCCGCTGCAATCGTCGATAGAGGGGAATATCAGTGTCTCCATAATGCTTTTGGTGCATTTTTGCTAACCTTTCCTTAGCTTCTTGCTCTCCCACGCACCTTGCTAGAAACCCTCTGAGACTCTTGAAATAGAGTGTCCCCTGCATCATGTGATAGTTAGCTAACTCTAACATCTTTATTGTCCCTTCTCTGCTTTCAAGCTGCTTCACCACTAGGTACCTCCAATCTTCTGGCTCGTTAGTTGGGAATAAGGATTTTACTGTCATGGGCATTGTACTTTGTCGTACTGTAATTGTTGCTTCCGACTCATCCATGTCTAGCTTTTATGCTATCGTGGCTAGTGCATCGAGATACCTGTTCATTGTTCTTGCATGTCTCTCCATAATTACTTCCAAGAACTATCTGATAGGCAGGGGTTTCGCCGTGGCGCGAGAGTCACCTACGCATCGGTCGTTTTATATTTGGCTCACCTGAACTATACAAAAACCTAAATTACGACTACACTCAACTGGTGGGTACAGCGGTAAGTCGGGTATCGAATCCACAGAGAGTGTTTGATAGATCGTAACAGATTATTAAATTCAGGAATAAAAGTGTAAAAGGATAATGTATAAATGTAAATAAAAGAAAAGAATAAGTTAAATCTAAATAAAAGTAAAGCGAGGATCGGGATATCATCCAACCATACGGATTGAAACAACTACTAATCAAGATTCCGGCTCGAAAGCAATTTAATCGAGCATTATCAATTACACATAAGCTTCACACAATAAGGAATTTAAGCCAAAGTTGCGAGAATAAACACATAATCGAAAATTGGTCGCACGCGGATTAAACTCGGATTATCGCTTTAAACACTAACGATGCATGACATAGAGATTTAAACGCATAATAATCCGACTTTAATTCACACGGGTTCAATTAAATGCAATTTTGCACAAAACCTAATTTTCGAAGCTCGGGGCCCGAAAATGGCTGAAATGAAATCCCGACCCTATTTATCTAAGGGTGCATGATGAATTAAACTAAATTATGTTAATTAAACTAGGAAAGTAAGAATTAAAGCATGTAAACTAGTTATAAAGCATGGAAACTAAATTACAAAGCAAAGAAAGAATGATGAACAAAGTTATATTAAAAGAGATGGAAATGAATAGTTCAATATTACAAAACCCATGGGTTGTCAATCCAAGAAGATGATAAAATGATCTCTCCAAACCAAACCCTAACTAAAACTATCTATATCAGAATATCAATCTATATTCTTACTTATTACAACAAAAAATGGCTTAAGTAGTAAGTTAGAATAAAAGAAAAGAAGAAAGAAAATGAAAAGAAAATATATGCAGGGAAAAACAGGGGATCGATCGATCGATCCCTATGGTCGACCGATCGACTGTTAAATTCGTGGAAAAAATATGAAGGGTCGATCGATCGACCCCCAGGCTCGATCGATCGATCAAGCAGGGCAGCCTGCAGAATCCCCTGTTTTGGCATGTAATTCTTCTCCGCTCAAATCGCTGTAACTTTGTCATACGGACTCGAAATCGGGCACCATTCATGGCCACACGAAGCTAGCGAGGAGGGATAAAACTTACATGTAGATGTCGGGCCAGGTGCCCAAGCTGTGAAATGACCGGATTGCCCTTGAACGTGCAATTGTGTACGGAAATTGCGCGGAATGCATCTGAATCCCATACGTGGTACCTAAATACCTACAAAAGCCCAATTATACCTCATATAGCATGTTAACAATATAAACCGAGGTTGTCTGGTTAACGAGCTTAAATATAGAGATTAAGACACCCGAGGGGGCTAAAATGCGTAGGTTCGAGAGATGAAATACGCAATATTTGCGTATTATCACTATCCCAGCAACCTCTGGATGATGTACATGTAAGGAGCTAAATTGACATACTTGAGGGCGAACTCCCCATTGACCTATTATACTACCAGGTTGGAGTCCCCTAGTATGAACAACATCTTGATCCCTCTTCTGAGTGGATCCAACATCCCCAAAATGAGGGCCTCATACTCAGTCTCGTTGCTTGTGCTTTTAAAATCCAACTTGAAAGAGAGAGTGATCTTCTCCTTATTATTTGGCAATATAATACCAGCACCCCCGTTCCTTGAGCACTGGAGACATCAAACTCCATCACCCATTTTTCCATTTCTTCCACCATGCATGCTTGAAAGTTCTCCCCAGGTAGCTCCTCACTAGGTGGCTCGAAATTCCCACTTGGAAAATAGGCAAGAATATCTGATACCGCTTGGTTTTTAATGGCCTTGGGCACTATGCATTTCAAATTATACTCTTATAAGATCAAAAACCACCTTGTTTCTCATCGCACAAGTATTGTCAATGTGAGGAGGTACTTGATGGGGTCACACTTAGTGACTATGTGAACTCTAAAAGCTAACAAATAGTGTCTCAACTTCTAGGCAACAAAAACTAAAGCCAGATAGTGCCTCTCTATGGTAGTGTACCTAGCTTTTGTACTTGAGATCACCCTTGAGAGGTAGTACACTGACTTTTCTACTCCTTCCTTTTCTTAGGACAGAAATGCTCCTATGGACCTCTCCGTTGAAGTAAGGTAGAGCGGCAGTGGGGCCCCCGCTTCTGGTCGAATCATTGTGGATGGGGAGGATAAAATCTCTTTGATCTTTTTAAAGTCCTTCTTCTTCTCATCTCCCCAAATCCATTTGGCTTTGTCTTTCAGAAGGGGTGTGAATGGGTGAGTCATTTCTTCCAACACGGGTATGAACCTCCTCAGGTAGGATTCCTTTCCCAGGATGTTCTTAAGTTGTCTCTGAATCTTGGGGATGGCATCATCATTATGGATTTCATTTTTTTCTTCATCAACTTGCACCCCTTGCGTGTTTACAACAAACCCTATAAACTTTCTTACGGTGACCCCAAAGGCACACTTGGAAGATTTCATTCACATCTTATACCCGCGGTGCCTCTCGAACACCCTCATGAGGTCCTGTATGTGTTTGATTTCTTTCTTGGATTTCACCACAAGGTCATCCACATAAAACTCTAATATGCCGTGAAATATGTCATGAAAAATTTCCATCATGGTTCTATGGTATATGGACCCATCATTCTTCAATCCAAATGACATGATCGTGTAGTAGAAGTTTCTTAGGGCTATGCGGAAGGCAGTTTTCTCCGCGTCTGCCGAATCCATCTTAATCTGGTTGTAGCCAAGGTACCCATCCATGAAACTATATATCTCATGTCTTGCGGTAGCGTCGACTGAGATATCTATGTTTGGCAGAGGAAACTCATCTTTGGGGCATGCCCGATTTAAGTCAAAAAAATCTACACAAATCTTGATTTGGCTCTTGTCTTTTTTTGCCACCAGCACTATGCTAGAAAGCCATACGGGATGTTGATAATAAATTTTCCACCTCAGCTTTTATCTTCAAGTCGAGGTCTGCCTTGTAAGTGTGAGTGGCTTGCCTCACTGGAAGGGAATTCAAAAAGATGTTTAATCTATGAGAGCTCACCTTTGGGTATTCCAGACATCTCTGTATACTTTCAGGCGAATACAACGGTGAACTCCTTGAGCAAGCCAATGAGCTCTTATTTATGTTTTGGTCCCAGACTCTTGGAGATCAGGATGGGTCTACTTTAACCTCCTTCTTTCCCTAGATTAATCTCCTCTAACTCATGTAGTTTATCTCTAGTCCATCTTGCATGCATTCTGGAGCTTCCTCTGGCTCCATCATGTGCTCAATAATATGTTACTCATCAATAACAAAACATTATGGTATCGGGTCGGTGCTCTCATCCCAGATCGCGGGCAGTTATAAGCGATAGATAGCCTTTCCATCGATCAAACCCACTTTTTTACAAGTTCGAGGAGGTTTATCTACTTCCTCTACCTTCCTCTTTCCTTTTTCCATATGGGGGATTGCTCTTCCCCCCAAGCGATCATGAACAGATTTCTTTGGTTCATTAACTCCCCCTACCACTTGCTTTCCTTCTAGCTTTCTTGTAGAATTTTTTATTTCCTCATCCAATTCAATATAAAAAGCTGCATCTACTAGATGAGCCTCCTCGACAAAGAAAGGATTCTGAGTCGCTTTGATGACTACCTCTGTACCTCTAATATTATCCTTTGCACACTGGTGGTATGTAGAAGGCACTATGCCATGGGTATGCATCCATACCCTCCCGATGAGCAGCTAGTAACTGGTAATGGAATTGATAACATGGAATTTGATGTGGGAAGTGAAATTTCCCAACTTAATTCCCACATTCACGTATCCAATGGATTACATTCCGACACTATCAAATCCGAAGATCACTAGTAGCACTGGCACAACCTTCTCTTGGTCAATTCATATCTCATACAATGTATTGATTGGCATAATGTTAATAGATGCTCCTCCATCCATTAATGCCCTGGGAAATTAAACCCCATTGATCACAGCTATAACATACAAGGGGAAGTTATGAAAATAAGGCACCTGCCTATCTACCTCTGAAAATACTACTTCATAAGTATATCTCTTAATCAGCCTTCCAATTTGCCATTGCCAATTTAGTGAGGGATCTCCTCACTGTTGTACCGCCTCCAAAACTTTTCTTGTTATGAGAACCCTTGTGTCATACTTCACTCCATTTTGAACTAAGAACCACTTGAACTTGGGGCTCCTCGCTATGGCTTCGCACTCACAGTCTAGGTCTACTCCGTACGTCTGGGCATTACACACATATTCTTCCTCGGGTGTCTCCATCGTCTAGAGTAAGAATGATATCCACTTGGTGCTCTAAGAGGTCAACTTGCTCGAGTTCCTTACCTTTTTCGTCTTCTTGGTCTGGGATGAAGAACCAATCCTCATGCTTTTTTTGAAGCTCAATCTAGTGCTTGCTGCTCAAAGTTAGCCTCTTCAACTCTTCAGATATCTCATCACCATTTTCCCACTCCATCATCTCTTGAACTGCTTCTTCATCATATAACACTACCATGTTAGCAGTGCCAAAGTGATGTGCTGGAAGTGGGTTTTCATTAACATCCATTGGGGGTATCTGAAGAGTATCATTGGCCAACTGTCCGCCAATGATCCTTCTCAAGTAATAACAGTCCTGGGTAGAGTGTTTCACCCACTGGTGTAACTCGCAATACTTACGGCTCGCTTTGTCTGCTGCTGTTGGAGTTTCTCCATTTAGGTGAGGGGAACCTACTACCCCCTCTCGTACCAATGTACGATAATAATCCATAGCTTCCGCCACACTGCAAGGTAATGGTGGTGGAGCATCTTCTCCAAACTTTCTCTTGTTTCCAGAGTTATTGTTCTTGGATCTGAAACCTCCCTTCTTATCTTTGGGATTTCCATCCACGTAGTTAACTGCTTGTCTCCTCGAGACGTGAAATCTTCCAGAAGTAAGTTGTACCTGTGTCCTCCAACCTGAGATCCTTGGTTTGATTATCATGGCTATGTTGCTCGCAGCCGTGGTGAACTTTCGAAAGGTTCCATCTCTAGTCTCATTGACCAGATGGAGTTTGTATTCCTCCAGGAGCCCTTCAACACAAATTTGAAGTAGTCTTGCCTATGCCACCTCCTCATGGACTTTAAGTGCTCTCTTACGAAAGCGCTTAATATATTACATTAACTCCTCCCCAAGATTTTGCACCTCTTGTGCCAAGTGTCTCAATATAAACTCATCTTCCGTCACAAAGAACTTTTTGAGGAATTATATGTGCATCTCTTCCCAGGTAAGGATGCTGTTGGGTGCCAAATAGGAGTACCACGTGTAGGACTTCCCTGTGAGGGTCTTGGAGAACTCCCTCAACATTAGGTTTTTGTCATTTGCATGCACTACCAAGTATTCAACAAACCTCTTCATGTGCTCTCTCGAGTTATCCCATTTGCCACTAAACTTGATAAATTTTGGTGGGACATACCCTTCTCGGTATGGTTTCTCATTCACTTCCTGTGGGTAGGTGTCTTACGACTCCTCGTACAAGTGAGAGGCCTCCTTTTGAGAGGAGGAGAGCCACGCCCTCACCTCCACCATAGTAACAGCTTTAGAGGGGGATTCCTCTAGACCCACACCCTTTGTTGCTGGTGAGATTGACAGTGTCCGGACTTGCTCCGACGCCACTTTTTGAGGTGGAGTTGTTTGTGCCGGAGAGGCCACCAGAGTGGTTGCCCCTCCATAGAGGGTTGCTGCCGATGTTAGGCATCCTGGATCCAAACTTAATAGGCCTACATTATTTTGTTTCAACAAATAAAAGAACATGCTCATAAGTCTTATACCTATCATCGGAGTTGTCATCGGTAAACTGGTATGCCCTGCCTAAAGGGTAGATGTCCTTGCTCCGATCACCACCACATCTTCATGAGTGGTCTGGTCACTCTGAGCCCATTCCCCGGTGGAATGTCATCAAAAAATAGTTGTTTAGAAACGTTCAAACCTTCATTGTCCATGGAAGCAAGAATACCCCCCAGCAGAGTAGCCAAATATAGGAGGTTAGTGAGACTGGGGTCTAAGAAGAACTGGAAAGGGTGAGGCGTGACCACTCCAATGGATGCTGCCTTTAAAGTTCTCAGACACTTCTAGAACAGCCTCTGGTAAAACCTTCCTTATCTGATAACAATGGAACCCAAACTATAGCCCACTCCCTACATGGAGATGACCTTCACCACAATAATAATAACTTTTTCGAAGAGAAACTCTTGAGAGTGACGGTTGTGAGGGTGGAGTGAAGGAACAAAGCACTTAACACTTAGAAAGAAAAAGCAGGGAAAGAACACTAATGGTCAGGGGTAATTTTGATAGAGTAACGTTATGACTTGAGTTATGATTGTGACTTGACCTTGCCTAGGGGTCCTATTTATACTTGGGCACTAACGCTGAGTTGGCACTTTTGGGGCGCTAAAACTGAGGGGGTTGGTAAGGGACAAGGTCTACAATGTACATTTTGTCCCTACCTGTGTGTAGTCACCTGTCTCCTCTGACAGGTGCCACCTGGTGCAAACCAAGGTCCAAAAGAAAATGTGTCAACATGTGACACCTCGCTTAAAATAATAACGAGTGGCCAGCCCTATACTAAAATAAATCAGGAATCTCAAATGGATCATTCTCAGCATCTACTGTCGATACTAAATAAGCATAGCTAACTACCCAATACAACATTAAGCGGATGCCAAAACTTTAAAACATACCATGAGCATCATACCAACCATATAGTAACAACTAAAACTGATAATATATACACACGCCCCACGATAAAAGAAAGTACTCATGTTAAAACCAAAAGCGTACAATAAAAGAAAAATACCCGAATATGCTGTCAAGTTACAGACAATACAACAATCCTGAGGAGAGAAATATAAAAGTTCTTCATATAACCCTTGGGTATAAACCCGATATACAAAATGAATCCTTAACTAGATTTGTAAAAAAAAGGAAGCGGCTATAACAAAATCCCGCAACAGTCCGCATCTGCTATAGCTTCGAGGACACTGGTTAGAAAAACATCACTGGTATCCTTGCGGTAGTACACCTATAATATATTAGAATATATGTATAGCAAAAGAGAAATATAAACGGGTCAGAGCCTGAGGTTTGAAAACATTTTAGCAGGTGCATTAAAATGCATAATAATTATAAATGCACAATTTCATAATTTGAGTGGAGTCTCACTCTCTTGGAACTCAAACTCACCCCTCGACTAAAGCGCACACCCAAAAATATGCGCATCAACCTCAATTAAGATACCCGACACATTCTATGGATAATTTAATCTTAATCTATGAATAATCTAAACCAGCGTAACCCATTATCGCAAGTAGAACTCAAAATCTTCCGATTCTATCATATCCTAAGTTTACGCCCGAACTTATGGTTAACACACACGCACACACACATATATATATATATACATACATATACCTTACTAGAATTCATGGGTTTATAATTATTAACTTAAACAACTTATTAGCTTCAGAATAGTCACATATCATCTTTCTATTCTTATAAAGCATTCTTATACCATAACGCATAAACCCGAGTACCAAGGACTAAACTTCACCCCACTACCAACATTTACGCTATGTTTCGTGCGTGGGACGTCTCGCAAAGCGAAATCCAAACAAGGAACCCCTCGATACACTACTACTTGACAATGTTGATCGTCGAGATCCATTATGCCCTCAGGACACAACACATATAACCTCAGCTACTTATTATGAACAACTATCTCTAAGTACATAAATAAGATATCGCATAGAACCTTTAGGGTCCATATAACATTATTCTAGTTATAAAATACGATCATTCAAGCCTAATAAGCACGTACACATAACGTGCACTTAAATACCCAAAACATATTCACTAATAGGACATATATATATATATACATATACAAATTCTCTGCAAGGATATCATCTTCCAGGAATTACTCACCTTATCCCGAGTTACCAGCGGTCGGACTAGATCACACCGACTTGGTACAAACCAAATCAAAGACGTATGGGAAGCGGTCATTGTTCCAAACCTGAAAGTGAGAACGAATCATATCCAAGACTTCTCACCCAGAATAAAAATCACGCAATAAATAATGGATGACTATGACCTGGGGACTAAACGCATCCTTCTCCTCAAGTCAGGGGCCGCACCCACATCGTGAAACTTCCCATGATAGCACTAGAGGGGTATGCTCACACAATAAGTATATATCATTCACACAAGATATACATATACATATAACATATACAAACCATCTCATAACCGGATGTATATAACAATCATCATACACGCACCATCTATATCTGTATGCACCCCGATATACAATAATTATCCCGGCTATAAGTATAGACACCACCTATTCTAGGCGATAATGCATTAAATTATTTTCAATTCAGATTACGGTTCAGTTACTCATATGAACCCTTAACATTATCACATTTATTATTAAATCCATAAGTTTAACATCACTAAGGGCACAAGACCTCTCTCTCATTGGTCCCCAATAATATCTAAATAAAAATCCCGTCACTAGGAGGATTCAACACAAAAGTCAGCATAACAACTCCAAGTCATACCTTCACAACCACCTCAATGAGCCCCCAATGTCACAATATACAATAACTTACGTCTAATCTCTAAGTAGGATTCCCATCGCTAATATGATTCCCCACTAAGTCGATGCGACAACTCCAATTTATACCTTCCCAAAATAACTCGATACGTCCCCTAGATCACATCATATAAGAAACTCCCAATAAACCTCCAAAACATGTTTCTTGCATCATATAAGAATGTTCCAAATCGATAAACCTATTCGAAACGGAATAAAACTCACTCTAGAAAAACCTCACAAAACAACCCTGTTTCTGAATCGATTCAGTCCTAAAAGCGAATCGATTTTCCACTATGCAAATCTATTCGGTCCAAAGGACCTGTAAGTCTATCTTAAGCCGAATTGATTCATTTTGGATCTGAATCGATTCGGTCACACAGACTTTTCACTTTTTCCTTAAGCCGAATCGATTCGCTTAGGGGGGCAAATCGATTCGGGTCTGCAGAACTTCGAAGCTTCCCTCTCTAGTACAAAACCCATGAAATATAAACCCTAAAATCATTAACTCTAACCATCAAACCATGATTCTAACCTCATAAATCAACCCAACTATGATCCCAACCATCATTACACCATCAAACCCATATAAAAACATCAAATTCAAGATTAAATCCACAAAATCTAGGTTTTAATATATTAACCCAAAATCCATATATTTTGTTCACAAATCATGAAATAAATTGCACACATATATTATTTAGCAAGTTTAATCACTTGCCTCAAAGTTGTAGAGATTGAATCTTCCTCGAAATCACGGATTGGATGAAATCTCCATGCTTTTCTCCTCTTTCTCTTCTTCCTTTCCTCTTCTATCTCTCTCTCTAGGGCTTTCTCAATCTCACAAATGAGATTGTTATCTCATGTACGCTTTATAAGCCTTATCTCCAAAATATCCAACTTTAAATGATAATACACACTTTAAATGACTCGTTTACTCCAATTCGAGTCAAACTAACTTAAAATATTACGAAACTGAAATAAACCCATGGACAGTTGTTTTGACTATCTCGACCCATCCCAAATCAACCGTGCACTCAGAATCGTCATCCAAAATACTTTATAACATTCTCCAATTTTGACCTCAATTGCCAAACTTAAAATTCTCCAATTCAAATAAAAGTTATTTCTCCCAAAATAATTAAATTTGTAGCCCTCAAAAATATGGGGTATTACATACTTCCCCCTACAAGAAATTTCGTCCTCAAAATTAAGTTAAGCCTAGTACTCCAAAACTCAACTAGTTCCTACATCACCTACCCTGAAGATCACTATACCTAACTCTCCCACTTCTAACGGCGAATTATATTTAGTTTTAAAAAAAATGAAATTAGTTAATCAAGGCGCCCATACACCATGTACCGGAGCTCAACCGCATACACATTACTCGGCTCCACTTAGCCTTAAATCGTAAGATAACTCTCAACAAATTAATCCATTATAACGTACTAAGTATGTAACAAAAATTTGAAATGTCCGAAGATTTAACTCTTCTCAATTCCTGACATTCCCTACTTTCATGCGGGGGAGTTCTCGCAAGCGAAATCCAAACAAGGAACCCTCCCAATACACTACTGTGTAGCTCTGTCGGGGATTGAGATGAGTTAAACCAAGACTAGAGTTTTAAAAATATTTTTGAACCATATTGATATTTCCCGAAGGCCTATAAAATAATGTACTATAAAATAGTTTTATGTCTTTTGACACACGATTCAAACACCTTATGCTCAAGACACAAGGCATCAATACTCTCACCAACCTTTAGTTCTCAACCTGCACATAACCATGAGCTAAAATTCCTTGCTCAACAATGAACTCGTTAAACCCCGAATCTCCTCAGTAATAAAAATCCTTTACCTCACATCAAAGCATCACCATAAGATAGTCCCTTCCACAACTGGGACATTACAATTACATGCATCTAGCCTAACTATAAAACGATAGCCTTACCGTTACTACTCAACAAACTTTAACAGTTCCTATATTCGGAAAAAAAATTGCAACTCTCTACTAACACATCACAAAACAATCTATTCTCCCGAAAGATACCATCCCAGTGCCACACTTGCTCACTCCTCCCTTCAAGGTAATTCTATATACAATATGGTTATAATGGCTAACCACGCACTAAAGTCTTACATGCGACTCTCCCAATACCACTTAAAGCATGACCTAAGCACAAAGGAAAATAATTTACATTTTACCTCCATATTCCAATAGCCTCGCTTCATCAATGGCTCCATGTTCAAAGTTCTCATGCCCAAATTGGCCTATGAACTGCTATAGGGGTTGCACATCCAAAACTTCCTCAAAAGGTTACCCTCTACCTCTTCCAGGACAATCCCTCTTCCTATGGCCTATTTTTCTACAAAACAAACATATCCCAGCAAATCCTTCATGTCCATCCTGAAGGATAAAATGTTATTGCGGCCCTCAATAATCTTGCGTATAACATTGTGGCGACGATGATCTTGCTCTGCTGGCATCATCTTCTCCAGTCCTATTAGATGAACCCGAGTCTCCAAATCCCTTACTCCCTATTAAATGAAGACTATACTCCTGACAATGTAACAATGCCACGTTCATCACATCGGTAAAAGTCAGTAATGCCAGATTCCCTAACAAATGTTGCCGAATTCGCCAATTTAAACCTCCTAAAAAATTCACTATTTGCTTCTCCTCCGTATTTACCTCGTCGGGCACAAAATTTGCTAATCAAGTAAACTCTTCTTCATACTCAGCCACCATTCGATCACCTTGAGTTACATCAAGAAATCTCCTCCTCATTTTCTTCTGAATCGCGGAAGGAAAATACTTTCAATCAAAGCGTACCCAAAAATCTTCTATGGGCATTGCATCTCTCTGCTTCGATGTGGTGACTGATTCCCACAATTGGAGAGCTGCACCCATTAGCTTAAAGTTGGCGAGTATTTATTTCTGCACCTCAATGAATTCAACCATCCGAAGGTGCCTTTATATATCCTTCTTCCACTGACTTACAACTATTGCATCAGCTCCCCCCAAAAATTTTGGAGGAAGTCCTTTCCTAAAGACTTCTCGTACTCTTTCCCACGCAGATGGCCCTGGGTGGGCTTGAGCTACCAGAGCTGCAGGTTGATAAGCCATCACAGTAATGGTAGCATCTACTACTTGTGCCACCATATTGGTAACTTCGGCTGCAGTTACAGTCCCATGAGGCATGTGGGGTTCTATATTCTCAGCCCCTCTATTTGGCCTGCATGGACGACCTCTTCTTGACGGTATTTGAAATAAGAGCAACTGTATCAGAATTCCGTTTAAGTGATTACACATCGCAGAAGAAAATGTAGGCGAAATGAACACAACAGTCCTAATAATAGGGCTCTACATCAAGAATGTTTACAGAAGAATGCAGAAAACCCGCACAGATTCTAAGACACTAGAATCTGACGCTCTTATACCACCTGTGACACCCCGCTTAAAATAATAGCGGGTGGCCAGTCCTATACTAAAATAAATCAGGAATCTCAAGTGGATCATTCTCAGCATCTACTGTCGATACTAAATAAACATAGCTAACTACCCAATACGACATTAAACGGACGCCAAAAATTTAAAACATACCATGAGCATCATACCAACCATATAGTAACTACTAAAACTGATAATATATACACACGCGTCACGATAAAAGGAAGTACTCATGTTAAAACCAAAAGCGTACAACAAAAGAAAAATACCTGAATATGTTGTTGGGTCACAGACAATACAACAATCCTGAGGAGAGAAATATAAAAGTGCTACATATAACCCTTGGATATAAACCCGATATATAAAATGAATCCTTAACTAGATTTATAAAAAAAAAAGCATCTATAACAAAATCCCACAACAGTCCGCATCTACTACAGCTTCGAGGACACTGGTTAAAAAAGAATCACTGGCGTCCTTGCGGTGGGACACCTATAATATATTATAATATATGTATAGCAAAAGAGAAATACAAACGGGTCAGAGCCCGAGGTTTGAAAACATTTTAGCAAGTGCATTAAAATGCATAATAATTATAAATGCACAATTTCATAATTTGAGTGGAGTTGCACTCTCTTGGAACTCAAACTCACCCCTTGACTAAAGCACGCACCCAAAAGTATGCACATCAACCTCAATCAAGTTACCTGACACATTCTAGGGATAATTCAATCTTAATCTACGCATAATTTACACCCGCGTAACCCACTATCTCAAGTAGAACTCGAAATCTTCCGATTCTATCAAATCCTAAGTTTACGCCCGAACTTGTGGTTAACATAGATATATACATACATATATCTTACTACAATTCATCAGTTTCTAATTATTAACTTAAACAAGCTATTAGTGTCAGGATAGTCACAGGTCATCTTTCTTTCTTATAAAGCATTCTTATACCATAATGCATAAACCCGAGTACTAAGGACTAAACTTCTCCCCACTCCCAACATTTGCGCTACGTTTTGTGTGTGGAACGCCTCGCAAAGCGAAATCCAAACAAGGAACTCCCCCGATACACTTTTACTTGACAATGTTGATCATCGAGATCCATTATGCCCTCAGCACACAATATATATAACCTCGGCTACTTATTATGAACAACTATCTCTAAGTACGTAAATAAGATATCACATAGAACCTTTAGGGTCCATATAACATTATTCTAGTTATAAAACACGATCATTAAATCCTAATAAGTACGTATACATAACACACATAACGTGCATTTAAATACCCAAAACATATTCACTTATAGAACATATATATATATATATATATATATATATATATATATATATATAATAAAGGAGGAGGGTGTATACAAAACCTATATAAACAGGTTTTGTATCTAACTACTTGGTCTTTATCAAGTGATGGTTCAGATTAAATTGGAGGGGTTTGAATCCAATGGCCTACAATCTACCAAGGGTTGATCCGTGTAAACTTTGGGACTCACAACTACTTTCTTCACCCACTCCCCTCACCACTCCTCAAACCCATCTCCCCTCTCTCTCGGCAACAACTCCCCAAGCACAGAACCCCCCCTCTCTCTCTCACTGTAAATACTTTAATCTTTTGGTTCCGATGGCTTTTTTACGGTTCTCTCTCTCACTGTAAAGACTTCAATCACTGTAAAGTGTGATATGCGTGCATTTCTCTCTCTATCTCAGATCTATTGACTGAAGGTTGGCATAATTTACTATTTTACTGTTATCTTAATTTATTATTTTATTTCGGTGTGTTCAATAAATAAACATGGTCTTTCTCTCTCTCACCATATCGTGCAAAGGGCAGAGATTTGCTCTCAGGTTTAATTAAATAGTGGGTGGGTGGGATTGAACATGTGTCTTGGGATTGAACGGGGTTGTGGATTCAACATGATCCTTCCACCATCCATCTTGAAATCGGGTATTCAACCGGATGGTACTATCACAGACAAAACCCAGTGCCTCTCTCTCTCCTAATGAAGCCGCCACTATCACAGACAAACCATATCTTTGCTAAGGTATTTTTTCCCACTCTAATAATATATTTCACACTAATAATATATTTCAGTACTTCATGTTTTCTTAGTTGCAGTAGAGAGAGACATGATTTTGGGACAACCTTAGAAATCTTTGTTGCCCATGTCCTCTCCTTTTGGGCTTTGCCTTTTGATTAAGTTCTTTTTGAATTTGATCTACATTTAGGAATCATGAAGATCTGATTTTTTTTAGGGAAAGTTTTTTTAGATCCATTTTTGTTTTTGTTTTTCATTGACTGATTCATTTTTTATTTTCACCTCTGTGTACATAGCGTTTATTGATGGCCGGGTCCTCACGATCAAGTTTTACGGTTGTTGCAGTGACTGAGATCGTAAACGGAGGAGTGACGAGATGGGAGGGAAGGAATGGGAAAGCAGAGGAGGACGAGAGCTGTGACGAGAGGAGTTTGAAATCATTTTAGCAAGGGAGTGGCGTCACCCATGTGTTTTATCTGTGTTAGCGGTGAGGAGAGGAGATTGAAACATAGCATATTTTTTGTATGTGATAGTGGCGTCAGTACCCAGAAAGCAAACGACATGGATTCTTACGAAACATGTATGATGCACAAATTTGGAGAGAGATGGTTTTTGATTGTTTCTTTTATCTCTAATTTTTTACGCTACTTTTTCAAATGGGTTTTGATTTTTGGAGAGCGACGGGTTTCTTTTATCTCCCAGGTTATCTCTAATTTTTTACTCTACTTTTTCAAGGGAGAGTAAATTTTCACTGTGGACCAAGCACCAAGTTGCAGTTACATATTCTTCATCAAACAAGCCTGGCTTACGAATTGACCAACTCACCCACACCAGTTATTTGGTAACGTACCCTTTCGGTTTTGGATTTTTGTTGGAGCTGACTTGCCGCTTACGATTAGTTCTGATAAGGATTTTTTATTTTTGATTTTTGACTTCATCTTCAAAACATTATGATATGTTCTTATTCACCAAGTCAAACTCTACCCATAATCCTAATTTTTTTGGTTGATTTGGTGCATTTTTATGTCAATGTTCCAGGATTTTTGTTTTTGGCTAATTGTCCTGCATAAAGATTTCTTAAGAAGTCATGTTCCTGGATTTTTTTATTTTCATACATGTATTTATGGGTTCAAGTATATCTACCATTTGCCTTTTTTTCTTCTTTGTTGCATAAGTACTTTATTAAGAAACTAATTTGTAATTATTTAACATTATTTTCTCACCCACAATTTAAATATAGTTGAGTTAATTATTTTTTTGTATCGGCGATCCTTATTTTTTTAGGGGTATTTTACTTCAAGGAAAAAGAAAAAAAGAAGAAGAATAAAAAGAATAAATAATATGGAAATAGGTGGAAATAAACTATTATGAAGATTTTTTTATTCATTTTTCATGTGATTTGCCCTAAGATCAAATATAAACTCAACTTAAAATTAAAAAGTGATTATTAAGATAAAATTAAAAATAATGTTCCCTATCAAATATTCAGCATGTACACATGTTATTTGATTTTGCAGATCACACAAAATAATGTTCACATCCTCAAAATACACATGTTGTTCAGGTTTGTAGACTAATGTTTTAGTTGGTTTACATCCTCAATTTTTGTTGATATAACTATTCTTATTTGTTTTATGTTAAATTTAGTTTTTTTGGGTACTTTGTTGGATCCTTTCAATTTTTTATTAACTTTATTTTTTCTTTATTTATTTATAGATAATACTTACCACAAAAACTGAATATATTCACTTATCGGTGTCTCTTGGTTCCAAAACAGGTGTAAGACTCATGTTCTCTATACAAGTGCAAGGATGGACAAGCTAACGACTGTTGGGTCATTTTTTATTTCTTTTTTTATCTCTTCATTTCACTGAGTATTTGTATTTATTTCTTGGTTCCAAAACAGATGCAAGACTCATGTTTGAGAGATATGTCATGCATTTGTGTACGGGGTCTCAACTGTATCAGCTTTTGAGTTTTATCCATGAAAATATGAAAACTATTCATCCTGTTTTCCAATACTAGATATTTTGAACATCCTCGGTTTAATTTACGAAATACTTAAAACATAGAAATAGTTTACTTTAAGAAGAGAATGGCCTCACAACAAAATCATGTCCTTTTCTTTTCTTGATCTTCGTTTTTTTATCTTTATCTTTTGTAAATTATAGCATATACAACAAGAACTATATAGCTGTAAAAAAATCATCTACACAAACAAGTGACAGAACTTTATCTTTAATCTTTACCTAACCTAAATATACAAAGCAGCATCTTTCCCTAAAAATAGAAAGGTTTAGATATAGTTTCTTTTTAATTTTAATTATTTTTTTTTACAGGTGACCAAGTGATTGAAAACCAAATGTCTTCACAATTTTGTAAAATATATCTAATAGTCTTTTCCAGTATAGTACCACTGGTAACTTGGTGCAGTACGTTGTACACTTCACAAGGCATATACATGCTACAACAGGTAGCTTGGTAGAGTAGCTTGGTACGGTACATTTCCAGTACCTCTGGTATCATGAAAGAGTACGTAGGTCTGCTACCTGTTAGTTTGCTACCTGCTAAAACAGGTAGCTCGGTACAGTATAGGCTAGGGGTAGCTATTATAGCTTGGTACAGTTGGCTAGAGTGGCTAGCGTAGACAATGTATATGGGTCTCACACACAACATCAGGCAACAGAGAAATATAAAAAAAGAGTAGTTTTACAGTGACCGAATTTTTGACCGAAATTTAATGGGCAAACTGAAGTGGCGTGGTTTTATTGATTAGTTTCTAGGTCCCACTAGCGTGGATCCCAAAAACCAACCAATAAAATCTCGCCACGTCAATTTGTCCATCAAAATTTGCTCAAAAATTCGGGCACAACAGCATTTTTGATAAAGAAAAGAGTTTCACATCAACTTTAATGAATGCTTTGGAGCTTCACGCAAACTATTCCAAATATTCTCCATGTTTCTTCTACATTATTTTATTTTACATTTTTTCATTTTGTCAATATTTCAGTTTGTGTCATGTGACTATCTCAATTTGTAGCTCAGTTATGTTGTTGTATATATCCACAATTTGTGGCTCAATGATCCCAACTTTTTTTAGTTCTTCATGCATGTCGTTATGCGTGGTGGCAGGAACAAAATAGAGACACAAATGAGTAAATTTCAATTTGTGTATAACTGTCTTAACATTCTTGAGCCAAACCGTAGCCAATTTGTGGTATAAAGTTGGTGCGGATGATACTTTTTGACCTCATATTAGTTTAATATTGGCTACCTCAACTGTTATGCAACTGTTAACTCAGTTAATTAACAGGAAGATAAAAAAAATTCAATTAGTGTTTATTTTCCTTTAAATTGGAATTGATATTCTTTTAAAGTCGATTCGTGTGTAAAACTGGACCACTTGCATTGTTTACTTCTCTTTTATTTTATAATTTTTATTGCTTAATCATGTATTCATTTGTTATTTATGTAAATTTAATAATTCAGGATACTCGAGCTAGATACTCGATCAAATCATATCGAAGATTATACTATGCGTAAAAACTAAATAATTAATTTAAATGGTATTACACTAAAAGTTAAGCATGTTAATTGAAATGGCCTATTGCTAAAGTTTATTTATGATATCTTGGTAATTGAAATTAAGACATATTTTTAGTTATAGATAATTTATTAAATATTTTGAAAATATCCATTTTAATATTTTTCTCCTTATTTTAAATTATTATTAAACTAAAATGTCTTTTTACATTGGCACCTTTTGGCACAACTATTTTATATTGCTTGGGTCGCTTTGACAACTTCAGTTACTCTTCCTTTATGTTGTCGACAATGACTCAGGGGCAACCTTTATGTTTTACTGTACTAAACCATTACGGGGTTCCAAGGAAAATTAATTTACGAAAGTAAGTTCATGTATTTATGTCATTGCCACAAATTGGGTTAAATTGATGATAATTGTTTAAATTCTTTACAATTATGTGTTAAATATAAATTTTCCCCTAAATTATACACGTTTGAGTTGTGGCGCTAAGCAATTGAGTCACTGTACCATGATTATGACACAAGTTATTTGTCAGAACCATTGGATTATTTTAGCGTCTTTCCTATTGTGTCATCGTGTTTTGTCTAAATTTATAAGTATCTATTTAATCGTTAAAATAAATAAGTCTGAGAAATATCGGCTCAATAATAAAAAAATAATTAGAATTTATTACTATGTCTCATAGTACCGGATCAAATACTCGGAAACAAATTTATCACCGTGTCATCGACACAGGTACGAGTGTGCAAATTTATCACCGTGCCATCGGCACGGGTACACCCTAGTATATATATATTCTCTGCAATGATATTATCTTTCAGGAATTACTCACCTTATCCCGGGTTACCAGCGATCGGACTAGATCACACCGACTTGGTATAAACCAAATCAAAGACGTATGGGAACCTTCTCCTCAAGACTTATTACCGAGAATAAAAATCACACAATAAATAATGGACGACTATGACATGGGGACTATACGCAACCTTCTCCTCAAGCCAGGGGCCTCGCCCACATCGCGCAACTTCCCATGATAGCACTAGAGGGGTATGCTCACACAATAAGTATATATCATTCACACAAGATATACATATACACATCACATATACAAACCATCTCATAACCGGATGTATATAACAATCATCATACACGCACCATTTATATCCGCATGCACCCCGATATATAATAATTATCCCGGCTATAGGTATAGACACCACCTATTCTAGTCGGTAATGCATTAAATCATTTTCAGTTCAAATTACGGTTCAGTTACTCATATAAACCCCTAACATTATCGTACTTATGATTAAATCCATAAGTTTAACATCACTAAGGGCACATGACCTCTCTCTCATTGGTCCCCAATCATATCTAGATAAAAATCCCATCGCTAGGAGCATTCAACACAAAAGTCAGCATAACAACTTCAAGTCATACCTTCACAACCACCTCGATGAGCCCCCAATGTCACATCATATAATAACTTACGTCTAATCTCCAAGTAGGATTAATGTCGCTAATATGATTCCCCACTAAGTCGATGTGACAAATCCAATTTATACCTTCCCAAAATAACTCGATACGTCCCCTAGATCACATCATATAAGAAACTCCCAATAAACCTCCAAAACGTGTTTCTTGATCATATAAGAATGTTCTAAATCAATAAACCTATTCTAAATGGAGTAAAACTCACTTTAGAAAAACCTCGCAAAACAGTCATGTTTCCGAATCAATTCGGCCCAATCCGAATTGATTCGGTCCTAAAAGCGAATTGATTCACCAGTATGCGAATTGATTCGGTCCAAAGGACCTGTAAGTCTGTCTTAGGCCGAAATGATTCGTTTTGGATCCGAATCATTTTGATCACACAGACCTGACACTTTTGCCTTAAGCCGAATCTATTCGGTTTGGGGGGCAAATCGATTCGGGTTTGCAGAACTTCGAGGGTTCCCTCTTCTGTACAAAACCCACGAAATATAAACCCTAAAATCATCAACTCTAACCATCAAACCTTCATCAAACCATGATTCTAACCACATAAATCAACCCAACTACGATCTCAACCATCACTACACCATCAAACCGATATAAAAACATCAAATGCAAGATTAAATCCACAAAATTTAGGTTTTAACATATTAACCCGGAATCCATATATTTTGTCCACAAATCATGAAATAAATTACACACATAAATTATTTAGAAAGTTTAATCACTTGCCTCAAAGTTGTAAAGGTGAATCTTCCTCGAAATCACGGATTGGACGAAATCTCCAGGTTTTTCTCCTCTTTATCTTCTTCATTTCCTCTTCCCTCTCTCTCTCTAGGTCTTTCTCAATCTCACAAATGAGATTGTTATCTCACGTAGGCTTTATAAGCCTTATCTCCAAAATACCCAACTTTAAACGATAATACACACTATAAATGACTCGTTTACTCCAATTCGAGTCAAACTAACTCAAAATTATTTCTAAATCGAAATAAAACCCAAGGACAGTCATTTTGACTATCTCGACCCATCTCGAATCAACCGCGCACTCAGAATCTTCATCCAAAATACTTTATAACATCCTCTAATTTTGACCTCAATTGCCAAACTTAAAATTCTCCAATTCAAATAAAAATTATTTCTCCCAAAATAATTAAATTCCTAGTCCTCAAAATTACGGTGAATTACACTGCACTTGAGGACAAAATATCTAATTTGGTGAATATCATTTTAAGACGGTAACTTGTTGTATAAACTATGTAAAGTTGAGGAGGGGTCTCTAGGACCACCTCCTCTAAAATCTTTGTAAACTTGAGGAGGTAAGTACCACCTCCTCTAAAATCTTTGTAAACTTGAGTAGAGTCTCAAGGACCATCTCCTCTAAAATCATTTTTCAAACTATTCATTTCTTGTGAGTAACCCCTTGGTTGCTCACTTCAATTGTGATTAAGTGTGAACTGTGTGAGGACTGGGTGACTTTTAGGGTGGATTTACTAGTGTTCTCTCAATCTTAAAATGCTAAGTGGTTGAGATTACTCAACAAATTTTGTTCCTCAACCACCAAGCCAAAACTCCTAAGAGATCCCATCCTGCCTAGTTGAGTCATGCCTCCTTAATTGGGCTATATGTACAAGAAAGTAACATGGAAGTACTTTAATACATATGTGAGTAGTAAATATTGGGGGGAGGTCTTTTTAGGTGGACCTCCTCACCCACTGGTTCTCTTTCAAAAGATCATTTAGATTTTTAGGGGCGAGGAGCTCCTCATGGTGGACCTCCTCACCCAAATTCTATTTTTCTGAGTTTTGAGCTATTTTGGTATGAGGAGTCCCTCATGGTGGGCCTCCTCACACAAATTTTATTTTTATGCAATTTGAGTTTCTTTGGGATGAGGAGCCACTCATGGTGGACCTCCTCACCCAAATTTCATTCTTATGAACTTTGAACAATTTAGGATGAGGGGCTCCTCATGGTGAGACTCCTCGCCAAACTCCTATTTATATGGAGTTTGAGCAACTAGGGATGAGGAGATCCTCATTGTGATCCTCCTCGCCCAACTCCTATTTCTGTGGAGTTTGGACAAACTGAGGCGAGGAGACCTTCTTAGGGCCCTCCTCGCCTACCTTCTAATTATGTGAGATTTAGGACATTTGGGGCTAGGAGCCCTTGTTGTGGCCCTCCTCGCTCACTGTTCATTTTTATTAGCTTTAGGGAACTTGGGGCGAGGAGCCCTTCCTGAACCCCTCCTCACCCAAGCTCTATTTCTGTAAACTTTGGAGAACTTGGGGGTAGGAGCCCTTCCCGAGGCCCTCCTCGCCCGGGCTCTATTTATGTGCGCCTTGGAGAAGTTGGAGCGTGGACACCTTCCTGGGGCCCTCCTCGCCCGAGCTCTATTTCTAGGTGATGGTCATGGTGAGTCCCTTCTCGTGGTTAGGCCTGCTCGCCCAAGCTTTTGAGTTATCAAGTGTGTACCTCTCTACATCCATCATTGTAGAAGAAGAGATATGAATTTTGGAGAGGTGTTCATCCATAGGGACGTCAAGCTTAGACATCCTAAGCAGAGACGCGTAGCTGTTGCAGTGTGGAGGCTTACAAGAGATTTTCTTTAAACGCTTCAGCTCTTTCATTCTAGATAGGAGGTTCCTTAGCAGTTCATTTGGGCGTGTTGCCTTCAGACTATTTATTTTATTCAGTTATGTATCAGACTGTATTTTGATTTAGTTTTACTTATTGTGAATGGATTGTGTACTTAGAGCACCGATAATTTATTCGATCTCGTTTATTTTATATATTTATCGTGTGGTTATTCAGATTATATTTATGTGGGAACTGTTTAGTTCATTTAATTTATTTCCGCATGTGATCATAATAAAACATAGAAATTTAACACCAGCTAATTTTAACATAGGTGATTAGTAATTAAAAAAAATTCGATAGTGATTGGAATAAACATAGGTGATTAGTAATTAACATAGGTGATTAGTAATTAACATAGGTGAATAGGCGGGGTGTCACACCTTTCCCGTCCACCCTCATCTATTTTCAAAACCAATCAAATAAAGCTCATGAGCAACGGTTCTTACATACAAAAATTCTTCATAGTCACAAAACATGTATATGAAAAATTAATGAGAAAACGTCTCACAAAGCACAAATATAAATGTGAAGTTAACGCTCAAAAAGCTTGTGCATGTGTGTGCGGAGGCATGTAGAAAGTTGAATCCATTAAGCCAATCAAGTTCGAAATAACTCCATGATAGTTTGGTTAAAACAATCGAAGCATCTACCATCATAACCAATTGTCCTAGCCATATGAAAAGTACGGAGTGAATTGAATTCAACACACACCAATATGCCACACTAATTGTGTAAAACTAAAATACACAAAAATCAAAAATCTTTTTGAGTTTTCTAAAATTTTCAAAAGAATAATTCTAGTTTTTAACTTTACGAAAACAAACTCTAACTCAAAAGACATACAAAATCTTTTTGTATTTTTTTCCAATATGACTCAATAAAACAAAAATATGATCCCAAAGATACACATGCCTGTAAGGACACTGTTCGTCACAATTTAGTATGTCATATACCGTTACAAGTTGCTACAAGTCATCGAATGATTCAGAAGATTACATCTATAAAAGACAAATCCGAATTTCAAAAAGACTTCAACATTCAAGCCCAATAAGGATGAATTTAGTAAAATGTATTTAAGTTTCATTTACATTTCACATTAAAAGTGTTGGGATATTTTTTATAAAAGTTAAGATGACTTTTGGAATTTTTAGTAAATGGTTTTTATTTTCAAAAATATTTTATCATAAAAGTTTTGGATAAACCTTTTCTGTTTTCGTAAACAAGTTTTAAGTTTGAGGTTTCCAAGTTATTTAAAAGTCTAAAGTTTTTTTTTTGATAAGTGACTGTCGTTCAAATGATGTCGCATCTCGTTCGAACGATAGGGGATTTTGCTGACACATCACTGCCTTTTTTTATATTAAATAAGGGTGTCAGGCTTCTGATTTTCGTGTGGAGAAACACTAGTTTTAAACAGAATACGATTTTGAGTGTTTTGGTTTATTTTCCAACCATTTGATGGTTCATAACTTTTGTTTTACAATTCACAATCCCAATTGCTTTTGTGTGAGTTGTTTTGTGGAACCCAAAATATAGCTTTCTATTGTTCATACTTTGTGGGGAGATCTCTACAACCGAGGGTTGCATGCTGTTGTTGAGTGAGTCACGACGGAGTTTTTTAACTGCATGTCATTAGGGAGTGCTACGGTGTTCCTGGGCTGAAGACTGGACTGCGGTTCATATACGTTCACTGAGTGTGGACTTATTGCTAACAACATCGATCGATGCCTGCGGGTATTCGAGTGTCAAACTGTATTTTATTGTAACCATATAATTTGCAATTCAGAATTATAGTGAAATAAAAAGGTTTTTCCCAGAGGGGATTTTTTCTGAACTTTGTGTCGCCTATTTTATTTATGTTGGATTTGACACTCCGCGCACGTTGCTATTTGAGTTTAAGGGTTGAATTGATTTGAATCATAAATTGACTCTAATTAAATAAGTTTGTGATTGGAATTTACGCAACAATTGGAATCAGTATCATACACATAAGACATTATCAAATTGGTATCAAAGTAGGTTACGAAAATTTATCGCGTATTCCTATTTTTCGCAAAAATTGTGTGATATTTATTTTTTTTTGAAAATTTTGATTTTTGAAAGTTTCTTGCAATGTTTCCAAACAAAAACTTACATAGTCGGTTGCCAATTTTTACGAGTCTAATTACGTTTACTGGAAAGCCTGAATGAAATCCCATTTAAAAGCAATCGATGAAAGAGTTTGGGTCATTTGTGAAAGAGGTTGGAATCCTCCCATTGTCATCGCAAATAATGTCATGAATTTAAATCTTATGTCAAACTGGACTGATTATGAGTTTAGGTGGAGCACTTACAATTCATGGGGGCTTAGTGCAATTTTCGAACACGTCACCCCTGACGAGTTCCAACGTATTATGACATGTACCACGTCTAAAGAAGCGTGGGATATTTTGCAACTCACCCACGAGGGCACTAGGACGGTCAAGGAGTCTAAAATTCAAAATTTAACCACTCAATTTGAGACAATCACTATATTAGAGACTGAGTGTTTTGACGAGTTTTATGCACGTTTGTCTGATATTGTCGACGCGAGTTTTAACCTAGGTGAGCCTATACCTGACGCACGAGTGGTTAAAAAGATTTTAAGATCACTGCCTAAACATTTTATCCCTAAAGTGACTGTTTTGAATACCTTAGGAAATTCGAATCGCCTGAAATTGGAAGAGTTGGTAGGAGACCTACAGACATACGAAATTGACATGTTTCTTGACGCTGTCAAACCTAAGGATAGAGGGACAGCGCTTAAAGCCCAATCTAAGAAAAATAAAAGTGAGTTTTTGTGAGTCCGAGTCTGAGGACGAGACTGATTTTGACATGGCCCTGCTTGCAAAGAATTTTAAAAAAAATCTCCAGTTTTCAAAACAAAATTCTTCCAATAAAAGATTTTTGGAGAAAAATAAAAAGAAAGACAAGGCCAAAGAAAGCGGTGAGAAAGGGAAAGAGGGTGAAGAAAAGTTTGAAAATTTAAAATGTTTTGAGTGTGAGGGGAGAGGAAACAAGTCATTTGAATGTCCCACTAGGCTTAGGAGAGGGGAAGAAAGTTGCCATGCCAGCCACCCTTAGTGATAGTGAGGGAGATGTGGACGATGAGTCTGGTAAAGGTTTAGACATTGTATGTGTATTGCCTTTTTATCCAGTCACAAGATCACACCCACTTTGTCCCACAACGATGAGGACACGTGTACACGTGATACCCCCGAGGAGGTTTTGAGTGTTTCTAGCGAGTCTGAGAGCAAGTATGCCAGTGATGATGACAGTGAGCTCCAGATTGTGTTTCGAGAGTTGTTTGTCGAGTCCTTAAAGACTTAAAAATTGAATAACAAGTTGGGTCTCAATGTGAAAGATTTGGAGAGAGAAATTGAGAGTTTGAAGGAGTTTGAGGCAAAAGCAAGTCAACTCGAGAAAGTGAAGGTTTCTTTGAGTGAGCAGTTGATTGCTTTGAATAGGGAAAAGAGTGAACTTATAACCCATGAGTCACAATTAGAGACAGATCTTAAGCATGCCCTAGAGGATAAAGTCACTTTGGAGAACGCATCTAAGAAGGTGGGAAAGATGGTTCTCAATCCTGTTTTAGGGAGAGGTGATAGTTTAGGAATAAGTCATGACGGTGTGTCTACTTCTTTTGTTGCACCCAAGACGGTTCCTACTTTAGAGTTAGATTCTCCTGACTCTCGACCTAACCCACCTAGGCGTCATGTACCTGTTAGGAGAGCACGTTCTAGAGTTTTTGAGAGAGGTATACCTAGGCCAGTTTATGTTTGCTCCCATTGCAAAAAGAGAGGACACCTTAGGGAATTTTGTTTTAAGTTTGGTAATGTGTCACGCTTTGCTTCTACACATGTTCGCACACATGTACCCAACCATAATACTTTTCTTGCACATAATGATAGAGAGTTTGCACATTTTCGAGAGCAAGTAAAGTTTTTGATCAAGACTTCTCATGATTTGATGGAGTTGTTTCAAAAGATCTCACCGTCTTTGGAAAACTCCACCGCACCTAGTGGTTGAGGTCTAGACATATATTCTAGCATAGGTTGCTATGCATGATGTTATCTTTTGCCTATTGCTAGTATGTACCATTTGTTTTATACTTTGTTAGCATTTTTGTTTTCTTTTCTTATTGTTGGCACTGTTTTGGATCTGTTTGCCCATTTCAGGAACTGTTTTCTTAAAAAAAATCCCATTGGACAAAACTGCATTATTTTCTGGGATTACTGTGCTCTCGTTCGAGCGAGATCACATGTCAGCGATGTTGTCGTTCTAACGACAACTATTTTCGTTCGAGCGACTCTCTGTTTCGTTTGAATGGCATGATTGGGTTTCTGAATTTATCTGTTTGCAATCCTCTGTTTCATATTGATATATTATTTGGTACTGATGGGTTATTTTTTAACAATGTTCGAAAAAAATACAAAAAAAATCTTTTTTTTATAAAATTTGAAAAATCCAAAAAGAGTTTTGTATTTTGTTTGCACCTTATATGAATTGTCAGTTAGGATGACCAAGTGACAACTTCATGCCATATTCACGTAACTTTTGATAGTGTTTTGAGACAATATATTGTGTCATTCATGTGCTTTACAAAGTTTGGAGTCTTTGAGATGATATAGTGTTACTACCTACATGATTGACTCTATTTGTCCTTTATTGCATACATTCAAGGATTTGTTTGACTTTTGTGCTTGTCTATCACATGTTGGTTGAGTGTTTCCATCTTAATTATGTCTATACAACAAACCAAATGTGATAAAACTTGACAAAAAAAAGTGCATGATAAATAGTTTATGAGTTTGTGTGTTTTATTTTGATAGACGGAAAAGGGTTGCGAAAGGTACTCTATTTTTTTCCTTTGCGATAAAGCCAACGTTTAAATGGACCTAAAAAAGTGAGGAATTGAAAATTATTCGAGGTCCAATGAGGTTTAAAAGATCCCAAAAAAATTGAACGGCAATAAAAAGAAATATATGCTAAAAATGGGCCAATAGGTTTTTAGTTTCATCACCTCATAAGAAAAATAAAAAGCATTATCTTTTAATGAGGGAGTTTGGATGGAATTTTCAACGGTTTGCATGTCCTTAAAAGTCATGAAAAAACATTACAAAGTTTTGGACGTTATTGGTGTGGAAATCATTTATACTTTGATTTGTTGGTATGATTACGACGATGTCATTTAAATTCAACAATTCTACACCTAAGGACTATTTTTTATGTTCATTCGTTAGGAGTACACTTATGCATCGTGCACATATGATATGATTGAGTTGATTTTCCTATCGAATATGTTCACACCCATCCATACTGTTTCCATGATTTGGTTGTTTTAGTATAAATTCATAGTGTGTGATTTTTGTAACATTTTTTTTCAACTTCTTGTATAAAAAATCTGAAAAATCAAAATAGTCTATTTGCCTTGGTTTACTGTGACACCCCGATTTATTTTATGTGATTTATTCTTTTCCTTGTCTATTTCAAACAAATAAAAAGGGGGAGAACGAATTATGAGTTTGTGGGGAAGTTTTAGTATGGGGGAGATTTGATTATACTTTCATGTTTATGCTTTATATTAGCTCAAACTCGATATGTGATGAGGTTTTTGCTTTGTCCCATGTGTGTAGGTACAATTAAAGATTTTTGGATCGCAAACCCTGATGAGAAAAGCGTGAAGTTTTGAAAAGTTGATTGTTGAAGCAAAGTTTGAAGACTTGTCATTTTATCTTTCCACTTTTGTTTTTGGGAGAGTAGATTTGTATAAGTCATTTTAAGTTGATAATTAGGATATTTTTATTTTGTACCGGCATAGACATAGGGGGAGATTTTTAAGGACATTGTCTGTCATAATTTAGTATGTCATATACTGCTACAAGTTGCTATAAGTCGTCGAAGGATTGAGAAGATTACATCTACAAAAGATGAATCCAAATTTCAAGAAGACTTCAGCATTCAAGCCCAACAAGGATGAATTTGGTAAAATGTGTTTAAGTTTCGTTTACATTTCACATTAAAAGTGTTGGGATATTTTTATAAAAGTTAAGATGATTTTTGGAATTTTTAATAAATGGTTTTTATTTTCAAAAATATTTTATCATAAAAGTTTTTTATAAACCTTTTCTGTTTTCGTAAACAAGTTTTAAGTTCGAGGTTTCCAAGTTATTTAAAAGTCTTAAGTTGTTGTTTTTTTTGGCTAAGTGACTGTCGTTCAAACGAAGTCACGTCTCGTTCAAACGAGATGGACTTTCGCTCGAACGACATCGTCTCTTGTTCGAACGACAGAGGTTTTTGCTGACACGTCACTGCCTTATTTTTTTATTATAAATAAGGGTGTCAGGCTTCTGATTTTCGTGTGGAGAAACACTGGTTTTAAACATATTACGATTTTGAATGTTTTGGTTTATTCTCCAATCATTTGAGGGTTCATAACTTTTGTTTTACAATTCACAATCTCAATTATTTTTGTGTGAGTTGTTTTATGGAACCCAAAACATAGTTTGCTATTGTTTATACTTTGTATGAAGATCTCGACAACCGAGGGTAGCATACTATTGTGGAGTGAGTCTCGATGGAGTTTTGTGACTGCGTGTCATTAGGGAGTGCTGCAGTGTTCCTGGGTTGAAGACTGGACTACGGTTCATGTAGGTTCACTGAGTGTGGACTTATTGCTGATGACATCGATCGACGCCTGTGGGTATTCGAGTGTCAAATTGCATTTCGTTAAAACCGTGTAAGTTGCAATTTAGAATTATAGCGAAATAAAAAGGTTTTTCCCTGAGGGAATTTTTCCTAAACTTTGTGTCGCATGTTTTATTTATGTTGGATTTGACACTACACGCACATAGCTATTTGAGTTTAAGGGCTGAATTGATTTGAATCATAAATTAACTCTAATTAAATAAGTTTGTGATTGGAATTTGCGCAACTATTCGAATCTTTATCACATGTAGGTTTTCACATTGCCATAACACTAGCAAAACATATATCATAAAGCAAAAACTAGAGTTTGACAAACAAGCTAACACAATCAACCATTAGATATAGCATGGTAAGCGAGAATCAACAAGTCTAATATGTAATGCCTCCAAATTTGATTTCCTAACCCAAGTATGTGTAACATGATGCTTAGGGGTTTGGGAACCGTGGTGACTTAATTCTTAGAATTTTTAGGACCGTTCTTAAGATCATAGCAAAAATGCCTGAGGTAACCTTTCCTACCTCAATGAGTTCAAGTGTAAATACGGCGAGGAGTGTTACCTAAAGGTTAACCTTTCCTAACATTACTAGTCGACTCTCAAATGTATGGTCTTGGATTTGAAAGTGGAAGCATTATGATTATCGAAGCCAATTCCACACGTGTAATCTATGATTTGGACGGTGCCTAACATTTTATCCATTTTTTTTACCTAGACTTCTAATCAAATTTGACACGACTCGGATCTCTCAATCTCTCCTTAAGCTCAACAATCCTAGACTCGAGTAAACATCTATACTCCTCAAACTCTATAATCTCTTTCTTCATAGCCTCCATTAAACCACGAAGACTATCTCTCTCACCCTCAATGTACTCTAGGTTCTTTTGAAGAGTCCTGCCATGTGCCCCAATATCCTCAATCAAAGCATTATCTATGGAACATTCTTTTAACCTAGCTGCAAACTTCGAGTTAGCCTTCTTCGCCTTCAAAGTTTTCCCATACAACTCATGAAAGGAAAGTTGTAGTTCACTCTCCTCCTCCTCTTCTTCATCCTCACTTTCATCTCCACTCTCTTGACCATCACTCACTTGGGATTCACAAACTATGGCCTCAGAAGTGTCATGCAAAGGAATATCTTCATGGGAAGATTTCTCGTCAATGCTCACATGACTATCCATGAACACGAAAAAGTTGGGTGTGAAACGGGGTGGTCCCTGTGTGCGTTTCAAATCAAACTAATTTTCACCAAAAATTATCCAACTTTTAATTAGCACCAAACCAAGTTGTGAAAAAACAATTCTTACTTTAAACCAATTTTATCTTGATTAATCCTAAACATGCATCTAGTGATTAAAGCAAGTAAATTAAAGTAAAGAATACTCACAACGCTGGATGTACGAGGAAAAAACCCAAGACAAAAAAATAACCTCGGACGGCCCAAGCCAGACAATCACTATGAATATGGAATTACAATGAACAGATAAAGACTCACTCAACGGCTCAGTCCCTACGGGTCTTGACTCTCTTCTGATCTTCAACCACTCCTCTCACAGTGCCCATGCAGAAAGTCCTTTCACGATACCTGTCCACAACACACGCATCCACGTATGTTTCGATGTCCACCGAATGGCTTTGATACATCTACGATGTCGAACAAGAAGTCATTCTCTTTTCTTCACTGCAAAACCCTGATGTTCAAGTATAGAACAAACCTTCTTGGTGCAGCAAGATCACATAAACATATAATAGTATTAACTCGGATCTTTACAAACTCTAAGGATGTGTTTAAGCTTTGAAACCTTAGAAAAACATATGCAAACACGTTTCTGGATCGTAAACTGTTTTTCCAGAATGCACACTTTTAAACTCTGACGAAACCACGCTTTAAATGCAAAAAAATCACCGCCTAGAAAAACATGTCGCTCGAACGAGAATAGCCTGTCGTTCGCGTGGTATATCCATCTCGTTTGAACGAGACAGATTGTCATTTGAACGACGCCGCGTGTCAGTTTGACTTTTTGTTTAAAACGTCTCTTCCAAAAGAGATCCAAATAAGTCAAACTCTTTTTCGAGCTTATCAGAATAAAACATAATTTAAAACATTTAAAACGCTCTTAAAACATTTTAAAACATTTTTCCTTATGAAATTACATCCTTATCTTTTATAAAAACAATTTCGAGCACCATTAATTATACGCATTCATACCTGTGTGATCTCGGAATGTAATTAACTTGAAGACGAATAAACTTGTACCAATTAAACTTCGGCATGATTAATTATTTGAAGCTTTACCGTAACGTCTTTAATTTCTTCAATACATCATAGACCAAGTGGGATCGTGACAAAATAAAATCTCCCTATGATATATTACAAACACAATTTTGTTCACGAAATTAAATCAAAACAATACAGGGACTCAATTGGAAATTTATGTCCTTACATTGGGCTTAATGGGGGAATCGTTTCGATCTTCCGGATCACTATCACTAAGAGTGGCATTAAATGCTATCGGTTTATTTCCTTTCTTTCTTAGTTTAGTGGTGCACTCAGTTACCCTATGGTCATAACCCTCACGACCATAATATCGCTTTGAATCGTCCCTCTTAAAGTTCTCATTCCTATTCTTAGGGACATGATCAGCCTTGTTGTTACTAATTTTCTCAAATCTTTTTGCATCTTTAGACTGCTTTTGGAATTTGAGAAATTTCTTGAATTTCTTTGACAACATGGCCACATCCTCGAACTTGATGTCAGACCCATCATCCAAAACATATGTTTGCTCCTTTTAAGATTTCAAAGCTATGCCCTTTTCTTTCTTCGCCACATTCTTGGAGGTAAATATGTCAAGCTCATAAGTTTGTAGGTCACCTACAAGCTCTTCAATTTTCGTAGAGTCTAGAGTACCCAAAGAATTTAAAACAGTCAGCTTTGGATTAAACCTGTCAGGCAACGACCTTAAGATTTTCTTTATCACTCGGTTATCGGGTATCTTCTCTCCCAAGTTGGAACTCTCTAACATTTTAATCGTTTCAAATTGAGTGGTAAGGTTTTGGAGTTTGGAAGCCTTAACAGCACTAGTTCCTTCATAGGTGAGTTAGAGTATATCCCAAGCCTCTTTTGGCATCTCACACATCATAATATGGCGGAATTACTCCGGGGTGACGGAACAAAATAGATCATTTAAACCTCGAGAATTATTTTGTGACAATTTATGCTCAGCCTTAGTCCACGACTCTACGAGTTTCAAGTGAATTGCCTCTCTATATCTCATGATTGGTGGTGACTACACCTTATCTACATTTAACCACACTCGATCATCTATTGCCTTAAGTGCTGATTTTATACACATTTTCTAGTATGCATAGTTCGACCCATCAAACATAGGGGTTCTAAAACCATCAAAACTACCGAAATTCATGCCTAAAGACATGGGATCATAAACACATAAACTGAGTGTTTTAGCTCCAATACCACTCTGAGAATGCCCCTACGGTGTACTCTCAAGCAAGGATGGTCCGAATAAATAAGTCCATTTTTTTATGTTTTTCAATTTTTTAAAGATTGAACCTTTAAACAAAATTAACCCAATTAAACTTAGCACCAATTTTAAAAACTTTGCTTGTGGAAAAACAATTTACGAATTTTTTTCTTTTTACCCTAAAGCATGCATCTAAGGTGATAGCCGATAAAATAAATAAATAAATTCACAAAACGCCGACGTACGAGGAAAAACATAAAAGGAAAAACCTCGGACAGCCCAGCCAAACTATTCACTATGATATGGTTTTACAAAGCATAGACAGTAGGCTTACACAACGACTCGATACCCCACAATCCTTTACTCTCTTTTATCTTCAAGCACTCCTCCATAATTCAATGCAGGAGTCCACCTACGCAAGTTGCCAAAGCACACGAGTCCACGTGCACCTCAGTATCCACCGATGATGCCCAACAATCCTCAAACATCGCAAATGGTACACACGGAGTCCATCGCACGAAACAGGTTCTTTCGGATGAAAGATGCAAACTTTGGTGCCCAATATCAAGATTTCAAAGCATATATATTATGGAACATGGATCTTTAAAAGTATATGGTGAAACTTGGCGCTTCGAACTTTTGTATATAAGCTATAAAATCATTTTTCGCCAAAAGTCCTTAAAAATTTTGAGTCCACGACGCCTTAAATACTGTTTGTATGTTTTTTAAGCAGTGGGTCCTTCAAATGAAAACTAAGGTTGTTCGAATGAGAATAGCATCTCGTTTGAACAAAGAACCAAGTTCGTTTGAACAAGAGTGCAATCTCATTTGAACTAGCTTCAAACGAACTTCTAACGAGATTGGGTCTACTTGGCAGAGCTTCCTCATTTGATGTTCGTTTAATCCTCATTCTAACGAAATCCCATTGTCGTTCTAACGATCCATAAAGTCATTAGAATGAAAACTACATTTTCGTTCTAACGTGTTTATATGTCGTTCTAACTAAATTAAACTCAGAAAATTATTCTAAATAATATTATAAAGCAGTTCCAAGCAATTTTAAATCGAAAACTAACACCCTTAAAATATATCCAATGACACATAATAAATACGCATTCATACCTGCGAGATCCTCGGTAAATGAAAAGATAAACTTAGCACGATAAACACGGTACGACATATCTAATCTTTGAAACTTAGTCGATATGTCTTCTTTAATCAATGGCATAGGCTTATGGGATCAGCAACACAAAGTCTATCATATAACTCATATATTTTGTCCGGAATAATGCCAATTACATACAAATTGACTCGGTTGAAAATTTATTTTTACACTCTCAATTTGCTGCAACCTTCAATTGTGAGCAAAGTCTTTGGGGTTTTTTATACCAATAATATGGTATGATTACTAAACAAGTCATAAGAGGACACCTAGAATCATTACTTACCAGAATGAGATCGGCTCAGATACTAGCATGGTCGATCTGAAAAATATCATCAGTATAGGGAATCTGATCTAGCTAACTATTTAAGACAACGCACTGAACTCCTCCAGTTGACATTCAGGCTAACTCTGTCAAATGAGGCCATCATAGTAGTATTGAGTCAGATAGTGGGATGATGTCAGCAACACGCCCACATGATGGAAACAAACAAACACTCCCTCCCTCCATGTTTTCCCATAATAACTTAACAATTATTCCTCTACTATCATGTAAAGTGGGTAATTATTTAATTTATAAAGATAAAACCCCTGAAACGCTCTAGTGGGCAGGATGGAACAATCCATAAACAAATACACCAAAGCCCATATTTAAGGGGAGGGGAGTAAACAACCAAAGGACAACTAACGGAGATTATAAACTCTCATTTTACTGAATCAATACTATCTACACTTGCACCTGTGGGCGTAGGCACCATCTTGGGCCGAACCACATAAATCTCGATTCATTCTTTATCTCTTGCCTCTCTTTATAGCGAGTCCTAGATAAGTATTCCGTTGATTTTCATCTTTTATCCTAGATAAGTATTCTAGGATGAGAGACCCACGGTCTGCTGTTAACTTTTCACCTCATTCGAGATATACTGCGGGGTCAAGCCCCATAGTTAGCCTAGGATCAATATCCATAGACTAACTGTGTTGAACTTAAGTATTGATCAGGATGTCCTCAAATAGACATGATGCCTCGTCCTGGCTAATAAATGTCATAACCTCGACACCAAATCCCCAACTCAACAGTTGCCTCCTAACTCCACAGCCTCTTCCAATAGGAAGCGACCTCAAGGAAAGAGTTAGAATTCTTTATCTGCAACAGTAAGGTCATTATATAGTAAAAATAAAGTTTCAAAACCCTAATTTACTCTCAACTCGAATCCTTAAATATCAAAATCAGAACCCTAAATAAGTCTTCTAAGGTCAAGTAAGAACTTTCTCAAAATCTCATTCCCAAACTCTAAAATCTCATATCACGAACGTTAATAGTATGCATTTAAAATCATAATGTCCTCAATGAATAGTAGATGTCCATAGCCTATGAAATCCAAAATCTCAGATGAATAGTAGAGAACTCCATGGACATTTCTAGATTTACATAAGGGTGCATCTCAATCAACAAAGATATAGAAAACTAATATTTTAACGAGGAAGATGAGGGTGGGGACATATCCCTTACTTCAGTGGATCAATCCGATGAATTGTATCCTTCCGTCGCCTCCAGCGCCACCTTATTCTTCGATGAATGGTAGCATTTCGCCACCTTACTCCGACAGCCCTCCATTTTTCGCACATAAACCTTACTCTCTTTAGAATGGATTTCAGGGTTTCTAATAGTCTTGGAAAGTATGTTAAGGGTGGGTATTTATAAGTTTTAGTGGGGAACCTAGGATTTTCCTATTTTTGACACTCTTTTTCACAATGGCCTCTTTTAAAAAGGCTTATAGGGTTCTCTAAACTTGCTCCTCAAGTCGTAACATAACAAGGCCATGTCATCACCCCTCGTGTTGCGAAGGAAACTAAAATCCGCAATCATCGCCTTAGGACATGGTGTTCTAGGTGATGTCCGCGGTCTTTTCATACTAAGTTGTAGCCTCTGGGGTTCGTTTGTCCATGGAATCCCCCCATTCTAACCTGAGTTTCTCACTGGTTCAACTACATATTGTGGCCTACCACAAGGTCGCGGCCTCTTAAGGTTTTAGGGTTGTTACCCCAACTTAGGAAATTACGTCTTCGGAATTAAATGACTCAAAAGTATAAATTAATTCGTACTTTGGAACAATTGTGGATACTTTGCTTTGACGATGGACTCCAGCTACTAAGTGGACTTTCCATGGCCTGGTGTCCAAAGCACCTTAACTAGGCAAATATTCTCCAAAGCTCCGTCAAAGTATTGAGGAAATTCATTCTCCTCCTAGACATTGCACCTTGAGATAATTCCTTCAATAAATTGCTCAAATTGATTAAATATAGCTTTAGACATGATTATGGCCTAAATTCTAATATATATGTTGAATTTGAATCTAAGCTTTTGTGGTTTGGCAAATAAGTTCACTCATAAAATTCGCTTTGAAAAATTTATGTGCTTGTGTGTGCAAATCTTAGATGTGAATCAATCACAACCATAAAAAGGGTATCAAAGTCACATTGGGTCGGAAGAGAAGTAGATGTGTTGATTACGTTGATGTCGAATGATGTGCAAGACAATCTAATAGGATCAAGTCACTCACCTACAACATCTGAGAGACTCTTTTGCAATTGTGAGGTTTACACTTGAGTATTGCTTTTAAATTCACTAAGCCTAGATCAAATTACACTTTCTATATCAGATTGTTCATAATAGATTTGCTTGAGATCAAATCTGAAGTTGGATTGCATATTGGAGAAGCTTCCTAACCAGAACGCGATCCTTGGGAAATTGGAGGTCTTTTTGGTCATGGGGGAGATGTGTGAGCCGATATCATGCTAGATGGTGAAGAGTTACGATTTTGAAAGCAGCTGCCTGTAAAGGATCTCATGTATTAGAGTTGTGCACTTGCACCTTAAAAATTAACTTTCAAGTCTAATGAGATAAAGCATGCATCTCAAGGTTTTTTTTTCCGAAGTGAGTTTTTCCTCATAAATCTGATCTTGTGAAGTTGATGGTGTTCTTTGTTGTTGATCTAACACTTCACACACCAACTCACCAAAGATCTAAAGGTTGGATTATCAATGGAGCGGAAAATTCAATATTATAATGGATTGTCACCTAATTGATTGCTAAAATTGACTTAGGATACTTCGCCTTTGTGTGAGTCGATTAAATGACCAAACTAAAATGTTTTTTTATGAATTTAAAATATATCACATGCTTTTCCTAACTAGATCTAAACAACTAATATATGTTTTCTAGCTTCAAGTTAAAATTTGGTTAGTTGAAGCACAAATTGCCCATAGAAACATAGAGTTCCATTAACTCAAAAAATGCTCAGTTCTTTTTTAGTCTACAATTCGGCAGTATCATACATAATTTGATACATTAAATGGGAAATTGTGACCATCAGAATGACAAACTAACTTATCTTTAAAGATGCTAATAGTTTAACATCATGACAGAGCTTTTTATCCAAATCTAGCAAATAGATGGAAACATTATTTTCAACAAGAAAAAACATCAACTTTTGGTGCTACCAAAGAATCTAGAAAGTGGCAAAGGCCCATCAGCCTCCTCTTCACTGCTAGAGTGGTGTTTGGATCTTGACCTGTGTTTTTTCTCCTTCTTGCCTCTCTTGGACCTTGATTTTGATCTTCTGGATTCTCTCTCCTCATCGTCACTACTCGAAGATTCGGATGATGAACTTGAAGAACTTGACTCCGAAGATCTCCTCGAATGCTGCAAAAGTTACCGTATCCATTTCTTCATATTTATTTAGGGGAGATTAAAAAAGATTAAAAAAATATTTCATTTCCATGAAAAATGAGGAAAATATAAAACACGCGCCACATTCAAACTATTACTCCCCTAAAATATATATGGGATCAAGCGCCACAAAAGTAAAAAATACTAAAAGTGTAATTTTCTATAGAAATAAATGCAATGTCAGTCAAACACATTATTAGTTTTCTTTTAATTATTAATAGGGAAAGGGAAAAAACACAGGTCAAGATATTGCTTTAATTAGTTACGGTTACGAGTACTCCGAAAGAAGGGACAGCTATAGTATAACCAACTTTTTATAGCTCAATTTCCAAAGCCTTTAAAAATTAGTGTTATTTGCATATCATCCATTTGCCATGAGTTTAATGTTTAATGTTTAAAGTGACAAATACTCTAAGAAACCTTAAAGATCGTCAAAAAGCGTTATAGAAAAATATTTTTGGACCCCAACCTCGTTTCGCACAACAAATGGACCCTAAACTGACAATAACTTATAGAAAGTGTTGGACATCATATACAAATTAGAATTATGTTAATTTGAATGATGTTTAATTTGTGAAAATCCATGGAGCCGTATGAATACAGTCAGATTTCAACTGTCTCGATTCTAACTGCTTTTTTAAGTGCCCATTTGATTCGAGTTTTTAAGCTATCCTAGAATCTCATATTGGCAATTCACATATATCGGGTTTGAGCCTTGGGAAAAAATTGACATCCGGTGATTCAAACACTCGTCATGAATTATGACACTTATTTGAACGCACCAATTTAAGATCCATGGTGTAGTAGGGATGGCAATTTAATCCAACCCGTCGGGTTCCTGGGCAAATTAAAAACCCAATTAAAATAATAGTGGCGGGTATGAGTTTAAAAAAAACGTTAATTAAACGGTACAGGTTTGGGTTTAGTATATAAAAGCATAACCCGCCCCGCCCCGCCCCACCCCAAAACCTTGTATATATATATATATATATAAGTTAAAAAATCCTAAGAGGTTTAGTATGCGGGTTTAACCCACTCCGAGCGGATTTTTGACGCGTATAATGTAAACGGGGCGGGGCGGGTTTAGGAGGTTTACATTTAATCCGGTTCAGGGCAGGTTATACTGAATCCGTCACAGGTCGCGGGGTGGGTTGATTTTTTTAGCGAGGCCGACCCACTGCCATCCCTAAGTAGGGGTTAAATCATTCACTACTCCACTGAGGAAAGCAAGATATGTGTTACTCGCTCACAGCTCGAGCAAAGAGAGTGCTTGACATGAGCAACTCATCTGGGATTTTAAGGGTACTAAATTGGAGGTAGGTAAATGAAGCAAGCTAGGTTTATTAACGACTTTTAGTAATTGAGTGAAACATGACTACGATCACTCCTAGTTCATAAATAGTCACGATGTCATATAATGCTGCGTCGGAAGTATGTGCTGTTACACTACAAATACACTTTCAATTAAACATTCACACACACCAGACAGCCCCTCTTCAAAACATTCTTTGCAATTTTAAAGGCTCTCTCTCTCCCTCTCGCTTCATAACTTCCCCTAGTTATTGCATATCATTTGGAGTTTATTTATTGGCCTTCATCTATCATCACGTTAGCCGACTTTGATCCACACTCAACCATATAACAGACAGCTAGTGGTGTGTACCTGTCTCTCTCACACAAGCTACCCGGACTGCTCATTTTCTCACCCATTCCTACTCAATAACCCTAGGAACACAGTATAATGCATTACACAGCGTGTTATTCTTCATGGCACTATTGGGTTAACGCCCTCAAGCTCCACGAGCAACACCGGGTTATACTCCTAAAACTCCCTCAAATGCATTACACAGCGTGTTATTCTTCATGAGGGATCGCAGTGTGTTTTTAGATCGTGTTTTGAGTCGAAACATGATACTATAAAAAATGCAATGACACAAACACGACACAATATGATAGTTTTTTTTTAAACTGACACTAACTGATGTGAATTAGGGACATGGTCGTTATTTTATCATTCTTTAGTCATTTTTAGTATTTCTTCTATTTTTAGCATTCATTGTATTTTCTCTTTTTGTTTAGTATTTAGAGGAAGGTTAATTGGCATTGAGGGCATAATTGTAATTAGAGTCTTAACTTAGAGGTCAAGCAATATCCTTCCTATAAATAGCTAATATGTAGACTCATTTGAGTCATTCTTTCATATTTTGAGATTTAATTAGCGAGAGTTTGAGAGAAAATTATATTTTCTTCTTCCCATTTGACGTCATTTACGTCAATTGGTATCAGAGCCTAGCCGCTCCACCCGTTGTTGTTGTTGTAAAACAAAAACTCGTAAACGTCACTTGGGTCCAAGAAAAGATGAACACCTCTGAGTCAAACCCTTTCGAGCAACTCTTGAAAGCCATCAACCGATTGATGAACCGAATAGACGCGATGGACGCCCGAGGTTCTTCGCCGGCAACCACCATGAACCGCCCCAAACTTCCCCGGTAACATCTCAAAATCCTAACCCTAATTCCCCAAGATCCACCCATTCTACACCACTCCCACAAAGAAACCCTAGTTTCACAAACTCTAACCCCATCAACACCCACGAAAATACCACCACCAAAGAAACCGCCCCCACCACCACCACCAGCTGCTGCCAGAATGCAAAAAAAAGGTCCAAGAACACACCCACTGATCCAACACAGCCCCTACCTCCCAAAAAAAAAAAAACGATGCCTTGGATACTACCGAACCTTCCGGCCACCACAACCCTACCTCGGTTCTACCAAATCCCACCGGAAACGACCTTTTTCCCTCCGATTACAACCTGCGCAGCAGGCAGGCCCAAATTCAGGGTCGGACGATCCAACACCAAGGGCAATCAGCCCCGATTCATGAACAGATGCCTCAGACCTTATCCCCCTCTAGTTCGGACTTCACCGCCACCCTCGGACGAACCCTTCAAGGGCCAAACGCAGCCCTTACAGGCCCGCTACCAACCTCACTGCAAATCGAGGTATACCCTGATGTTTCCTCTCCACTTGGAATCCAAACGGAACCTCCTTTGATTGAAAGAGATTCCCCGACTCTTACGGAAATGATTCGCGACATCCAGCATGCCAAAGGGCCCAATTCAACCAAAATTCAGCCTCTGGTGGCATTTCCCAATTTTAATGAACCCTACCCACACATTAATCCTAATCTTGAACCCCAAACCCACATTCCTTACAATTTCATTCCCCAAAATTCACCGCCACTCCCAATACCTCCCCCTCCACCACCAAACACATCAACACACCACCATTTGCCCTCTCCAAATCTTCCCCGCCCCGAATTCTTGTCCCTCCCCACTCCCCGCCACCATATCCACCCACATATTCCACCCCACCCCAACATGACTACTCCTTGCCCCCTACCTCGATTTATCCTCGTCACCACCCGCAAAAACACCTAGAACACCCCCACATACTCCCCATACCCCCTGCCCCAACCTCTACCACACACCATCACCCGCCCCATTCCACTTTTCCCACGCTTCCGCCCCACCTATTTTACACACCTTTCCCCCACTCGGGCACACTCTCCATGTCCAGCATCATCCACCACCCCCATGGGATACCCGTTCCTTTCACTCCGAGCCCGTTGATTCCCATGAGCGGGTACAAGAGTAAATTACTTTACCTCCCCATGCCGATCCTCCTCCACCTCGTCCCCACTCCGCTCCTGAATTTGAGTCACCCCCTCCTACTGAGTGGCGTACGGATGTTGCCCCCTTTGATTCACTAAACCCCAAGATGACCCCCTTCAGCCCGATGACGTCGTTGATTGGCTTGCCGTCATGGAGCGGATTTTTTAGTATAAACGGCTAAAGGGTCGTTGATGTGTTCTTCTAGCAGTAACCAAGTTTCAAGGCTATGCCAGTGTTTGGTGGAATGATTTGGAACAGTGACGCGTCCTTGAGGGCCTACCCCCTTATCCTGTCCTGGGCCGAGCTCCGAGCACAGTTGATGTCAGCCTTTGTCCTTGCCACCTATGAGCGTGACCTATTCTTACGAGTTCAGTCTCTTCGGCAGGACACCACAGTTTTGGACTACACTGAGCGCTTCCAACTTCTATGTACTCGTGCCCGCCTCGGCGAGAGTGAGGAGCAGCGGATTAGCCATTATATTCACGAGCCACAGAGTTATATTCAGCGGTGGAGTACGCCACCAAGGTCGAATCCTTCCATCAGACTGCCCATCCACCGCGTAGCCACTCCATGACAGCTCCTCCAGCGCCAATGACTTCTGCTTCTCCCGTGACTCCATCTACTGCAGCTACTCCTACCACCACGGTTCCTCCGTCGGCCCCCACTCATCCGGTCACCTTCAAATGCTACAACTGTGGAGTGATTGGTCATCGAGCCTCAGATTGTTCCCTCCCACGTCGTCGTGCTCTCTTAGCTTCAGGGGACCTGAGTATCTTGAGGAGGCACCAGAGATTTCATCCCAGTCCGCTCTCATTACAATCCTTGATGGTGACACTAAAGGCCTTCCCCTCTGAGTTCGAGGACGAACTCTTTTCAAGGGGGGAAGAGTGATGTGAATCAAGGACATGGTCGTCATTTTATCATTCTTTAATCATTTTTAGTATTACTTCCATTTTTAGCATTCATTGTATTTTTCCTTTTTATTTAGTATTTAGAGGAAGGAAGGTTAATTGGCATTAAGGGCATAATTGTAATTAGATTCTTAGCTTAGATGTCAAGCAACCTCCTTCCTCTAAATACCCCTTATGTAGACTCATTTGAGTCATTCTTCCATATTTTGAGATTTGATTAGAGAGAGTTTGAGAGAGAATTATCTTTTCTTCTTCCCATTTGATGTCATTTACGTCACTAACACAATGACGATATATTTAATACACGACACAAGTAGCACGATTCGTAATTTTCACACCCCAGAAAAGATATGAAAATGCGAGTAAAAACACAAATAGCGTGACAAGACATGAATAACACAACTAACATGCGCCACAATTCTGACACGGCCAGGCTTCACGTCAAAAAGTCCTGACAAACACAACACGACCACAATCGGACGTTTTAATTTTGTGTCGTGTTATCGTGTCGTTTGTAAAATTGCCACTCCTAGACGAAAAGCAAAGAGTTCTCCAAGTTTGGAACCCATCGTAGGAAACAACACAAAATGAGATAATGTTTCTATTTCCAAACTAGGTGCTTTATTTTACGGCTCAGCCCAATCAGAAGTCAATAACAAAAATGTAAGTACATGAGGATCTTATAAACAAGCGTAACATACCATCAAATAACTAGCCCACCAGAATATTCATATGGCCAAATATCATATGATATATGGTCATGAACCTTGTATAGTTTTAAGTCCGTCCAACTGATCAACACTTTCATATTGATAAAATTTTGATTGATTCAGATGTGATGAAACTGGAGTGCCAATTAAGAATTTTATTTATTCCGAAAGAGGAATCAAGATGTATCGATACAATGCTTCAAAAACCATTCAAAGACTAGCAGAAATTATACGGAATCAATTTAGTTTGACACCCAACCATAATAAAACAGCTATCCGTACCTATATATTAACAAAATAACTAAATTTGGTGTGCCTTGTCGAATTTCTGAAAAGGCTCAAATATGGTCTACTTGCCGACCGGGAAAATCTTATTTTTCTTTCTCAAATTATGCTATCCTTTAATTAATGTACCCGAACCCATGTCGAGTGGGCTGAAACTTGTCAAACAATGGTTTCAAATAATTAGAGGGTGGTACTTAGAAGGCTAACCACCTTCTTAGAAGATCAACTACTCAAACTATTAATACAAAGAAAGAATGGATAAATGGAACCCATTAAGAGGAAAGGAGGGGAGAGGGGAGCCCATTAAGAGGAAAGAATGGATATTTGGAGCCAATAAGATCAAATTAAGTTTTTCAGGCCAAATTATAAAGTAAAAGCCAATAAGAAGACCCTACAATATAATTATATATTAATGTGTTGACTACCCAATATTATGGTCCAGATGTAACAACTCTCTACTATGTTCTGGCTAGTCATCTAAATGACAAATTTCTTAATACAACAAAATTTAAAAAGTAAGGGATTCTAGATGCAAAAACAAATCAAAATATAAATTTCTACTATATGAAGATTAAAGGATTCAATGAGTAGAACAGTCTTAACAAAATGTCCACTTTAAGCAGTAAATCTGTCTCCAGCATGAGACGGAAGCTAATTTTTTCTTTTCCAAAATGTCTTCAGGTTTAATTTCATAACTTCATAATGATGTAATTATAAATAAACTGAAAGTTTTCAAATGCTAATGCGTAGGGCAGTAAGAACCAATCTACTCGAGATCTACTCATGTTCGTTTCAATAAAAGCTCGTTCAAGATTGATTCGTAGAATAAATGAACTTCCGTTTAAGCTTGTTACAATATTGAGCTTGAATTTGGCTCGATTACCAATAATCATACTAAAATAGTATAAAAAATCAAGCTCATTCGAACTCGGCTCGTATTCATTCGGATAAAAGCTCATTCGAGCTCGGCTCGCGAAATTAACAAACAAGTCTTGAACGTTAAGCTTTTCCAACCAATCTTGAGCATCCTACTATTTTCGGGTCGGCGTTTACACCCCTACTAAGGAGAGTAATATAAAATCATGAAATTGGATTGTATCCATGGTCCAGTACAAAACAACATCTTCCGAGCTCAATTTACTGGGGCTTTCAAAGGACAAGGCATTCTAACATTTAGATCTAAACATTAATGTACTTGGAAAAAATTCCTACAATATGGAAAGAGGGACTTCATGGGATAGAATAAGGAAGTCAAGACCACGACCACCTAACCCCCTTGTAGCACCACCACAGAAATAACATCAATACCCCTATCACCGCTAAGAAATGCCACACTAGTCCCATTAGGGATAGTAGAGTTTGTAGAGGAGGGAAATGGAGAATCATTCCAATATAACTCAAATCACAGCTTTAAAAATATAAATTAACTGTCACAGTTGGGTCCTAGCGTGTCCACCCTGTGCCCATCAATTTTTTTTGGTCCAGTACTGTGTCCACACCATGTCCCCCGCCAACAATTTCCATTTGGTGAAGTGTGGGTGCTTCCTAGAGGGTCAATTACCACTTCCATTTGGCGAAGTGTGGGTGCTTCCTAGAGGGTCAATTACCACCCTTTGCAGGTTATGCATGCACTCTCTATTCTCATTAGGAGATGCATGTCACATGCATTTATTTTGCACGTTATGTATTCATTATCTACTCTTAATAGGACAAAGGAATACAAATTTAAATAGAAAATGGGATTCAAAGGTACCTTTCTCTTCTTGCTGCTGCTGCGTTTCTTCAAATCCTTGTCCTTCTTAACTGCAACAGCACATTTCATAATCAGAAAACAGTAAATTGTGTTTAAGGAATGTTCTTCCCCTTCCCCAAATTTTTATGTACATACCCTTTTTGCGACTAGATTTGCTGCTCGAATGATTTCTTCCATGGGCAAGCTTGCTTGCCCTTTCAGCATCTAGCTGAGCCCTGTATTCCCTCATCATTTTATCTTTATCTGCTTCTAACTCCCCCTTTCTTATTTCTTCTTCCTAACAAATCAAATCTGTTAAAGAATCTAATAAATGTGCATCTCTCGTAAGTTCATAAACTTGGAGCATCTTTAAAGTAGAAGAAATTGAAATCAGCATGAACTCTTAAGTTGGGTTGGAATTCTGGAAAACAAATATGAATCTGAAAAGGTACCCATATCAAATAAATTACAAAGTTAACAAGGACATTCTGAATTATGAACTTTAACCATGGAAATAAGAAAAAGAGAGGAATAGATTATTCAGCTTGTTTCCGAAATAACTCAGGGACAGTTGATTCACTGCTTGCTAAAATAATATGACTTCTGAATGAATTTAGTTACACAGATTTTTGAAAAATCGCAACAGCATTCCTATAGATGGAGATCAAGAAGTAGAAGTAAAATCCCAACTTATCTCAACTAGTTATCTATGAGCGTGAGTCTTTAATTGGCTGAAAGGTAGTCTCTCCTCCAAGTACAGTACCTTTTAGGGTATTTAGCATTCCAAATCTTGTCCCCATCTTTTTTTTTGAAAGACAAAGATAATAACAAAGAAAAGGACGAAAGGAAACATATGGTATACTCCCTCCGTCCCAAACAATTATGTCATGTTTTTCTTTTTGGTCCGTCCCGATTTAATAGTCCAGTTTCTAAAGGCGGTATATAAAACTACGTGACATTACAGAGTTTCCCATCCCACCAATATCTATGGAAGAGCAATGATCCAAGTACACGTGTTGCATTCCAAAGGTATTCATAGCTCTTAAGAGGAATACTGTAGAAATTGAAATATTTCCTTATTAAGTTTGACCTTCAGATGGGGATTCTCTATTAATTTGGGACAGGAACAGAGGGAGTATGGTAAGTTCTATCAATTTGTTCCATTACGAATAGATCTACAAACACGTAGGTCTCCAATGCTAAATGCCTAAAAAAAATTCAAAAGTTCTAGAAAAAATACAATTGTTTTGATGTACTATATATATATGGCTCCATGTGCCTTAGGGCACATAGTAGGAATCTAAAAACAGTAAGGACAAAGTTTCGATATACAATTTATAGGGCTTAGATACTCATGCTTACTATTTTAAAGTTTAAAACATGTGCCCTTAGTCATTTTCTATATAATATATATACGCACACTTCTATGATGCCCAAAACGATCCAAATAACAGTTTTTTGCCAATTATAAACAGAAACAGTCCCTCTTAATGCCATGTAAGGTTGAGAAATGTTAAAATCATTTCAAATAGTAACCTATATATACCACAATTTCTTCCACGAATAGTTTAGTATGGTTAATAGTCATGCTGAAGAACAAAATAGTTGTGCGCGACAGATTACCTTTTGCTTCTTTTTGTACTCTTCCCACGTGATTGTGTGAGATGTTTTGAGGCTGGCCAAACGAGCAGCATGCCACTCTGGTGAATGAAATGAACCATCCACCTGCGACTGCCTTCATCAGAAAATATACAGCGAAGAAAACCAACTTGACAACGAGTATTATAGCAATATATATTTTACATGCACTTGCAACAAAAGCAAGCATTTAAATGAGATGGTACAACAACAATAATGAATCAAATATAATATAGACAAGAGGACGAATTTTATTAAAGAAAAAATTAATTACAAGAAGATATAATAAAGAAATTCGGGATGAGATATCCTACAAAAGGTAGAAGGTATATGCACAACAAACAAAATCATTTAATTACATCCTTCCAACTCAACAAAATGCAAGTAAGCGGAATATACCAAAAAGATTTTGACGTTATTTCCACAAAGAAATGTAGTTAAAACTCTCAACCACACACTCTTTTCTCTTATAATTTTCTTTTATTGTTTTTATCAATATAAACATGGCATGGAAAAAAGCTCCGCTCCCGTCGCCCTTGTCTCGTTAAACATCAATACCATAGAAGATGCATATGAATAATGTAATAATATATGATCAAGCTTTCATCCTCAAGTTACACACTAGCACCATTACGGCGAAAGTTACATCTTTGGCCTCCTCTTAGATTCTCTTATTTTGGTCTCCCTCCTGTTTTCAAATTAGACCTTTTCCGTGATTTTCAACTTCTACAAACTCCTGGACTTTATGAGGGCATTTAGTGCTGCCGGCGTAAAAGGTCTTCTTTATTTTCTTTCTTTATAATTTTTAACTTAACCACAAAAATATATAAGAACCTTGTCAGCAGCACACACAAATCCACACCATGTTGTCTTACTAGGTACCTTGTTAGTTATCATATTTAGACTAGATGTCTCAATAACTCTTTCAAGACTTCGCCCACATCTAATTCCATCATACACCGGTGGCATAGGTGATCAAGACCAGACCCTTCTTCTCTCAGCAAAAGTCAAGGGTGAGGGAGAGGGTGAGGATGTCGGACACATTGCTATCAATAGTCTCGGCCTTGAGGAATCCACACTAGTCAATTTTAGGTCAGACGGTGATGTCAACTGTGTTGAAGATGTGGGCGGGCTCAGAGGCTATGAGGTCAGCTTCAAGGGAAGCCCTGCCTCAAGAAGCCTACCTAGCAAGTCAGCCCAATCATGTACTAAAAATGTGAAGGGATTCTTGTATGATGAGCCATTAGGTTTGAAACCTATGAATTGTCTTGGGTGTGTAGAGAGAGGAAGAGGGAGGGTGGAGTGGAGTGGAGAGAGATAAATGTAGAGCTATTCAATATAAATTTATTTAGAGAGCAAGATTGGATATAAAAAGGTCGTACTTAACTGCAGGGTCTGGGAGAAGTATCTGGGAGAAGCAGATGTCAGCTACCCTTACCCCATATATAGAGGCCCTTACCCCATATATAGAGAGGTTGCTTCCATGTCTCGAACTCGAGACCAACCGTAGTTTGAAGCCATCGCAGCAAGATTGGATATGCGCGTGGTATTTGAGCACAAGAGCCGTAACAACCACCACCATCAACATATATAGCAACAATAGAATCTCCAGCACTCGTCAAACCCACAAAATCCGACAGCTAGTATTGCACCAATCCACATATGCAACTTGAAAGTCCTAAATACCAGGGAAGGAGAGGGGAGGGAGATTGGCGAGTGGTCCTCCAAACAGGATTGGAAGACAATTTGAAGAATGGCATTCAAATAGACCTTTATTTTCCTTCTATGGAAGTTACCAAGTCAATAATTTATTTGGGCGTGGTTTGTACTTTATGGATATCTTATTTTGTATTTAAAGCTGTTTAGTATATCAGTTTCGCTTATAACATTGTTTTTTTTTTAAATCAGTAACGGCGAGAATATATGAATAAAAACAAATGTACAATACAAAGGAGAGTGGACCAATAAAAAAACTATTTTTAAAAAAGAATCTTACAACTATATCGAAGCTAAGTCTTAAACATGATTCCCACATTAGAGATACGGTTAACTTAGTTATCTCCCATTCCCATACCTCCTCTTTCACTCTCTCTGTATCCTCAAAACTCAAAACTGATGTAATGCAACAGAATAATAATCACACACAAATAATGATTTCACCTACACAAGTCTCAATATCATTCATCTATTAAAAGTGACTTTAAAAGAGGAGGTCAATATACCCTAATATATAGGTTAAACTGACTAGAGTCCTAAATTTATCAAATAGATAATTACCTAAATAGATTGGGAGATAATGTCAGGATTAGCTGACAACTGATCTCGTAATAGAATCTTTAATTGGAATTTTATGAAAATTAAACAGATTGGGTTGAGAAAGAAATTAGAGAATGAAATTTAAGATAGTGGTGAGAACAGAATTGGAGATGAAATAGAGAAGGAGAATTGAGAAAGAATTATCAGATTTATTGCTTGCCTCAAACTATTACGTCTGGAACTATTTATACAGAAATTGATTACAAGATTTACTAAAATATCTAAGCTAACTAACTAACAACCATCAAAAAACGACTAACTGACTAACAGATTCAGTTACTTTGTTCTGTTACTAATCGAAATGGTCTCGTTTCTATAGCTGTGGCCATCTTTAATTGAACTCCTTGAATTCCTGACACTCATCTCTCCTTGAAATGATCCTTGACCTCAAGGATTAAATCCCGGAAAGCGTTTGATCAATTCATCATAGAACTCCCACATAGCATCCTCTGGCATTGTATTGAACCACTGGATTAAGAGTTGTACTGCTGGTTCGTTCCCCTTGCGAATGACTCTACGATCTAGTACAGCTATCGGCTCAGCTGTGATTTGAACTTGATCATTAACTGCTGATAGCTCTGCGGAAGGAACAATATGTTGACCAAGTTTTTCCTCAACAGGGACACATGAAACACGGGATGAATAGTAGAAGTATCTAGTAATTTCAATCGGTAAGCCACTTTTCCCAGTTTCTGCAAAATTTTGTAAGGCCCAAAATATTTTGCTGCAAGCTTTAGATTTCTTCTAGCTACCACTGCAGATTGTCTATAGGGTTGGAATCTGAGGTAGACCCAATCACCTATCTCAAACTCTTCAACACACCAATCCCCTACGAATTTTTGAAAATTACAATTCAGCCCCGGAATTTTCTAAAAATTATAAATTTGTACCAAATCTATCAAGAACCTACGATTTCATCCCTCCCCCACCCGAAGAATACCTTTTTTCCAAATTATCATGGGATGGTACCAAATATGGACTCGATATGAATGCATGTGCCGATTTCGACAAGGTAAGTTGTGTCATCATCACGAAACTCCAAAGTCTTCAAGATTCTTGGGCCGCGACGGATTCATATCTATCTCAAAAGCTTCACACATTCGCGTATAGTGCTTACTCCATTGGGGAGTATGAGATATGCCGTCAACATCTAAATAAATGTCGAACCGAGTATTTTGAGATGGAGATGGCACGTGAACAATGGGTACGTGCACGAGCGAGACATTTGGTCCCATATTTCGAGTACTTGTCCATCGATGTCCCTCCTCCTACATCCGATGTCATTCCCGCACACACCGATGATACTATCTCTTCGGTTATTCATTATGAGGATATCTCCAATGTTGTTGAGACCCCGACGATGCTTGATAGTGACTACCTATTCCTTCCTTGTGATTTTTTTTTCATATTCGAGGAAGATGGGTGGATTTCATTCCTATCTTTGGGATAGAAGATGATGGGTACTTTCTATGTGATTTTTTTGATTTTTTTGTTGAAGACGGTTAGGAGACTCGCACTCGCTATCGTGAGGTGTAAATATTTAATTTGACGGACTTCTTTCCACTTTTTGGTCACGATGATGAGCTTTGTGATGATGGTTCGGTGGTTGTTTCCTTTGAGGAGTATATGTTGCGTGAGGTGATCACGATTGGTGTGGGATTTGTGGACCCTTTTTGGGTTACTTGTGAGGTGCGCTCCACGACCCATTTACATGATTTGATGCTACGGTGGCTCATCACAAGGAATTTGGATGAAATTTGGCATCGATGGCCCTCTCCGCGTCAATCTTGTGTTAGCTCTTCATTTGGACGGATTAGAGGCCGACTTCCTATTCATCGGCCAGGGCGTAAATTTGGGGGTTCTCTTCGATGCTATTTTGCGAGTAATTATGCGGGATGCTTCAAAGGGCGACTTCCCTTTCAAGTAAGGGGCCCCGCAGATGATGCCTTAACACACTTTTTTCGCTCGAGACGAGCTCTCCCAAGCAGGGGAAGAATGATGGGAATTTGGGTTTATTGTTATTTTCCCTTCATTTTTGTCTTCTAATTACTTTCCAAGTATGTTTGGGACTAATATGTCATTTTTTGTTATTAGTTGTCTTTTTAGTCATTTTTGGATATTAGCTTGATTAGCAAGCTAACTATTCCTATAAATAGGCCTTTTGGCCCTCATTTGTACTCAACCCTTGAATATTGAGAATAGAGATTAGAGAGAGAAAGAAACCCATTTAATTTCTTTAGTTGTTGTTGTTGTTGTTGTTGTGTAGTATAGTTGTTGTGTAGTTAATTGTTGTATAGACAACTTCTTCCTTTACGCTTCCGCACCCATATTTACATCAAACTCTCTATCACTTCGATGTTTGTCTGCAAAAAACTTCATTTTATGTTGGGCCTGTTAGAGACTCTCCCTTAACAACTGAATGATAGTTTTTCTTTCTGCCATAAATTGCTTAACTTCTGGATTGCGGGGTGTAGGATGTTGGGGAATAGAAAGGTGTGGTGGTTTGTAGCCAAACAGTATTTCAAGGGTGAGGACTGCAGGCTATAATGATAAGAGGAATTATACCACCAATGTGACATCTAAAGCCACCTAGACCATATTTTAGGTCTATCACTGCACATGCACCTAAGGTAATTTTCAATGCATTGAATGAGTCTCTTTGTCTGTCCATTTGTTTGGGAATGGTAGGCAGTAGAATGGTTGAGTTGAGTACCTAAGAGTTTAAAGAGATTCTCCCAAAAAAAGCTGAGAAATATGGGATCTCTATCTGATGTTATAGTGTTAGGAAGGCTGTGGATTTTATGGATGCTGGCAAAGAAGTGTTGGGAAATAGTGATAGTGGTATAGGGGTGTGTTAGGGGTATAAAATAGGCAAATTTGGTCATCCTATCAACAACAACAAAGATTGCATTCTTTCGATCTAAGGTAGGTAACCATAGTTTGAATGAGTGAGATGGTTGTACAACTACCCTCCTCTCTCCTAGAAAGAGCATCAGCCCCCTTGTTGTCCACCCCTTTCTTGTATTGGATAGTATAATCCAATCCCATAAGTTTGGTCAACCACTTTTGTTGCAGCATAGTTGAGAATCTTTCTTCTAGCAAGTACTTCAAACTTTGATGATATGTCTTTATGATGAAATGGTGACCGTACAAATAAGTCCTCCACTTTTCTACAGCAAAAACAATAACCCAGAGCTCTTTTTCATAGGTAAACAGGCCTTTCTTCCTCATAGGTAAACCTTTGTTGACATATGCAATTGGTATCCCCTCTTGCATCAATACTGCGCCAATGCAGTCATTGCTTGCATCTGTTTCAAGTACAAACTCCTTAGTGAAATTGAGTAGAGCTAGCACAGGTGTGGTAGTCATTGCTTCCTTTAATTGATTAAAGGCTGCAACTGATTTGGGAGTTCACTTAAACAAATTTCTTCTCAACATTTGTGTTAATGGGTTGCTTATACTCCCATATCCTTGCACAAACTTTCTATAATACCCAGTGACCAAGATACTCCCTGAGAGATTTAATGGATTTGGGTAGAGGCCATGTCACCATTGCATTAATTTTTTATTTGTCTGTTGCCACTCCTTCCTTAGAAATGATATGCCCAAAGTACTCCAATTGTGGTTGGCAAAAGGAGCATTTGCTCTTCTTGGCAAATAAAGTGTGTTGTCTCAAAAGCTCCAATGTGATCTTGAGGTGTTGTAGGTGTTCCCTTTCACAAGAACTATAAACCAAAATATCATCAAAAAATACAAGAATAAATTTTCTAAGGTATTTCTTAAAGAACTGAAAGGATGCAGGTGCATTGGTGAGCCCAAAGGGCATCACCAAAAACTCATAGTGACCTTCATGTGTCTTGAAGACAGTTTTAGAAATGTCAGCTTCATTCACCCTTATCTGATGGCACCCTGACCTTAAGTCCAACTTAGAAAATATGGTAGCCCCATTCAGTTCATCAAGAAGCTCATCTATCACTGGTATTGAAAATTTATCCTTGATAGTGAGATTGTTCAATTCTCTATAGTCTACACACATCCGCCATGAATTGTCTTTTTTCTTGACGAATACGACTGGTGAGGCAAATGGGCTGCTAGAGGGTCTTATAACTCCAGTTTTCAGCATTTCATTCACTATCTTTTCAATTTCTGTCTTTTGAATGTGAGGATATCTATATGGTCTTATACTAACTGGTTCACTTCCATTCTTCAATGGAATGTGGTGGTCATGTGATCTCTTTGGTGGCAGGTTTGTAGGTTCCTCAAAAATATCATTATACTCCTTAAGAAGAGGTTCTAGAGAGGGTGGAGTTGATACCTCAACCGAATATAATTGTCCAACAATTCCATATCGATTCTTGTTGCACAGCTTCTCAAAGGCTTTGCAACTGTTCCTTTTCTTTCAAATATCATAAAGAGTTTCTTGAAATTGAACATTACATCTCCCAGACTTTCCAGCCATTCTATGCCCAAGACCATATCACAACCACCTAAAGTGAGTATCCTCATATTAGCCTGGAACATTTCTTCCTCCATATGCCAAGTGAAGTTTGGGCAGTGAGCCTCACTCACAATTTTACTATCATCTGCAACAGTGACCCACAGTTTGGATGCACTTTGGATCATCCTATATGTTTAGCTGTCTTTGGAACCAAGAAGTTGTGAGAACTTCCAGAATCCACTAAAATAGTGATGTCTTCCTTGCTTTACCCTTAATCATAATGGTTTGGTGGAAGGTTGTGCCTGTCATAGCTTGTAAGGCGATGGACATGTCCATTCCATGTTCTGTGAATTGTTCTTGGTTTTGTATTTCAGTTTCTTTAAGCTTTTCCTCCTCCTCTTGTTCTTCATCTGTAATTAACATATATATGCTCATCTGTTTACACTTGTGCCCAAAAGTGTATGGATCATTACAATAGTAGCATAACCCCTTATCTATCCTAATTTGCATTTCAGCAGGGGTGATTCTCTTAACAGGAGGTAGGGTAGGGTTTGGATTTTGGTGTGTCTGGATTGAAGGGTGGGTTCTTGAAAGGGTTTTGTCATTGTTGGCATATGAGGTTTGGTTGTTATAGGAGTATCTTGGTTGATGTCAGGTTCTTGTATTCAAGAACTCCGATTGCACTAAATAATATGCTGAATTAGATAGAAATAGTAGAAAAGAAGGAACAACAGAGGTGAGGAAAGAAGAATTACAGAAGAAGAACAGAGATTAGAGAGAGGAGATTAGAGAGAACATAGAGAGATTAACGAGAGAGAAGGAGAAGTATTATGATTCATATTCCCAGTTCCTTGCTCTGTTACAATCCAGCTGTATTTATACATCAATTTCTAACAATATCTCTAACTGAATCTTGAGCTAGCAAACTACTAAACCAGAAATATAACCAATTTGCAACTAACTAATTAACCCAGAAATCTAATTATCTACTAAGTAAACTACTAATTGTGATCCTGACATTCCCTTCCCCTTCAAAAATCCTTGTCCTCAAGGATTGGGGTTTGAACATGGAAATATGGGTTCCTCCAAGATCAAATACAAACAATGAAAATTTGATTTTTTTGCCTTGTGGAAGCATTTCATCAAACATAGCAGCCATGTTTTTCCAAAGCACATCTATATACATAGTTGGGTTTGACGGCCTATACTGCATTTGGAGAAGATACTCTTGGGCTGTTATAGAACACTCCAATGTTGCAATACCCCAATGAACCTTGATAATTTGATAACACATTACATATTGTGGCTCATTCCTTACTAAGACCTTTGAAACCTCGTGATTAATGAGCTCAAAGAACCCAAATTCTGAATCAGTATTCATCATTTTCTGAACAACTCCATTCTCATTAGAGGTTCCTTCAAATTTCACTCTATAATTGTTCTTGAATGGAGAATTGACACATGGTACTGGCCTTTTATCAAACAGTTGTTGGACAACCTTTAATTGCTCATTTTCTACACCATCTAGTGATAACTCAACACTATCTACAATGCTTGCCTTTGCTTTCACAAAATTCCTTGTTGCATCTTTAATTTTCCATAGTTCCTCATTGAATTCTAGCACATTTTCTTTAGGATCACTCATTGGGGTCTCGTTTTCCCAAATCACTACGATTTCAGGGCATTGCATTGTAGATCATAACCTTGTGATCTTTTGGCCAAAAATTCTTCTTGCAATTGGGCAAGTTTAACAGCATCACTTAGTTTTTTTGGAGCACATAATTGAACAAATTTCTTCACATCTTCATTGAGACTCTTCATGAATTGATCCATCGTAACTTGAGTTTTATTCTCCCAAATGACTACAATTTCAGTGCAGGGCAATTGTTGACTGTAACCATGTGGTTTTTTGGCCAGAAATTCTTCTTGTAATTGAGCTAACTTCATAGCATCCTTTAATTTTGCTTGAGCACAAAACTGAACAAAGCTTTTCACCTCTATGTTGAGCCCATTTATGAATTGACCCATCATAAATCCTTCTAATTCTTCTATTGTTTTTCCCATATAACCTAATTTTGTATCCCGATTTTCAATTCTTGGATCTGTTGATTGTAATTTGGACTCCTTTTGGGGAATTTGATACTCCGCCTGGTGGTGAATTTGATGTTAGAAACAATGAGATGGAGTAGAGAGAAAAGGAGGAGTAATTGGTTAACTTCTTGATACCAAAATGTTAGGTTTTGAAGATTTGGAATTAGAATGATTTTGGAGAAGAAGAAGATTAGAACAAGAATTAGGGTTGGAAAAGAAAGAATTAGAAAGAGATTAGAAATTTGTGTTTTGGGGTTTTCTGAGTTTCAAATTGGGGCAGAATCGGAGGCTCTGATACCATTTGTTTGTCCGGTTCTTGTATTCAAGAACTCCGATTGCACTAAATAATATGCTGAATTAGATAGAAATAGTAGAAAAGGAACAGCAGAGATAAAACAGAGGTGAGGAAAGAAGAATTACAGAAGAAGAACAGAGATTAGAGAGAGGAGATTAGAGAGAACATAGAGAGATTAACGAGAGAGAAGGAGAAGTATTATGATTCATATTCCCAGTTCCTTGCTCTGTTACAATCCAGCTGTATTATATACATCAATTTCTAACAATATCTCTAACTGAATCTTGAGCTAGCAAACTACTAAAACCAGAAATATAACCAATTTGCAACTAACTAATTAACCCAGAAATCTAATTATCTACTAAGTAAACTACTAATTGTGATCCTGACAGTTGATAATTGGAATAAGTCTAGTTTTGGGTAGTTCTTGCACTGGTTTTCTTGGGGTCTAGCACCGATTCTTGTAGTTTGGATAGTGTCATAGCATGGTCGAGGGATTTGGGGTCTAGCATCTTCACAACTACCTTTATTTCATGTTTTAAACCACTCAAGAAACAAGATATGAAGTATGGTTCAGTCAACCCTGTATTTTCAGCCATCACTAACGGTTTAAGCTCTTCAAATTTCTCCTGGTATTGGTATTGTGCTACTGACCCTTGTTGCGGCAATTTGGTGAACTCAGACACCACATCATCAAAACCACCAGGTGCAAATCTCATACATAGATAGTTGACAAATTCCTCCCAAGGAACTCTAACAAATGAGGCAATTTATGGAGATAGAATAGAAATGAGATCATAATGAGAGATGAAAGAAGAAGAATCATGGATTTTCGGATGCCTGATCTCATAATAGAATCTTTATTTGGATTTTTATGAGGATTAAAGAACAAATTGGGTTGAGAAAGGAATTAGAGAATGAAATTTAAGATAGTGGTGCGAACAGAATTGGAGATGAAATAGAGAATGAGAATTGAGAAAGAATTATCAGATTTATAGCTTTGCCTCGAACTATAACATCTGGAACTATTTATACATAAATTGATTACATGAATTACTAAAATATCTGAGCTACCTAACTAACAACCATCAAAAAACGACTAAATGACTAACTGATTCAATTACTTTGTTCTGTCACTAATCGAAATGGTCTCGTTTCTACAGCTGTCACCATCTTTAATTGAACTCCTTGAATTCCTGACAGATAAATCCCATAATAAAACATATAACTAACAATAATCATAAAACAAAATACAAGATCATAAAATATCTTCCATATAAAATTATTTTCAGAATCCCAAGGGTACCACATCGTACACATCAAAAACCTTTTTGTTTCCAACCACATGTGGGACCCGAAACTACTAGAGCTCGTGTAGGAGGTTGAGAACTCGATTCCCCCTCCCCTAAAAAAATTATGTGTACCTAAGAGTGTAAATTCGAGGCGTAAATAAAACATCAACTGACGTTTACAGATTCCCCCCGGGGCCTGCCAGACAGCTTAGAGAGAGATTAATTTTATTTTCTTAATTTTAGTATTTATCTTTTATCAGGGGTTTTGTCTCATAATTCAATTAGATACAGGTTTCCTAATTTATCTTTATTTTCTTTTTCTAATCCTTACCGAACAATGATTACCCTAGATTATTATAAATTAGGTCATTGCTCGGCCTTTAATAAAATTGCATGTTTACATCAAAACGGTATCAAAGCTACGTGTGCCTACCGAGAAACGATGCAATCAAAGAAGTCCAAAAAAGTGGAGGAAGCAGTATAACAACTCTCGGCCCAAATCCAAACTTTGATCCCGCCATCTCAACCTCCAAAGCCACCTCGACAACTGAGAACACACTATATGACTGACTTAATTGAGTCTGTGCCATAAAGGAGTTCCAACTAGTTTGGATATTGAGACAAAATAGGATTAGATTTTTTCAAGTTACTCTATCTCAAAAAGGCTCCAAGGAATCCCAGTCCAAGTACTCCAATGCGACACAAAGAGGTAAGTACAGCTCTAATACCACTTGAAAAAACTAGTTTACAAGATTAATAACAAAAAGTTGTAAATTGAGTAAACTCCGAAATAAACTCGTTGAACGAAACTCTTTTCAAAATGAACATTAGATGTGTTAAAACAATTTTTCTGAATATGTTTTCTGGATTCGTTAGTTTGATTACCTTAAGCTTTTAAAACTAAAACGTTCAATTTAAGTCTCGAGTACGATATTGTTCACCAAAGTAATTAAGAAAATTGAAGCATTAACACGAGATTTTTAACGTGGTAAAACCCTAAAATAAGGGAAACATCCACGGCCCCCTCTACGGAGCAAAACAAATATCCACTAGAATCACAACCAAGTAACAACACTAAAGCATGCAACTAAGAACCAAAATACAATATCAGAAAACGTACCTATCCGAGTTACTCCACTCTTAAAGGCATTCTATCTTGATTTGTTCTTCTCCACGCAACTTCTGTTTTATCCTTGAATCCCAGATTCCAGCAGCCCCACAAACAAAATATCTCACCAAGAACCACAACTCATAAGTGTTCGTGTGAGAGTGATAGTGTTTGTGAATTAAGCTAGATGCAACAAATGTATCTCACGCCTCTCAATCAAATACAAGCAATATCCTATTAATTACAAACCACTTCTATATGAAATGCAATTAATCTCAAATATGCTTTGAATACAAGACTTCAAAATTTTCAGATTCGGAATAAAAAATTCAAATCAAGTTTTGTTTCAAAATTATTTATGTCCAAAATATATTTCACCAATTTGTGAAATTAATTTTTGAAACCAAAAATGTAATCTGAATATAAGCCACAACAATAAGTCTTGTGTTTCAAAATTTATTTAAAACTACATTCTTGGATCAACAAAAAATATAATAAAGATCCAAGAAAACAAATAAAGAACCCTAGAAATATTAGTGTGAACTAAATGGTTCTTAGAAAAACATTTTATTTTAAGAGGACTTCAAATACCCAACCAATCAGCAATAACCCAACAACATACCCAACTCAAAAAAAATCCCAACAAGTTGTTTCTAAGTCTCTTTGGATTTTTTTTTCAGATTTAAACCAACAAAGATATGTGGGTATGAGGTTTAAAAGAAAACCATTGAGGATGTAGTCTGACTTGGTTCTAGAAAAAATCCGGCGAGATTTTTATTTCTCCGGCGTCGGAATCTGACCAGAAGAGGCAGCTCTGGTGTCTCTGTTTTTCCGCCTGATGGTCTCGGTTTTCCGTCCGGTGGTCTCGATTTTCCGTCGGGGGTACAGCTCCGGCGAACCCTCTCGATCTCGGTTTAAACTTATTTCCGTTATAGCAACGCCGGCGATCAGTAGATCTGACCGGTTTCGTTTGTTTTTTTTTCTTTCGCCGTCAACGGCATAGCTAATCGCTCTCTCTCTTCTCGATTTCCGACGGTAATTTATACTCTCTTTTCGTTTCCGGCGCTGTAAGGTCCGGCAACGACTTCTTTCTCTCCTCTTTAGAGCCGCAGACTTCTTTCTCTGACCCTCTCTTATCTCTTCTTCTGATTATGACTTTTTAGAAAAGAAACCCCAAAAATGTTTTTATATGAGGGATTAAAGGGTTTGTTACAAAAGAAGGGTCTAGATCAAATCTAGAAGATCTAAGGGTGTAGAAGAAAAGTGAGATAACTAATTTGATTGGCTAAAAGGTATTCACTAGGATTGAGGCACTAAAAATATGATATATTGATAACCACTCAATCTAGGGTCACAAATGAGTCTAACCACCAAGACACAAATGAGTGTTTTATCTTTTTCAGGCATTTTTCAAACCCGGTCGTATAGCTTGTCCTATTTATTAGGGTATTGGTCCATATTGTAGTTGAGTAATGTATTTTCTTTATCTTATTTTTGGTTCTAGGATGGGAATAGGTTGATAGAGATTTTTGTATCTAGGATTTTTCATTTTTACCCACGAGTTCAGGATACTCAAGGGAATTTTGTCTCCAATATCCAAATGGGGAGATTGAGAACACACTATATGGTTGACTTACTTGAGTCTGTGCCATATAGGAGTTCCAACAAGTTTGGATATCGAGACAAAATAGGATTAGATTTTTTCGAGTTACTCTATCTCAAAAAGGCTCCGAGGAATCCTAGTCCAAGTACTCCAATGCGACACAAAGAGATAAGTACAACTCTTAAACCGCAATTAGGACACATACACTGCATATACATGTTTATTATGTGTGCATATTTTTTATGGTGGTGTTGTTGCTTCAAATATTTTTTTTGAAAAACAAAAATTTCATTTGAATATTTTTTTAATCATTTGAAATGATTTTCATTTAATTGAAATTTGATTTTAAAAAATATATTTGAGGTTAACATAAGAATTTTTTTATGATAAAAATTTGATTGGTTCAATTTTTAATTGGTTAATATATTTTTTTAGTCGAAAAAATTTAATTTTTCCAAGACTTTAAAACACATGTGTGTTCTTTTTTTAATAAGGCATTTTGTGTTTCTTTAGTGTCTTGGTGGTTAGACTCATTTGTGACCCTAGATTGAGTGGTTATCAATATACCATATTTTTAGTGCCTCAATCCTAGTGAATACCTTTTAGCCAATCAAATTAGTTATCTCATTTGCCTTCTACACCCTTAGATCTTCTAGATTTGATCTAGACCCTTCTTTTGTAACAAACCCTTTAATCCCTCATATAAGAACATTTTTTGGGTTTCTTTTCTAAAAAGTCATAATCAAAAGAAGAGATAAAAGGGGGTTAGAGAAAGAAGTCGGCGGCTCTAAAGAGGAGAGAGAGAAGTCGCCGTCGGACCTTACATCGCCGGAAACGAAAGAGTAGACGGTACCGCCGGAAACCGAGAAGAGAGAGAGCGATTAGCTCTGTCGTTGACGCCGAAAGAAAAAAAACGAACAAAACCGGTCAGATCTACTGATCGTCAGCGTTGTTATAACGGAAAGAAGTTTAAACCGAGATCGAGAGAGTTCGCCGGAGCTGTACCTCCAAACGGAAAATCGAGACCACCAGACGAAAAACCGAGACCATCGGACGGAAAAACAGAGACACCGGAGCTGCCTCTTCCGGTCAGATTCCGACGCCGGAGAAATAGAAATCTTGCCAGATTTTTTCTAGAACCAAGTCAGACTACATCCTTCATGGTTTTCTTTTAAACCTCATACCCACATATCTTTGTTGGTTTAAATCTGGAAAAAAAATCCAAAGAGACTTTAAAGACAACTTGTTGGGATTTTTTTTGAGTTGGGTATGCTGTTGGGTTATTGCTAATTGGTTGGGTATTTGAAGACCTCTTCAAATAAAATATTTTTCTAAGAACCATTTAGTTCACACTAATATTTTTAGGGTTCTTTATTTGTTTTCTTGGATCTTTATTATATTTGTTGTTGATATTTTTTTTTATCCAAGAATATAGTTTCAAATAAATTTGAAACACAAGACTTATTGTTGTGGCTTATATTCAGATTTGAGGAATACATATTTGGTTTCAAAAATTAATTTCACAAATTGGTGAAATATATTTAGGACATAAGGGTCCGTTTGATACGCTTCCAATTCCAAGGCAAATTTTGAAAAGTTGAAAATTTTTGGTTTTTTCCAGCTTTTAGGCTGTTTGATAGCGTTAATTTGCCTTGGAATTTGTTTTCTATGTACAACACCCCTTAAGCACAATTTGCCACCTTCGGGTGGAATTCAATTCTTTGTGTGTGTTGGGGGGGGTCAGGTTTTTGTTTGCCACCTTTGGGTGGCAAATCACTCAAAACCAATTTTTTTTAAAACTCTATATATTTCATAAATTCATATTGTTAATAAATATGTAAATATATATATACATGTATTCGTATATATATTCGTCTATTTTATATATTTTAGCGCATATATGTATATTGTGTATATTTATATATTTCGTACATTTATATAATTCATATATTTTAATATATATTTATATTTCGTATATTTTGTATATTTCATATATTTAATATATTCCTTATATTTATATATTTTGTACATTTAATATATTCCGTATACTCGTATATTTTGTATGATTAATATATTTCATTTATTTCGTATAGTTTTTTAAAAATAATTCATTTATTTCGTATATATAATATATATTATATATATACTGAATATATATTATTTACAGAATATATATATATATATATAGAATATATATTTTGTATATTCTGTATATATGTAAATATATATTCTATATATATGTATATATTCTGTAAATAATATATATTTAGTATATTCAGTATATATATATATACATAATATATATTTAGTATATTCAGTATATATATATATATACTAAATATATATTATTAAATGGTATACTAAATATATATATATATATATATATTCAGTATATTTTGTACATTTAATAATATATATATATATACATATATATATATATGTTCCGTAAACAAATTTTCCACATTTATATCTATTTTCTAGCTTTTGCGTTTGATAGAAAATGTGAAAAATTGATGATTTTTCAACTTGTATCAAACAGATACAAGTTGGAAAATATTCATTTGCCTTGGAATTGTTTGCCCTGGAATCATTTGCATTTTCCCAGTTTTCTATCAAACGGACCCTACATAATTTTGAAACAAAACTTGATTTGAATTTTTTATTCCGAATCTGAAAATTTTGTAGTCTTGCATCAAAGCATATTTGAGATTAATTGCATTTCATATAGAAGTGGTTTGTAATTAATAGGATATTGCTTGTATTTGATTGAGAGGCGTGAGATACATTTGTTGCATCTAGTTTAATTCACAAACACTATCACTCTCACACGAACACTTAGGAGTTGTGGTTCTTGGTGAGATATTTTGTTTGTGGGGCTGCTGGAATCTGGGATTCAAGGATAAAACAGAAGTTGCTTGGAGAAGAACAAATCAAGATAGAATGCCTTTAAGAGTGGAGTAACTCGGGTAGGTACATTTTCTGATATTGTATTTTGGTTCTTAGTTGCATGCTTCAGTGTTCTAACTTGGTTGTGATTCTAGTGGATTTTTGTTTTGCTCCGTAGAGGGGGTCGTGGATGTTTCCCTTATTTTAGGGTTTTACCACGTTAAAAATCTTGTGTTAATTTGCTTGAATCTTCTTAATTACTTTGGTGAACAATATCGTACTCGAGACTTAAATTGAACGTTTTAGTTTTAAAAGCTTAAGGTAATCAAACTAACGAATCCAGAAAACATATTCAGAAAAATCGTTTTAACACATCTAGTGTTCATTTTGAAAAGAGTTTCGTTCAACGAGTTTATTTCGGAGTTTACTCAACTTATAACTTTTTGTTATTAATCTTGTAAACAAGTATTTTCAACAACAGTTGTTGTCACCAAAAGCAAATATGACCCACCGGCACCTCTAACAGTGCAATGGTGTAGCCCAATGGCCCCCCCTCCCGCCAATCCCCACACACTTATTTGCGGACCACCACCAGGGCTTTAGCCCTTTGTTTTTTCCTTTTTTGGCCAGTGGCCCCAATGCTCTACATCGGACCACTTTCCGGTGTCACAAACCCATTGTTGATAAAGGCGCACCTAGGTGCCTAGGATCACCCGTTGCGATTTAATAGGCAAAAGTGAGGCATCTTTAAACGGGCGTGCGCCTAAGGGTCTCAGCCCGCCTGACTCAACTCCACTTATTTTGAGCTTTGAAAACGTGGCATGTTTTCCCACCCCTTTTTTCTTTACCGGGTCCTACAAGTTCTTTTCTTAATTGAGTAAAACCATTCTAAAGCAACCAAAATAAAAAAAAAATTGCCCTAGTTCAGAACTTGTCGACTGTAAACAAACACCATCTTTTCTCCTGGTTGTGTGACCTCCGAAGCAAACTCCACTTGATTTTTTGGCTGTGAGACGAAGGAGGCTGTGATCTCCAGCGAAGCAAACTCCGGTGATAGCTTCTCCGACGAAGCTTCAGGTATGATTTTCACTGTTTTTTTATAGCTTTTTTTCTCTCCCTCTCTTTTTTCTTCTTCAGGAATCAGGTCCACTTTTTCGTCTTTAAATTTTTCCCATAGAAGCACACAAACCTTCACATTCTTCTTTTTTTCTTTTCTTCTTCTCCGATAACAAATAACCCCCTCGTCTATTTTTTTGGTGCTTTGTTCTTGTGTGCTGTGGAAAAAAAGATGTACTCAGTTGAGTTCTGGGAAAATTAAACAAAAAAATTCTTCTATGTATAATGCAGAAGTTTTGTATATACTTTCAGTTTAAAATGCCCAAAGTGATGGGGAAAAAGAAGGGGGGGGGGGAGACTTGCTTGCTGACTGATATCATATTGTTTGTTTGATCTTTTTTAGACTCGAAATTGTTGGTTATTTTGTGATGGATTTAGTTATTGGTTGTTTTAGATGGATTTAGGTTAGTATTGGTTTCTTTTAGAATGGACTTGGTTACTTGGCTGTATTTAGATAGATTTTGGAAATTGGATAGTTTTGATGTTTTGATAACATTTTGGAGGCTTGGATTTAGGCTAGGTTGAGCAACTTGAAGATTAGTATTGGGAGTTAAAGGAACACCCTGCAGTTATTGTATATAAGGCAATTGGCCAACCATTCTAATCATTAAATTGGGTCAAATAAATACAAAAAAGGATGTCAAAAAGGATATGTCAAAAAGGATATGTCAAAAAGGATATGTCAAAAAGGATATGCCAATGACCTAGCACTCTTCAAAGACATGGATCATTCAATATCGATGAGAGTTTCGTAATGTTTTTTTTATATCAATAACAAGTAAAGAAGAATTTAACTTGAACTCTCCATCTTATACTTACAATAATAGTGCTGGTTGACTCATTCTAAAAAGGGGGGTACACTATTTATAGGATTATTCCAAAGATATTCTAAATCCTTGTGAAATATTCTAGCTCCTAGCGATGTCCCTCGTAGCTGTCATAAATATTACAGAAGCCATAACCTCATTTGGAATCTCAAACATTCTCCTTATTACCTAAGGGCAAACATTCCCTTTCTAACTACTATAAATATATTATCAAATATTCATGGAATGTTCCTAATAAACTTTCATTTATTCTAATGATGATAAAACATTAAAAATAAAATAAAAATACTCTTCATCCTTGACTCAATCCAAAGCATACATAACGTCACCACCGTACACATCAAACCAAGCCATGGCCAAAACAATACATCTCCAAAGGAAAAACGCCTTCTCTTTATGGCCTCCAAAATTCCATTCCATAGTCAAAAAGCCATACAATTTTGCTGGAAAAGACCCTGCACCCTCCATATCCTCCAGTACCCCATGTTTATTAGTTCGTTTGCTTAAATACCTGTTTTGCCTAGTTCTTGACTTGCATGGTTTGCTTGGAGCGTTTTATATGCCATGTTAACTTCTAAACCAGCAAAACTCACAATGAAGGTCAAACGACAATTTGCCAAATCTTGAAATATGTAAACATGATTGGCTGGTGACCTCGCCATCAATTTGTAATAAATCGTATTATGCCAAAAAAGACATCTATTAAATTTCTAGCGATATTTAATGGTCAAGTAGGTTTAACACATTTAATTATATTTATCATAATATAAATATAAATATGATATGCTTGGTGAAATATGTAAGAAAATATGTTGTATTGTAGATACTTAAATACACTAAGGGTATTTCAGAGAACTGGCGTTGCTAAACACAATACAGCACATTCGAAACGCACCATTGGATTATTTTCCATACAATCTTCTTATCCGTCCCGGGCTGCTGCATTTGATTGGAATAAGTCATATTCGACTCATCCTTATCCTATCCATTCCAGCCCTTATCCTATCCAGCCCTCTTATTTGGAGCATCAAACCGGAGTAACAAATGTATTCTATCGCAACTCAACGGATCAAGTTAAATAAAAATATAATGAAATAAAAGAAAGGGTCATGCAGAGATTTTCAAATTTTTCAAGATTATTTAAAAAATAAAAACAATAAAAAGGGTAAGGTTTTGAAGAGATTTTCAAACGTTTTCAAGAGCCTGGCGTATGCCTAAGATCAGAACAAGGTCGCTAATTTACATATTCATGTACCAAAAAAGCAAACTAACCAATCACACACAATTTCACACATTTAAATCAAACCTAGCTTCTCCATTAGAGCCGTACGCATGGTTCAAAGTATCGACCGAGTTGACTCGGTATCGGCAGAGTTGACTCGGAATCGGAGGGTACTGATACGATACCGAGAGGCGTTTCAAAAAAAACACTTAATCGTGTTGTCTCGCCGAGATATCGGCCGAGGCAACCGATTCCGAGACGCGTCGCCGCGATATCGGCCGAGACAGCCGCGATATCGTTACAAACGATTCAATTTTTTTTACAAACTGTTAAATGTTATAAAAATGTTACAAACTGTTAAATGTTATAAAAATGCTCTTTTTTTTAGTTGTTATAAAAATGTTACAAAAAAATGTTATAAAACTATAAAATGTTATTTTTTTTAAATGTTATAAAAATGTTACAAAAAAATGTTATAAACTATAAAAATGTTATTTTTTATAAATGTTATAAAAATGTTACAAAAAAATGCTATAAAACTGTTAAATGTTATAAAAATGTATTTTTTTTAAATGTTACAAAAAAATGTTGTAAAACTATGAAAATGTTATTTTTTTTAAATGTTATAAAAATGTTACAAAAAAATGTTATATAATGTTATTTTTTTTAAATGTTATAAAAATGTTACAAAAAAATGTTATAAAACTATAAAAATGTTATTTTTTTTTAATGTTACAAAAAATTGTTATAAAACTATAAAAATTTTACAAAAAATGTTATAAAACTATAAAAATGTTATTTTTTTTAAATGTTATAAAAATGTTACAAAAAAATAAAAATGTTATTTTTTTGAAAAATATGGTGGGTCTTCAACTGATAGTTCTGGGTATAGAGGTTTTGGATATTAGCATCACGGTAGTCAATCGGGAGATCGCCAACCACAATTTTCAAATTATGGATCATCTAGCCAGTCATCCCAACCTTCTGACCAGCAATATGGTTCATATTTCTTTCCTTACCCTACTGAAAGAAATTACCCCTATCAAAATCCGTATGATCGATATCGCAACTAAATAGGAAGATGAAAATGACGAAACATTGTAATCATTTCTATTTATCTTTCATGTAAATTTTTTATCAAGTTCTCTGTGCCATTTGATTGTTTTTCAATATTAGTATTGGTTTACTATGCAATATTGAATCTGATAACTCTGTTGCGCTTTAGTACAACCAATTATACAATGCAATGCATATTGAATGATGGGTTTGAATGTATCTCATTGGTCCACTTTGTTAATCTTATTTTTTTTAAATTTTCTACATTTTTTCCGGAATTTTTTGCGCTCTCTAAATAGTGTATCTTTGCGTATCGCCCGATACCATGACCGATACAGCGACCGAGTTGAAAATCGAGTGTCCGATACCGGGACCGATACCGAGACTTTGAACCATGGTCGTACGTGATTTTTTACCAGTAAATTCTTAATAATTTACATGCATTCCACCACAATATCACAAACATATAGTCAAACAACAAAACAAACCAGAAAATCAGTATTTAACTACCATTAATTCCACAAAAATAGCATAGATACTTTGACCAAGCAATAGAAATTAATCAAAACATGAAATGAGAAACTAAAAGGGTGATTTAGGTTCGGCCCCATTAATTCCTCAATATTGACCCCCTCCCCCCAACTTTTAATTTCTTGTGGTTTGACCCCCAAAAGAGTTCTAAATACACCTTTTTTACAACAGGTTGTGAAAAACTTTTTGTGCCTCTTTCACTTAGAGGTTCAAACTTCAAAAATTATATAATTAGAGGTCAAAGGCAGTAGACACAAAATTACACCCATTTTAATCCATTAGAGCAGTACTGGATTTTTTAACAGTATAAACATGTGGACAGAAATTTCATTTAACATATAACCATACAACTAAACCAACCAGAAAATCAGCATTCACTACCATAAATTGAACAAAAATAGCAGAAATAATTTGAACAATCAATAGAATATAGTCAAAAACATGGAATGAGAACTAAAAGGGTGATTTGGGGTTTGACCCCCAAAGGCATATTAAATACACCTTTACAACAATGCTTTATGAGTATTTAGAGTACTTCTTCTACGCCGACATGGGATTTTGACACACTTTGTGCGACAGCCATTGGTTGGTGACGTGACGTTTCTGGATGGTCACCGACCAGTCGCACAAAATGTGTTGAGATACTGTGTCGGCCAAGAATTACTCGAGAATTTATACCACTCGGGGGGTCAGACCCCAAAAAATTCAAACTTTAGGGGGGGAGACCCCAAAAATTTAAAACATATTTTTGTTGTCACTAATTTCTTGACAATTACACATCAATTTCATTGAACATATAACCATACAACACCAAAACCTACAATAATATCAGTATTAACATGGTTTAAAGTCTAGGATGATATCGCGACGATACGGACGAATTGACTAGGTATCGGTACCCACCGATCCGATTCCGAGTTAATAGTTGAGTTTTAGATTATTGATGTGAATCGACCCATATCGGTGATTTCTCGGTAGTAGCGGCTCATATCGGTGATATCACGGTAGAATCGGCCCATATCAGCGATATCATGGTAGTATCGGCCCATATTGGTGATATATTGACCGAAACGGTATAAGTCACTAAGCATCGATCTCTCTATCTTAATTTCTAACTCACTCAATTGAACCTCGATTTTGCATCCATATCACGATCGGAGCAATATATTTCAATTCGGAGTAGGGTATATGATGTTTCATGATCACAAATCAGATTTTTTGTTTGAATCTCTCAATTCTTTTCTTGTAGTGTTACTAAATCATTTTGTATTTACCTAATTTGTGTTAAAATGTATCAGTATTTACTTATCCTTAAAGCGTATGATTATTTACTTTATATATATCCTTAATTAGTAATAGGTACTATTATTACATTGATGACGAATATATGACTAAAAATATATTGATTTATACAATATAAGCATACTTAATGATGATTCGACATGAACAATTAGACAATGTTATGCAAACTAAATGGTGATTTTGTATTTGTCTAATTGAGCCATATTATTATTCTTATTTTTCTAAACTCTTCTGTATTTTTTTCAATTTTTTTTTCTTCTCTAAATAGTGTATAGTTGCATATCGCCCGAGACCGATACCCAAAAATTCAGCGTCCGAGTCATAGACCAATACCACGACTTTGAACCATGAGTATTAACCATCATAAATTCAACAAAAACAGCATATATAACTTAACCAAACAAGTGAAAAATAATAAAAACATAAAATGAGAAACTACAAGGGTGATTTCGGGTGGACCCCATTAATTCTTCATCTATGAAGCACGGACACTTCCCCAGAGGCGTCGTACGAGTGTCGGACACTCAAAGGATACGGCATGGACATGTGTCCGACACGCCACGTGGTGTGTCGGACATAAACGGCATTAAAAAAAGTTGGACACAGCAAGGACAGGCAATGGACACAGCTGGGTAAAAACATAAAACTTTAAAAAAAATGAGGGTAGAAAATAGAATAAGTTCCAAAAAAATGGCGGTAAGTTTGTTATTTTAAAAAATTAACTTGGTTTAAAAACTTAACTTAGTATTTATGTGATATTTAATTTTTTTAAATATAAAAAATACCAAAAAAATATTTATTTGACGTCGTGTGGTGTCCTATTTTTTTTTTTTTTTGATTCGCCGTGTCGGCGTGTCCATGTAGTGTCGGACGCGACACGCGTGTCCGTGCTACATAGTTCTTCATTATTGACAACCATTCACCCCCCCTCCCCCACCCCCAACACACATAACCCGAACTTTTCATTTCTTGGGGTTTGACCCCCAAAAAGAGATCGAAATACACCTTTTCTATGACAACTTGCAAAATTCTTTTTATGACACTTTATAAATATAGTTTTTTTGGCTTTAGTCCCACATCCAAAATGTTGTTGGCTCCCATCCCATACTCAACTCAACAATGCTTTTTCTCAATTATTTGGGTCTGCTATATGAATCCTATTTTTCCATTTCATTATGTTGGATCCCATCCAATGTATTTTTTAAATTGTAGCAAATCTCATAACCACCCAAAACTGTCAATAAGCACTCTGTAACCGCCCCTCTTTCTTTTCTCAGAGAATGACACTTGTCCCATAATTGTTACAACAGGACAAACTAAAAAAACAAATACACGGGAATGGCTACAAATGAATTTTTAAAAATTGGAGTAAATACTTAAGATCCCTTACGAGTATTTATGACACTTAAAAGGGTCAAACCTCCAAAAATAAAAACTTTGAGGGGTCAAACCCCAAAATATCATAACATTGAGGGATCAAACCTCCTAAAATAAACACTTTAACGGATCACATCCCAACAAATCAAAACTTTGGGAGTCAACGTAAGTATTGAAGAAGGATCTCAATCACATACAACTTCATACATTTTCAATAAAACTTTTAGGGGTCAAACCACAAACAATCAAAACTCTTAGGTGTCAAACCTCAAAAAATACAAACGTTGAGGGGTCAAACCACAAAAATCAAAACCTTAAGGGTTCAAACCATAAACAATCCAAACTCTGGGGGTCAAAGAAAGTATCAAATAAGAGTCCCCAATCACATACAACTTCACACATTTTAATCAAAACCTAGCTTCTCCAATAGATCACATCCAAAAAAAAAATCTCCATTAGAGTAGTGATTTTTTATCATAAATTCTCAAAAAATACCATATGAGAAACCTTTTCACATCTGTTTCATTGAACATATAGCCCTCCAACACCAACACAAACCAGAAAATAGCATTAACGACCATAAATTGAACAAAAACAGCTGAGATAACTTGACCAACCAAGAAAAAAAATTCAAAACATGAAATGAGAAACTAAAAGGGTGATTTGGGGTACGGCTACCATTTAATTCCTCAATAACGACCCCCCACCCCCCGACTATTCATTTTTTGGGGTTTGACCTCAAGAGCATCATAAAAACATCTTTTTATGAAGGCTTGCAAAAAAAAAAATCATGACGTTTTATAAGTATTTATGACACTTAAGGGGTCAAACCTCGAAAAATAAAACAAAAAAAAAAAACTTTGGAGGGTCAAAATCCAAATTAGAAAAAAGGGTCCCCAACCAACCACATAGAAATTTCACATATGTTAATAAAAAACTAATTTTCCACTAATGTAGTGAGTTTTCATCATAAATTCTCAAAAATTGCCATATGCTAAGCCATTTCACATCAATTTCATTAAACATGTAATCATCATACAACACCAACAAAAACCAGAAACTTTCCCAAACAACAGATAAATAATCAAAACATAAAATGAGAAACTAAAAGGGCGGTTCGGGTTCGGCTACCATAAAATCTTCATTATTGACCCCCCACCCCCACCCAAAAAAATATATAAACCTTAAGGGGTCAAAGCTCAAAAAATAAAAACTTGAGGACGGCTCAAACCCCAAAAATTCAAAACCTTGAGTGGGTCAAACCTCAAAAAATAAAAACTTCGAGGGATCAAACCCCAAAAAAATAAACTTTCAAACCTCAAAAAATCAAAACTTTGAGGGGTCAAACCCAAATATTCAAAAAGGGTCCCTCAACCACATATAATTCACACATTTTAATCAAAACCTAGCTTTTCCACTAATGTAGGGAGTTTTCATCATAAATTTCCATATGCTAAACCATATACACCAATTTCAAAACACATAATCATACATCACCAACACAAACCAGAAAAACAGTATTAACCAACCACAATAAATTCAACAAAAACAGGAGAGATAAAATGAGCAAAGAAAAGAAAATTAGAAAGTGATAATAATAGTAATAGTATGAAAGGGTACAAACCATGCCATCCTCGACCTCATCTGGGCCACCTGAGCCTGAACCCAACCTAGCTCTTTGCATAGCCTTGTAAGCTTGATTTTTCCCCATCTTTTAAACTCAAATCACTAAATTATTAGAATAACACAAGATATGTTTTGTTTGTTGACAAGATTGAATGTGATGAAAGATATGACAGATTTATAGGTTCAAACTTATGTCGCCGGTTTGGTTAATTCCGGAGTACATGGGTTTGGATATCTAAAACTTATGTTCACTTTCTCATTATTTTTCGTCAAAATTAATACTATTTTGGTTTGCTTTTAACTTTTAGTATCCTCTCATATGTATTATTTTTTATTGTGTGGATTTTCTAACTAAATAAAAACCATTGTTTACATTTACTTTTTTTTATATTTTCAACAAAACACACAAAAGTTTAAGTTTTAACTCGGAAACATTTTTCTAGCAAAACATTGTATTTTTCATCTTTGCAACTAAATGGAATGTAAACACCCAAAATTCATGTTATATCTCTCAGCACCGTGACGTCACTTCAACTAATTGGTTATGCACCTTTCAGGTTAAAATTTAACTGAACCTTTTCTGGGACCTCCCTTAAACCTTATGAAAGGCCCAAAGGTCACCTTTTGAAATATCATAAACAATTCCCTACGTCCAGTGCCACAAAAGTTTAACCACAACCGTGTGGAATGGAAATCCACGTCCATTTGGCATGAACCATGTCGTACAATATTCAGTTTGGATTGTTTTATGTCGAACATGAAATCACATATGGATTTAATACAACGATTGAACATTCTTTTCAAAGATTTTCGTCATCGTGTCGAACCCTCCCGCGCCAACAAAAAAAAACTCTTATAGGTAAGTAACTCCTATTGGGACACGTTTCTTCTTTTTAGTGATTTTAATATGCTACATCGAGCCTTCATATTGAAGTTACCTGCTTGATGACTTTTGTGTTGTTCGATTTTTATAAGTATCTTATCATTGATTCAGACTCTTGAGCATCTCAGTTGATATCATACATCGAGTTTATATTTTTTATCCAGTTTGAGTCTATGTTGTCATTTATAGGTTGTGGGCAATGTAGATTGATAATTAAGACTTTATTTGTATATGCTAGGATTTGCATGTATTTGGGGCTTTTAGGATATTTTGGGACTTCCCCGCGGAATAACCAAAAGGGGAGAATGAAAATGTATAGAAGTATTTCTTAGTTTATTCTGTGTCAAAATATTTTATTTGCCGGATGTATAGTCCAAGAATATATTTTTGACAATCCTTATGTGTCTAGATGTTTGATCTCCTTACATGCCTCAATCCGTGTCTAAGCCATCTTGCATTGCATCTCTACATCGACAGAGACTTCAATGGAGTTTGGACATCTTTCGGTTATAAAATATGACCATGGTGCACCTTAGAATGCCCTCCCATTGCCCACATATTTTTTCCCACATTTCTTCAATTGTTCTTATCGTTTAAAAGTCATATTTAAATAACGTGTTCAAACGGTGCCTTTCAGTTGTACGGTTATTAAAAGGTTTTATATTTTCCCAAAACTGTGCACAGGTCTGTGACCAGAATGCTTGTTTTAGCCCATTATCGAAATCCATCGGCACAACTAAAAAGCCATCAGTGCGCATGGACTTTGTACAAGCGGGAAAATTGAATTTTGCACTATAAAAAGCATTTATCTCCATTTTTTTATTAATAACTCTTCCTTCTCTTTGACGAAATTTTTAGATCTAAGAGTTTCTCTTTATCTAGTATGTAGTTTTCCTTGGCACTTTATGCTCATTCATCATGTGATTGTACCTACTCCTTTGGAGGTTGTACCTTTATACCATTCTCTCATATACGCTTTAGTGGTTTTATGGTTTTGATAGTTTGGGTATACTTTGCCATGCTTTTTGGCATTATACCCTTCTAGGCTTAGTCTTAGTTATGTTACCTCCCATGGCATACACTTGTGGACTTACTTGGAGATGAATCTACTTTTTATCGTCGTTTTATGTGCCTTATATGCCTTCGGTAGTTTGATTTTGAGATGAGTGCATTATTTGAGTATTTTATCATGTATTGGTGTACTTTGATTGAGAATTGCACATTTTGACTCTCTTTTTATGTCTTGGTTAGATCTTTATGTGATTCTTTTGAATTAGTCAGTGGTGTTTACACTTATCATGATAGTATCGTACTAGTTCAGCTTTAGACACACTTTCTCCTTGTAGCTTTTATATCCTTTGTGACAGGTTTGTGTCTATTTGTACCTTTGTGACACTTTTGTGTTTAATTTTACTGGTGTTTGGTGTTTTATCTTGTTAACTATCTTCTGTGAGGTGATGTTGTTTAAGATATTTCTCGTGATACCTTGTGTGTATTTTTTGTAGAGATGTTGATCTTTATGATGTATCTACTTGTTATTCATTTTATACCAAGTTTCTTGGGTATCCAGTCTCATTTTTATTAAGAAGTTTGATCTCTATCTACTTCGCATAATTCTTGTTACGATACTTTTGGACATATGTGTTTCTTATCATCATCATCATCATCATCATCATCATCATCATCATCGTCCTTGCCTTAATCTCATCATATGGGGTCGGCCACATAGATTATCCTTTTCCATTCTAATATATTATATGCGTTTCTTATCATAGATTCTCATGTTTTGCCATATATGACATGTTCATTCCCATATAATTTCATGGTATCTCATTTTGATTTCCCACCCCTGTCATGTTTCACATTTTTCATATGTTTTTTTTTTATTTTCCATGTTGTTCATGATTCTCTCTTTGCATGCACAGCGTCAAGGGGTGATATTATCTTTAAAAAGAGTGATATTTGTTTTAAGGGGAGTATTTGTTTTTATTATTTGAGATAGGATTCATATGTGTATTTTTATCATGCTATACTTTTTGACTTTCTATCCGCATTTGAGTCGGCTTGCATTGCAGCTATTTATTGACTTAGAAACTCCGATGGAGTTTAGACCTTTTTTGGTTATGGTATATGACCTTGATGCACCTTAGGATTCCCTCCCATTGCCCACATATTTTTCCCATATTTCTTCCACTTGTTCTTATCCTTAAAATGTCCTATTTTGAGCGGTTAAGTGATTAAATTTAAGAGAGTAGTCTAATTTGGGGAAATATCGAATTTTAGCATGTGTTTGACTTGAGCAACTTCGGTTGCGCCTACGTATCCGTCTTAGTCGGAATCAAAGTCAGCGTAGTTCGTGGGTTCGTACTATTTGCCGAAAAACTCATTGTGGTGATTTTTTGGAGAGATGGGAGGTGTTGAAACTCTTCTAAAAGAACTCATCTCAAAAATTTCTTTTCTAAAACTCTCTCTAAAAACTCATAAGACAAAATCACTCTTCTCTCTCAAGAAGATCTCCCCTTCAAATGTATGGGGGTGAGGCATATTTATAGCTAAAACCAACATAAGTGGGTCGCCACTTGTCAAATAACCCATGGTGACACATGTCCTATTTTAAGTGGCATGTGTCCCATAACATATGTCAAAACTCTCAATACTAGAATATTGTCTAGTTAATATGTAAATAATACACAAATACGCGTGATATGTCCGACGCGCATAATAATACCTCAGTCGCATAAACACATGGACTTTTGTCAATATTAACCATCTCTAATCTCATTTAATAATTTAATGAGAGGCTTATCATTAAGCCCCTCCTACATTTGCCCCCTCGTACATATAGTTGATATATTGATACATGTCTGAAATATATCGACTGTATGTACAAAATAACTTTAGTCAGTTTTTATATGTTTGATAGACATGTGCATCGTGGCTAATAATCTCATATCTCGTTTCATCTGATGATGTCTGATGATGTCCTCATATTTCACATTTTGTTATATAATGTAATCTCATATTTCATATCTCAGTTACATGATATACATCAATTTCATATCTCATATCTTAAATCTCATTTTAAGGCTTTGATCTCATAGGTTATTCCGAAGGACCTCGTTATCATTCTTTTCATACGAATGATATACTATGAGTGTTGCCCCCATTCCTTTAAATGAACATGCATCCACGATTTTATTGTGATTGTTCATAACTCTGCTGTGGTAAAAAGTATTATCATGGACACATAATAACTGCTTCAACATTCTCTTTTATCATTCTCAACCAAGCTTGGTGGAAGTATTATTATGGTTTACATAATAACTACTTCGTCATTCTCAAGTTTGGTGGAAGTATTATTATGGTTTACATAATAATTACTTCATTGTCCTCGATTAATCTTTTAGTGCGTGCACATATTTTTTGACTTGTTTAAATCATGATGAGGCTTCCTGTGCATGTACGTATTATTGACTCGCTCAAATTACCACTTTTCAATGTTTTTCGTAAACTCACACTTACGAAGTGACATAATGATGAAAATACAATTGTTAACGTTTTTCACAAACTCCACCGTTAGAGGTGACTTAATAATGAAAACACACTTATTAAGTTTTTTTTTCTTCCACCGTTAGAGGTGACTTAACAATGAAAACGCACTTATTAAGTTTTTTCTTCCACCGTTAGAGGTGACTTAACAATGAAAACGCGCTTGTTAAGTTTTTTCGCAAACTCCACCATTAGAGGTGACTTAACAATGAAAACACTTGTTAAGATTTTTCGTAAACTCCACCTATAACGGTGACTTAAAAATAAAAACACTTGTTAAGATTTTTCGTAAAACTCCACCTATAACGGTGACTTAACAATGAAAACACTTATTAAGATTTTTCGTAAACTCCACCAATAACGGTGACTTAACAATGAAAACACTTGTTAAGATTTTTTGTAAAACTCTACCTATAACGGTGACTTAACAATGAAAACACTTGTTAAGATTTTTCGTAAAACTCCACCTATAACGGTGACTTAACAATGAAAACACTTGTTAAGATTTTTCGTCAAACTCCACCAGTAACGGTGACTTAACAATGAAAATACTTGTTAAGATTTTTGTAAAACTCCACCAATAACGGTGACACCCATAACGGTGACTTAACAATGAAAACACTTGTTAAGATTTTTCGTCAAACTCCACCAGTAACAGTAACTTAACAATGTAAACACTTGTAAGATTTTTGTAAAACTCCACCAATAATAGTGACTTAACAATGAAAATACTTGTTAAGATTTTTGTAGAACTCCACCAATAACGGTGACACCCATAACGGTGACTTAACAATGAAGACACTTGTTAAGATTTTTCGTCAAACTCCACCAGTAATGGTGACTTAACAATGAAAACACTTGTTAAGATTTTTGTAAAACTCCACCAATAATGGTGACTTAACAATGAAAATACTTGTTAAGATTTTCGTAAACTCCACCTATAACGGTGACTTAACAATGAAAACACTTGTTAAGATTTTTCGTAAACTCCACCTATATCGGTGACTTAACAATGAAAACACTTGTTAAGATTTTTCATAAATTCCACCTATAACGGTGACTTAACAATGAAAACACTTGTTAAGATTTTTTGTAAACTCATTCTTCTGTATCGCTTTTCAGGACGTGAGCCCATACCTGCCGAATGACAAACTGAGCGTGGTCCTTCGTCTGTTTGCTTCAATGACCAACTTTTTCGGACGAATCAAGTCACAATGACCGTGGTTCAACCACTTACCAATTTCATCGGGGTTTTTGGAATATAATACACTTCCGAAAAAGACTTATCACATACTCACAAAGTTTTTGTAATATGATGTCATATCTGAAGGATGACTGCGACTTTGTTAATCTTTGGGTGACAACTATTGAAGAAACATTTGTAATGGCTTGCTTGGATGTTACTATACTCTAAAGGTTCATCAATCTAACCTTATCGCAGATGATGTTGAAGAAGCTTTAGACTATAAGCTACGTTACATCATAATATCAATCTGCCCCCTTTATTTTATTTTATCTCAAGATAAAATAAATTACATATATCATTTACAGTTCCCGCCCGAGAAAAATGAAAGCAACCTAATTATTACATTTCATGGGGTGTAACTCAAACTATCATATCTTTGAACAATGACTTGATATTTGCATCGCTCAATATCTGCTCATTCAGAAGCCTCTGTAAAATAATATCTTTCTGACCCAATTATATAATATTGCAAATGGTTAGTAAAACTCAGGAAATATCCAAGTTCAATTCTCATCGTGCCCCCTCTATTTTATTTTATTTGATGTAATAAAATAAAAGTTAAATAAAGTCCAGGGACATTTGTGTAATGAATCATAACCACCCATACTCGTAGGTGGATCGTGCACAATTTTAATGTCGTTTAAGCACTCGTCCTTTCAAACTCACGAGTGTGTAACATGCCAAGGTGAATTTTAAATTGAAACATACTCGAGATGTTTCGTAATATATTAGTCATGTTCAACATGGTCTCCGACTATAAAATAACATTTACCAAATGTTTTGTAAAAAAACTCGATATTTTGATGAAGATTCATTACGCTCCTTCTAACTCACTTTGAGCTTTATTTTATAACATAACATATAGATATATCATGCGAAAGATCATACTAGCAAACCACAATAGTTGTATCCCAAATGGCGTGGTTCATCGCATATTCAAGTTGCAGGTGTATCAAAGTAATTCCCAAAGGATAAACCATATCTATATTTGTCTAAAAACATTGAATAACATTTGTAAATGTTTTCAACATGTTATGTGAAAATGAAACGTCCCATGAATATAATAACCGTGTGATGCAATTTATGTTTCTCAATAAACATGTGCACAGATGTTTCCAGGAAGCACAAAAAAAACAATATATACGATTCGCCATTAAATGTGAAAAAGACATTCATTTTTAATTGTGGAGTCCACACATGTCATTTTGATATTATTCTAGTATTTTATTCGAAGGACTTGCCATGACAATATTCACAACTGTTAATAAATAACACCCTCATGAATTGTCAAAAAATAACGTGCCTCGTTAATTTGAATTTTTTTCGAAGAATATAACTCAATAATAATTTGTTTATAATTCAGTCGACACTTGGCATAATACCGTTGATTTAAAACAATGAATAAATATACCTCTCAATACATATAACATAAGCTTATTTATTCAATAATATCATAATTATATTATAACCATTTGGGTAATCCCATTAATTGGATAGTAGCACTCATTTCTTAATTATACGCACACACCCAACTCGTTCCAACAGGTGTTATGTTAGAGGGAACACGTAATTCCAAATGATACGTTAGAGGGAACGCGTAATATCAAACGTTCTTTCGTGGGTCTCTTTTTAAAATCCTTCCAGTGCAAGCTGGCAAACACTTTCGTGGGTCTCTTTTTAAAATCCTTCCCGTGCAAGCTGGCAAACACTCTTAAAAAATAAAGCCAAAAGATGAGGGATGAAAGTTGTCTCCCTATTTATACAAACGTTCTTTAGAGCTTCATCCAATTTCAAAACCCCCGTTCGTTCATACTACCAACTGGTATATATCAAAACGCGAGGGACCATCTAATCAGACACCCTAACAAAAACACGAGGGAGCATGTATCCAAGCGAAAAGCGCGAAGGAGCCCAACGCGAAATGCGAGGGAGCTCTGTTGGAAATAATGCCACTGTCTCCTCCATGAACTTTTGGCATCAACGATTAGGCCATGTAAACTTTATAAATCTTGAAAGACTAGTTAAAGAAGACCTAGTTCCTGTCTTACCATCGCTTGGGAAACCAACTTCCAAGGTTTGTGGTCCTTGTCAATAAGGGAAAAAAATCAAGAGTCCCCATCAAAAGTTGAATTTCATTACCATCTCTCGTGTGTTGGAGTTGATACATATGAATCTTATGGGTCTTACACGTATGGAGAGGATAAGTGTTAAAAGATATATTCTCGTGATGGTCTGTGAATTTTGAGATACTCTATCATGGGGTTTCTTAGAAAAAAGTCCGATGTTGTTGAGTTCCTAATAACCAAGTGTCGTGTCCTATAAAACCAATATGGTGTCACTATTAATCGGATGCTTAGTGATAATGGTACTGAATTTAAAAAAGTCATATTGGATAGCTATTGTGATGGAGCGGGCATCCAACACGAGTTTTTGGCCGTTCGTAATCCTCAACAAAATGGGATAGTTGAGAGGAAGAACCAGGCGATTTAATAGATGGCTGCATCCATGCTTCTTGGGAGAAACACGCCTAAATATTTTTGGGTAGAGGCGGTTAATACCGCATGCCATACGATGAATAGGGTATATCTTCGTTCACATACATTACACATGCCATATGAGTTTTGAATAGGGAAGAAAACCAACGTATCTTATTTATGTGTGTTTGGGAGTCCTTGCTACATTTTGAGATATAGAGAGAACTAGTAAAGTTTGACTCCCAAAGAGATGAGGGGATATTTTTAGGTTATTCATTGTCGAGTAGGGCTTATAGGATGTTTAACCTTGCAATCTCTAAGATTATGGAGTCATAAACATCACGATTAGAGACAATGAGCCGCCGGTATTTATTGACCCTAACATCAAGTGTGAGAATAAAGCAATCCCAGGTTATGATCCCATTGTTCTTAATACTTCCCTGGTGGACCCCACTCTTGATTTAGAGGATCCACCCTGTTGAGTTCGAAAGAATTGGAATCCTTCCACTATACTTGGTGATCCTACACTATGTGTCAAAACTCATACTCAACTTGAGAATGTGGTTAGCTTCTTTTGCTACACCTCCTTAGTTGATCCTAAGAATGTGAAAGAAGTACTCAAGGATAAGCATTAAATATCCTTTATGCAAGAATAGTTGCTTCAATTTTGCATGAACGATGTCTGGGAGTTAGTCCCCCCGACTTAGCGAGATAAATATGAATGGTACCAAGTGGATTTCCAAGAATAAGATGGACGGGTTGGTCGCTCAAGGCTACACATAGATTGATGGTGCAGACTCTGATGAGACACTCGCTCCTATTGTTGGGCTTGAGTCTGTTCACTTAATACTCGCCATGACATGTCATCTATGATTGAAGTTATATAAAATTGATGTTGGATGTGCCATTCTTAATGTTATTTTTTAGGAGGAAGTTTACGTGGAACAAACAAATGGGTTTAAATACCCAAAACAACAGGGATACGTCTTTTATCATAAAAACTACTAGTATGGTTTGAAGTAAGCACTTTGTTCTTGGTACGAGAGGCTTACTTCTTATCTCTTAGCCCATGGTTTCAGGAGAGGGGGAGTGGATAAGAGGTTATTTGTAATGAGAGGTACGATATTGGCTGCCCAAGTCTATATGGACGACATAGTATTTGGATCCACATGCTCCTAACATTCTCACATGTTTGAAGAGGAGATGATGAGTGAGTTTGAGATGAGCATGATGGGTGAGTTTACATTCTTTTTAGGTCTCCAAGTGCATCACCTTGAGGATGGAATATTCATATCTCAATCTAAATATGTTAGGGACCTGGTAAAGAATTTTAGTTTAGACTTCTCTAAGTACTCACACACCCCTATGAGTACATCGACTATTTAAGCAAGGACGTAGATCAAACCCTTTATAAGAGAATCATAGGTAGTGCTCTCTACTTGATTGCTAGTCGTCCCGATATTGCCTTTAACATTAGAGTTTGTGCGCATTACCAAGCGTCCCCAAAAGAGTATCATTTGCTTGCACTTAAACATATAATCAAATACATGAGTTGCACTTTTTCTACAGTATTTTGTATTTCTTTAATACCGATGACCATATTTCTGCCTATTCGTATGCCGATTGGGCTGGGGATATTGACAGTTGTAGGAGCACCACGGGTGGGTATTTTTATTTTATGAGTGATCTTACCTCTTGGTTGAGCAAGAAAAAAAACTCCATATCATTTTCCATGGTGGAGGCCGAGTATATAGCCACCGGGAGTTATTGCACACAACTCTTATGGACGAAGCAAATGTTGGAAGGTTATGGCATTTCCCAAGGCACAATGACTATTTCGGGTGATAATATGAGTGAAATTCATATATCTTGTAATTTGGTCCAACATTCTTGCACGAAGAACTTTAGGATATGTGAGCTTTTTATTCGTGATCTAGTTGGGGAGAAGGTCGTGTCCTTGAGTTTTGTAAGCATCGAACGTCAATTAACTAATATTTTCACGAAACCTTTTGATGCACTTAGATTTGAGAATCGTAGGAAGCCTTTGGGTATTTTTTTCGTTGATTGAGTTCGGGTACTTTATCTAGTATAGGGTGCTTAGTGTTGATAAAATTTTGAAAAAGACAAAAAGCTTTTGTAATTTACTTTTCACCATATATGGATGTACATTTAAGATGTTCGAATCACCCCTACATTCCATCCATTCGTGTGACTTTTTCACGATATTTTGAGACATGACTTCGTTTTGTTAGCGGGCTTAATAATGCATGGCTAGCATTTCATTGTTCATTGATGATTACTTTCTTCATGCTAGACTCTTTATCACTTTTATTGCATACGTACAAAGATTTTTTGAACATTATGATTGCTCACCATGTGTCGAATACGATGTTCTTATCTTAATAGTATTTGTAAGGACATATTTTTTATAAATGTTCGTCACAATTAATTATGTCGTATACTGTTACAATCGTCGAAGAATTGAAGAAGTTTTCATCTACAAAAGACGAATCCGAATTACAAGTTGTCTTAAGCATTCAAGCCCAACAATATGATCTTTGGTAAGATAATGTTTTAAAGTTTCATATACAGTTCATATTAAGAGTGTTGGGATATTTTTAAAAGGAGTTTTAAAAAGCTTTTATGTATAAATATTTTTTATAAAAAGGTTTCTTTACTGTTTTAGAAAACATTGATTTCTGAAAAGATTTGAAAAAATTTCTAAGGCAGCAAGCGTACCTGGGTTTCGACGCCAAGGTCGTTCAAGCGAGATCACCATCTCGTTCAAACGACATTAAGATGTCGCGCGTAGTCGTTGAAGCGACACGTGGATCTCGTTCGAGCGAGATGGGCTTCTCGTTCGAGCGAGGTTACTTTTTGGTTGACACGCTAACCTCTTGCTTATCCTTTGACCGACTTAAAATTTGTATTAAAAGGGGTTCTGCCAGCCTTGGAAAACGTGGAGAATAATTTTCAACCTTAAAGAGTTTTATCCTTTGAAAACTTTTATTTTGTTTATCTGCCCAAAATCAATTAGAAAAATATATTTTGGCAGAAAGTTCTTCTCCAACAATTTAAGGGTTCAAATATTTGTTTTGTTTACAATTCACAAAAATTCCAATTACTTTTGTGTGAGTTGTTTTGTGGAACCTAAGAACATATTTTGCTTTGGTTTATTATTTGTGGGGAAAACTCTACAACCGATAGCTGCGTGCTTTTGTGGAGGGAGTCCTTATAAAGTTCACAACTTGTGAAGAAGCTGTTTTCTTCTTCATTGCTGATCACCTAGAGTTCTTGCGGGAGATTCCAGCCGACGTTATTTCTAGTCATTGCTTTGGAGGTTTGACTAAGACACCATGTGTTACACTTGTGAGCGATTATTAGGTTGTATGTAAGTCAATGGTCTTGTAAATTCTTCAAAGTTGTAGAAATAAAAGGTTTTACCCGAAAGGGATTTTTTTCTTAAATTTGTGTCGCATGCTTTATTTATTTATGGGTTGACACACGCACACACGTAGGTGCATGTTTAGGGGCTGAATTAATTTGGTTTATATTAACTCCAATTATATAAGTGTGCCAACATAGAAAGTTGCGAATTAATTTAAATCGGTATCACACGCCGCCTTCATTTATTCGGTTTTACAAATTGGTATCAGAGCCGGTTGTGCTAATTTATTGCGTATTCCTATTTTTCACAAAATTTGTGTGATATTAATTTTTTTAAAAATCAGTTTTGTAAAAAATTGTAATTTTATTGATGGAGCACTTATCTAATCGGATGCCCCTTTGATGACACGAGTCAAAGTTTTAATGATTTAAATAGTTTGAATTTGACATTTGCGAAAAGAATTAATTTTTTGGAAAAAGAAAATTCTCGTTTTAAATCCGCATTGGATCTTTTGCAAATGGTTCAAAATCAAAGAGATTTTTATCGTGAAAAATTTGTTTCCTTGGGCCATGACTTTGTTGCTTTAAAATTGTCCAAGAAGGAAAGTGATGATAGGGTCCTATTTTTAGAAAAAAAATTGGAGGACCTTAAGCATTCGATAGTTTGTGTTTGTGCCAAAGAGGACAAAAATATTTTAGTCAATGAGTTTGTGGCACGTGAAGAGACTCTTAGGGAAAAGTTTGCTTTAATTGAGGGGGAGCGTGATAAACTGTTAAGTTTAATTGAAAATTTTAAAAAAGTGTCCCTTAAATTGGAAGAGTCTAATTCTTTTCTTGAGTAAAAAATTTTGAAGTTAAAAAATGATTTGACAGACTCAAGTAGGTTTGATAGTGATGGTAATGGTTTATCTTGTTCTCATGCTTCTAGTGCTAAAGCCAAAACCATTATTTGTTTTAGAGGGGAAACTAATTTCAAGGATGTTAGAAAATGTCAACCCATAGGTGTCGTTCCACCCGTTTACACATGTCCATATTGTCATAGGAAAGGTCACCGTAGGCATTTTTGTTATGATCTTAGAAAATGTCCTAGGAAGTTTATGTCTAGTGTTACCGTGGTTCCCAAATCCCCCACACGTCGTTTCACATCTATTTGGGTTAGGAAATCACTTTTAGAGGCACTAGATTTTAAACAAGTTGATTCCCGTTTGCTTGCACATGATTCTTCTCTTGCCATATCATATAGATGATTGTGTTTGCATGTTTGTCATACGCTAGTTATGCTTTTTGATATATTTTTGCTAGCGTTGTGGCATGTACTTTTTGTATAGATTGTTGTTTTTGGAAAAATTTTGAAAAATACAAAAATATTTTATTTTGATAAATTTTTTGAAAAATCCAAAAAGATTTTTTGTATTTTGTTTGCACCGTTTATGGATGAACACTTCGGATGACCGAGTCACAATTTCATTCCATTTTTTCATGTGACTATTTGATAGTGTTGTGAGACAATAGGTCAATTCATCCATGTGCTTTATAATGTTTGGAGTCATTAAGATGTAATTAAGTGTTACTTCCTACATGTTTGACTCATGATTTCCTTTATTACACACATGCACGGATTTGTTTGATTATTGTGCTTGTCTTGTCACATGTTGGTTGGGTGTTTTCACTTCCATCTTGTCCTTAAAATGAATCAAACGCGATAAAACTTGATAAGAAAGTTGTGCATGTAAGAGCCGTTTGTGAGGTTGTGTGCTTTATTTGAAAACGGTGAAGGGCTACGAAAGATTATTATTTATCCTTTGCGATTAAGCCGCCATTTTAATTGGACCTAAAAAATTGAGGAATTTTATTATCCGGAGTCCAAAGAGGTTTAAAAGAGCCCAAAAATTTAAAGGCAATAAAAAGAAATTCATGACATTTATGGGCCATTTAGATTTTTGCACCAATTCCCCAAAGTTTGAGAATTTAGTTTAACACCTCTAAAAGAAAATATATACGAGGGTGTTTGGTTGGAGATTTTATAATGGGTTTGCACGTCCTTGAAAATCTTGAAAAAGCGCTAAATAGTTTTCGACGTTATTGGTGTGGAAATCATTTTGACTTTGATTTATTGATTTTTATAAGACGATGTCATCTAAATTCAATAATTTTTACACCTAAGGATACTTTTGATGTTCATTCGTTAGGAGTACACATATGATTGATTGAGTTTATTTGCCTATCGAAGGTGTTCACACCCATTCATTTCATTTCCATGACTTGGTTGTTTTAGTTTAAATCTATGGTGTGATTTTTAGTATCTTATTTTTGTATGATAAAATTGAAAAATCCAAAAATAGTTTGTGAATGTTTGTGGGATACTCCTTTGCAAGCGCCTTAATTGATTCATATTTGCTATGCCTTTTTATCGTTACACTCCATGTTTTGATTGTTTCTTCTTATCTATCTATTTGGGGACATCATAAAAAGGGGGAGAAAGAATTATCATGTTATGGGGGAGTTTTTGCATTATGGGGGAGATTTGATTTATTAATGCTTTATTCTTATATCATTTCAAACTCGATGTGTCACGAAGGTTATTGCTTTATCCCCATGTGTGTAGGTACAAAGATTGAAGATCATGATGTTGCACACCCTGATGAGAAAAGCTTTGAGAGTTTTGATATTGAAGAAAATTTTGAGAACTTGCAAATTTTACCTTTTTAGTTTTGGGATTCATGGGAGGGTAGATTTGTATAGGTAATTTGGTATTTAATAATTCATATGTTTTTATGTATGTACTGGCATAGACATAGGGGGAGATTTATAAGGACATATTTTTTATAAATATCCGTCACAATTAATTATGTCGTATACCATTACAATCATCGAAGAATTGAAGAAGTTTTCATCTACAAAAAACGAATCTGAATTACAAGTTGCCATCAACATTCAAGCGCAACAATACGATCTTTGGTAAGATAGTGTTTTAAAGTTTCATATACAATTCATATTAAGAGTGTTGGGATATTTTTAAAAGGAGTTTTAAAAATATTTATATAAAAATGTTTTTATAAATGTTTTTTTATAAAAAGGTTTCTTTACTGTTTTAGAAAACATTAATTTTTTAAAAGATTTGAAAATTTTTCTAAGGTAGCAAGCATACCTGGATTTCGACGCCAAGGTCGTTCAAGCGAGATCATCATCTCGTTCGAACGACATTGAGATGCCGCGCGTAGTCGTTCAAGCGACACGTGGATCTTGTTCAAGAGAGATGGACTTCTCGTTCGAGCGAGGTTGCTTTTCGGCTGACACGCTGACCTCATGCTTATCATTTGACCGACTCAAAATTTGTATAAAAAGGGGTTCTGCCAGCCTTGGAAAACGTTGAGAACAGTTTTCAACCTTAAAGAGTTTTATCCTTTGAAAACTTTTGTTTTGTTTATCTGCCCAAAATCAGTTAGAAAAATATCTTTTGACAGGAAGTTTTTCTCCAACAATTTAAGGGTTCAACTATTTTTTTGTTTACAATTCACAAAAATCCCAATTACTTTTGTGTGATTTATTTTGTGGAACCCAAGAACATATTTTGCTTTGGTTTATTCTTTGTGGGGAAAACTCTACAACCAACAACTGCGTGCTTTTGTGGAGGGAGTCCTTATAAAGTTCACAACTTGTGGAGAAGCCGTTTTCTTCTTCATTGTTGACCACCTGGAGTTCTTGCGGGAGATTTTAGTCGACGTTATTTCTAGCCATTGCTTTGGAGGTTTGACGAAGACACTGTGCGTTACACTTGTGGGTGATTATCAGGTTGTATGTAAGTCAATGGTCTTGTAAATTCTTCAAAGTTCTAGAAATAAAAGGTTTTACCCGAAAGGGGTTTTTTCCTTAAATTTGTGTCACATGCTTTATTTATTTATGGGTTGACACACGCAGACACGTAGGTGCATGTTTAGGGGCTGAATTAATTTGGTTTATATTAACTCCAATTATATAAGTGTGCCAACATAGAAAGTTGTGAATTAATTTAAATCGGTATCACACACCGCCTTCATTTATTCGGTTTTACAGTATTTAATAATGAACCAAATGTATTAGAGATAAGTTGTGCTTGTAAGAACCATTGCTTGGATTTCTTTTCTCAAAAAATTTACTATCTGTTAAGCTATGGAAAGGGGCTACGAAAGAGAAAAATTCTCTGTGTGTTAAAAGCCCACCATTTGTCAAAAAGAACCCAAAAGATTACAACACAAAAACTGAAGTGCCAAGTCCTTTTTTATTTCTTTGATACTTTACTACATATGAGTATTATGATATCTTTAATAATTTAACAGTGAATTCTTAAATATGTGAGATTTTAAGGGTGTTATAAAGTAGAAGATCAATTGGTTTATATAACAGACTCTCTTGAAAAGGATTAAATAGTTTGGCCTTATTGATTTGAGTGGCATATTATATAATTCGAGTCAATTTCATCTTATTCAACACTCTTACACCTAAGGTTGAAATTGATTTCTTTCTTTAGAAGTAGCTCATTAACTTCATGCGCCTATGTTATGAATGCCTATATTAATTTACCTATGGAGAATGGTTACACAATTATATTTTGCGTTTATAATTCGGATATTTTAGTATTATTCTATGGTGTAATGGATTTTGTACCTATATGTACTTTTTATACATTTACTTGTTTCTATAATTGAAAAAATTGAAAATTTTGAAAAGTATTTGGTATGCTTCTTCGCAATTTCATCGCATGTGCTTAATTGATGATCTTTGTGATGTTATTTCCTTTGCATGCTTGTGATGCTAATATTTCATGATTAGTTTCTTACTTTTTGTCGATTACGAACAAAAAGGGGGAGAACAAATTGAGGGGGAGTTTTTTTTAAACTCGTACACATCACGGTATTTCTTTTCTTTCATGTGTGTAGGTCGTTCCTCCTTGACCTTGATTTCATACACCACATAAGATGAAGATTTTTCAGTTGAAGACTTATACATTTATGCATTTTCGTTTCTTGATTTGGCAGGGCATTAGTTGCATTTGTCTTAGTGGTCAATTTGATTTCGATTGTGTTTTGTACTGGTATAGCTAAAGGGGGAGATTTGTAAGAACAAGTTTTATAATTTCTCAATTTATTTTTATTTGGCTTATCCTGTTACACCCCACTGCACCTTCATGACTACTTCCACATATTCGAAGAGAAGAAGATGGTGACATTTGGAAGATTAAATACCATTCGTCGTAACATCATTCCGAAGAATTATGAGGTGGTTTGGTAAAAAATTTAATTATTCAGGGATTATTTTTGAAGAGTTCGCATTTAAAAGTTTTCAAAATGTTTTAAAATGATTTTTAAATTAAGTTTTAAAAACTCACTAACTCGTTAGAACAAGTTTAACGAGTTTGGTATGTCATTCAAACGAGTTGCGTAGGGTCATTAGGACGAGGTTCCCACGTTCGAATGAGATTTAGAACGTTGCCTTTTGGGTACGCACTGGAATGCCGTTCAAAGTTTCATTGGAAGATGTTTGAACGAGGTCGAGGTCATAGTTTATTCAAATGATTACGCGTGTTTTAGTTTTTTTAAAACAAATATTCCCAAATCTCTCATTCCTATCTTTTTGCAACAACTTTCCCTATAAGTAGAGATACAATATTAGAATTTTCTCTAAGCCTTTTTAAAGTTCTTTTTGTAATCAAACTTTATACTTTTTCCACCCAAACCATTTGGATATTTGAAGATCACTTTTTCAATTCAAGAAGAACACATTCAAAGTTCTAAAACCCACTGGAGATTTTTTCTACTGCTGATTTGTGGAGTCGAGGCTCTACTACTAAAAAAGAAAGGAATTGTAATTTTTGAGGTTGATCGGTGGATACCGAGATAAGATCTGCTTGTTGTGACCGGTGCTAGACTGCATCATTTTCTATTGAAGAATTAAAAACTCTATTACATTATACTTAGTGGATCTGTAAGTAGTTTGTAAGTCGTTAAGTGCCTATATTTTCTTTAAATGTGCTGAAATGAAAGGTTTTACCCCAAAGGGATTCTTTCTCCAATTCTCCCCCTTCTAGTTTGGTTTGGATATTGGATTCATAATTTTATTGTAGAAATTACTAATTTAAATGCAGATAAAAAATTATAAAAATAGAATTTGTGTATTTGATCTTAAATACAAGTAATCGGTATAACCCCTCCTTTCTCAAAATAAAGCCACGTCGACCTACTTAGAGTAATCTTTCGCTTCATTATAACTTTTTCAGTACCTCTGAGCGTACTCCCGTAAGGTTTCTTGGGATTTCTTCCTCATGTTGATGAACTATTGGTGATGTCTTGGGATTTCTTCCCGTAAGGTTTCTTGGGATTTCTTCCTCATGATTCCATCCTCTTTGGATGAGAACTATTGGTGATGAATCTCGTAGTGAAATCCTCCTTGAGCTTCTTGAAGCTGGTGATCGATTTGTGTGGTAATTTTTCAAATTATTTTTGTGCGATATCCCTCAAACTGGAGGGTATGGCACATGAGGGCTTCGTTGTTTTTCTAATGAGTCATCGATTGTTGGTAGTGGAAAACATGATCGATGAGATTAGTCTTCCCATTCTAGATTTTGAATCTTGGTGTGATGAACTTCATGGGAGGATCTGGTTCTTCGATTAATCTTGAAAAGGAAGACTTCATCTAACTGATGAGGGATCTTCTGGATAATTCCTTAGTGTATCTTCCCCCCAACGAGCAGATTTCTCATCTATCTCTCGTCGGATGAGATCCCAGATATCCTTCTCACGACGAACCCCTTCTTGCTCTCTTATTTCTTGTGGGATCTTGTGCCTGAAGCTCCCTTGATTGCATTATGAACTCCTTCCTCGACTGCGCGTTTTGCTCACTTGAGGGTTGAGTGTTTTGACATGTCGTTCGTGCTTGTCCACATGGAGCTCTTATTTTATTCTTTCCAGTAAATGTTGTAAAAGGTCATTTTCCTCATGTTAGAGGCGTGTGATATCCTCATATTGAGTTGGTGTTCATAGGGGTCTATAATCCATGAGATCTGGGTAAATATCAACTGTTAGTTTCTTTCCACAGTTTGTTCCTCTTGGGGTCGATAATGAGAGTTGGGAGTGTTATAACTCTTATTAGGGTGTGATGATACAAGAGAGATCACCACCTCAAATCAGTAAGTAACTCAAGTTCTAGCTCTACTGACAATGGTGAGATTGGAGTAGTAATATAAGAGATATAAGTAAATAAAAGAAGGGATGAGAGATAAAGAAGACATAGGCATGTAAGTGGTTCGACCTTAGCCTACTCTACTATGCAAATGGGCGAATATCTCAGTATAAACTATGGCTAAAGTCCATTAATGGAGGTTACAAGTTTTCTCTCTCTATAGGTAGAATTCAATAACATAATAGTGGGGTTTGTCTTTTTGATCCCTTTTGAGGATGACTAACTAGCTTTTTGTAGGATTGAGGGTGTGCAGTATCACCCCCAAGCATGCACTTGGCGTGCACAAGATGAATGGGTGAATGAGAGAGTGCCAAATGTTTCCTACATGTGTATGTCATGATGAAATAATATTTCGCGTATGGGGAAGATCTTCCAAAATGGTTTTGTCCGTGTGTCCTGTCAATGTCCAAATCACAAGTTCCATACGAGTTATTGGTGTTGGCTCTGTGATGTCTCGGCTAAGCGAGACTGATGAAGTGGCCTTCCCAGCGGACGATGCCGATAGTGAAACTTATTCTTCAAATATTGTGATTGGTCTCGACTTGAAGATATTGTACGAGGCCACAGATGACAGGGTCGAGTCTTGAAAACACCGTGTTATGTGTATTGTGATTGCCTTCATGAACAGTCATGAGTGTTCTCCTATTTGAGTCTCGAAGGCAGAGACTGTTTGATATGGGCCACCATAATGTGGGACCATATAAGGATGAGTCTCAGTTGCAATGAAGTGGGGTCCATATTATCGGGTTGAGTCTCATCTAGACGAGGTCATACTTATGTTTATAAATCACCCCCGAGACCTTAGTCTTCAATGTATATGGGAGGCTGAGGTTTAAAGTCGTATGCGATCCTGTGATGAGATGTCCCTTCAGTGTCAGATTGAATCCTGGTTATATGATTGGACTTGAGAGGTGTCAGGAGCTCCATTTCAGGGGTCTGGAGAAAGTGACACTCTAGTTTCCTCGAGTGGACACTTGTTAGCTTATGGATGGTGTGGCGTGTGGCCCAAGAAGTGGAGAAAGCATGTGCCTTGGAGAGTTGCACCCTAAAGATGGTGTATTGGGAACTGCACTTAATCATCACAAGGTTTAAAAACCCCAAAAGATTAATTTCTCTCTCTTTTTAAATATTTCTTTCCCGCTTAAAGTTCCACAGGCAATACCAGAGCTGAAAACTCTCTCTCCTTCGTTGTCCTTGTTTCAGGCAAGATTTTCCTCCTTTTCTTCATTCTAAGCATCCTTTTTCCCAGGTAACCTTCTTTTCTTTCCTTTTATTCTTCATTTTCCCTTTTATGGTTGTGTTTTCTGCTTTCGTTTCTTTTTCGATGAAACTTATATTTTTCGACCACCATTTCTGGTGGCAATAGGGTGTATTTGGTGGTTCTAGGTTAGCGTTTAGGTTACAGTGGGTTACGTGGTTACTATTTTGGGGGGAAAGGCCACATTTTAGGCGTTAATTAACTTTTTTGATGGATTTTTATGATCATCTCCTCCGGTGATATTCAAACTCGATTGGCTGGTTTTAGGACGAAAAATGCTTAAGTTTTAATTGATAGATATTTAGTTCAACATAAGTTAAACTCTATTTCTATTTTTCATGTACCGTAGACTACACGAGTTATGAAATTAGTTCCCCTACCTTAAGGAGTGTATACTTAGGGAGATTCGTAAGGCCAAGGCCAAGGTTAAGAGGAAAGTCGAAGATGAGTCCAGACTTCCCATAACCCCAGTTCCTCTATCCATGATTTGTCCTCCTTTGCTCTTAACTTACCCAATTTCACTCGAGTATATAGTTGTAATTATCCTAAATAGTGACTCAGTGTTAGTTACTTCTTTTGGGGGTTGTTAGTCCACCTATGAACCAGGTTACAACCCATATCACATTCCCAAACCTCCAAAGTATCGGCGTAGGGCTAGGGCTGACTCTTTTAAGGAAGCAATGCTGGTCCCTAGCTCTTGTCTAGACAAGAGTAGGATGATCGAGTCAAATAATAGGGGTCACCCCTAAACACCAACAGACAAGTCAAAAGACGTAGACCCTTAGGTCATTGAAGTCTCGAATAACAATGAATAAAGATTTGAGGTGGCATTTTATGAGCCACAAATGGCCATTCTAATCATGACCATAATTGAGGCCGAGTTCGTGAGTTGATATCCCCGTGGTCAAGCTCCAATAAATGACGAGGATGAGGATATTAATGAGGATGAACTGGACACCTTATATGCCTCAACTATTCCAAGTGATTGTCGAGAGACGGACTTAATTTTGTGGAGACACATCTATGGTGTTAAATCTTCGATCAAGATGAGAGTTCCCTTCAAGGACAAGAGAGTGTTCAACAGCCAAATAGAAGGCGAGGTTGCTATCTATGAGGGATGTTTAATGTCGACTTTGAATTGTCGATTTATCCGAATATCAGGGCCATCTTTGCTAGTATTGGGCTCTCCCATGCACAACTAACCTCCAACATGTGGAGGATATTTCTTGGGTTGATTCAACTTTAGAAGTTAGCATACAAGTCCGACCTTCCAGTTAGCATCTTTAGGGCATATTACACGGTTCTTACCCAAAAATTTGCGTTGTGCTACTATTATTTTATGGGTTGGCGTTCTGACAAGAAACTCGTACATATTAACCAAGCTTCTAATCATAATTGGAAATCTCGATAATTTTTTATCTTCGATGTTTGGGGTTTTAATGGTGATGTCCCTTCTAGTGCCAATGAGCCGAGGGTCACCAAAAACTGGGGTAAGGTATCCATGGCCGCAAAGCTTGATCCTGGCCTCAGAATAATTATATAATTTTCAATTTTTCCTTCACTACTATGAGTGATGTTATAAGCTTGATACCCCCTCTCGACGTTATTGGGAGAGTAAGAAGGATACGAGATCCCTCATACACACTCATTTACTGAGATAGAGTTATAGTTAGGTGTTGTACAACCATGCAGGAATTGACGATGTCAAAGTGGAATAAGTACGAAATAACTTGAGAATTTTAATTTTAAATATTTTTCATTGCATTGTGACGTAAATCCTTGACACATCAACAAAGTTGAGATGAAAACAATACATTGAATCAAGGAATACATTCATCTTTGACATAAATAACATTAGCAAAACTATTAATACTATATCTTCTAATGGTCTACGTTCTTTGGGTTTGAGAAGGGTTCACCCTCAAGACTTTCAAGTCTAAAAGTCCCTGGCACAACCTCTTTTATTACTTTATATGGCCTGTGCAAGTTATGGTGCATCTTGTTGGGTTTCTGCCAAACCTTCTTCAAGAGCAAATCTCTTATGTCTATAGGCCTAGACTTCACTCATTTGTTATAAAATTTTGCTTATCTTTATTGGTAGGATGACTGTTTAATCGCAACATCCTCTCTTATATCTTCGATCATATCTAAATCCAACATTCTCTCTTCCATGTTGGCTTCTGGGTCGTAAGTTTGGACTCTGTGGCTTGGGAGTCTGAGCTCCGTTGGAATAACCATTTCAGACCCATAGGCTAACATAAATGGTGTCTCTGCTGTCGGCGTTCTTTCAGTAGTCATGTATGCCCATAGGACCCTATGTAGCTCATCTGCCCATTTTACCTTTGCATCTTACAAGTTTTTCTTGATCCCGTCAAGTATGGTTCTATTGGTGACCTCGGCCTGACCATTACCTTATGGTCGACCAGGGGCAGAATAGAAATGTTTAATGCTAACCTTAGTGCAATAGGCTTCCAACGACTTATTTTTTAACTGCTTGCCATTGTCTGATATCATAGTATGGGGCATGCCATATCGACAAATGATGTTCCTCCATATAAACTTGAACATCTTCACCATCATGATAGTTATCATTATCTCAGCCTCAACCCATTTTGAGAATTAGTCAATCACTATGATCAAATATTTAAAGTTTTCTAGGGCTTGAGGAAAAGGGTCGACTATGTCTATTCCCCATACTGCAAATGTCCAGGGTACCGTTATGAAGGAGAGAGACTGATGAGATTAGTGAGGAATACTTATGAACCTCTGACATTTATAGCACTTCTTAACCTATTCGGTCAAGTCCGTAGAAAGTGACAATAAAAATGTCCATAAGTGACGATCCTCTTGGCGAGAGATCGATCACTAATATGACTTGTGCAAGACCTTTCATGAACGTCTCAGAGGACATATTCGATCTCTGAGGGTTGGACGCATCAAAGTAGTGGGAGTAGGAATCCTCCTTTCTAGAGAACGTCGTCGATAATGGTGAACTTTACTACTCGAAACTTGATTTTCTTCCTTTGTCTTTAATTCTGGGAGCTTTCCGTCCCTGATATATTCAAGAATGGGTCCATCCAAGACTCCCCAAGATTTACGTTCAAACAAAAATTCATGGAATTCTCATATTCTTCAATACTCGACCTCTTCAGGATTTTAATATTTACGGATTTCCTGATCTCAATCCTACTTGCCGATGCCAATTTAGCCAGAGCGTCAACTCGGCTATTCTTCAACCTTAGAATTCTCTTTACTTTCACTTCACCAAAATTATTTAGCATTTTTTACTCTAACCAAGTACTTATCCATTTTCTCATATTCGGCCTCATAGATCCCTAATATCTAATTAATAACTAGCTGCAAATCACTGGGGGCTACCATCTGACCGACATTCAGATTTTTTGCGAGGGAGAGACCTACCAACAGTGACTCATAATCCAACTCATTGTTCGACGCCTTGAAACTGAATCTCAAAGCATATTCAATGTATATTCCATCTAGGGCCGACAATATCAACCCCACGTCGCTGCCACTTTCCCAAGATAAACCATCTACAAATACGCTCCAAATATGTCCCCATTCAGAAAAAGGACATTCATCTAAAATTCTAACTTTGAACAAGAAATAGTTTTTCGTAGCATTGACCTAGACATTATCAGCCACCACTTCCTTTGGAGTTCTCATTATCGTCTCAGTATCTTTATCAATTTCATCATCATCATTCGTAGCCAGGTAAACTCAGTTACGGAATCAACCAATGCCTTCCTTTTGATAGCGCTTCTCGGCTAATAAATGATATTAAACTCTCTAAGCTCAACTGACGAAGCCATTAGCCTACCCAATTTTTTGAGTTTATGAATGACTGGCCTGAGTGGAGTGTCAGTGAAAACCACCATTGTATTTGCCTGAAAGTAGGGCTTTCTCTTTCTCGAGGCATTGATCAATACATGGACCAACTTCTCCATCTTGGGGTAACTGATCTTAGACCCTGAAAAGGCTTTGATATTAAAATAAACTGGGATCTAAACCCCATCATCGTCTCAGACGATGGCTGTGCTGATGGCCGATTCAGAGATGACTAAGTAAAGGGATAATTTCTCTCCCTGAACTGGCCGAGAAAGCAGCAATGGGGACCCCAAATACACCTTCAACTCCTGAAAAGCTCTTTTTTACTCCTCATCCCAGACAGTTTTTTCTCAGTATCTTAAAGAAGGGAAAACACTTGCCAGTTGCCCAAGAAGTAAAATGTCAAGGGACGCAACTTATCCGGTTAGCCTTTTGCACATCATTGATCATCTTTGGCATCTGCATATCAATTAGAGCGTTGATCTTTATCGGGTTTGCCTTAATCCTTCTCTAGTTCGTAATAAACCCAAGGAATTTGCATGCATCGACCACAAAAATGCATTTGTCTAGATTTAACTTGATCTTATACTTGTCCATCATGTCAACAATACGTTCAAGGTCGGCCATATGGGTCTTGGCCTTCAAGTTATTCATCAGCATATCATCCACATATACCTCCACATGATCATCTTATTAACCAACCTCTGGTAGGTTTCCCCTGCATCCTTGAAACCAAAGAGCATTACTTTATAGTAGTATGTTCCTTTATCTGTGATAAAGGAAGTCTTCTCAGCGTCCTCTTCGTGTATGAAGATATGATTGTACTCGAAATATGCATCCATAAAACTCATATACGATTGTGGCATCCACCATCTGATCAATCCAAGGTAGAGGAAAACTATCTTTTGGTCAGGCTTTGTTAAGATCTGTGAAGTACACACTCATTCTACACTTCCCATTCTGTATAGGTACAATGACGACGTTAGAGAGCCATTCTGGATACTGGACTTCTCTAATGAAGTTTGTTGTCTGTAGTTTTTAACCTCGTCTTGGATGATCTCCTACCTATCTAGGGCAAAAGTTTCGCGTCTCTACTTTATAGGCTTCATATTCTCATTGATATTTAACCGATGGCAGATAATTTCAGGGTCAGTTTTAGGCATATCTCCATAGCTCCAAGAAAAAATGCTTTGTCTCTTTCGAAAGTTTCACTAACTCCTTTTTCACTTATGCCTTTAGGGATATACCGATTTGGATGGGTTTTTTGGCTCTTCCTCTTTGAGGGCGATGGATTTTACCTCCTTAGTGGGTTCACTATTTTAAAGCTTCCTCCCGCCCCTTAGGTCGAGAGTGTCAATATTGTATGATGATGTCTTTCTCTTGTGGGCCTCTCTTTCCTCGGTCGATATAAAGTAGCATTTTCGAGCTTCCACTTGGTCACCCTGCACTTCCCCTACTACGTAAGGACTTGAGAATTTCATTATCTTATGAATGGTGGAAGATACGACCTCAAATTATTGAAGAGTCACTCTACCCAAGATAATATTATAGGCCGAGAATATATGCTAGTCCATTATAAATAAGCTCACTTTCTTGATGAGGCACTTCGGCTAGATGCCCATGAAAACGTCCATCACGTACACTCCCAGCGCATGAACTTTCTCTCCACTGAAGCCAATCAATGTCTGGTGATATGGTACGAGCCTCTTCTTCTCTGCTTCAGACTTTTGAAATAGTCCCAAAATATGACGTCGAGTGAGCTCCCCCTGTCGGCGAGAATACGAGACATGTCATAGCCGTGAACTCGTGTGATAATGACCTGGGGTCGTTATGTGGAGCCAATACGCCTTTAAAATCCAATCTTAAAAATCCACAATAAGAGTATCCATGTCTACCTTCAATGATTTGCTCAGCTTTGCCTTTATCTCGACAGAGTTCATCTCCATTCTCCTTGGAGCTACTTTTGCTTCGACAACGTGAGTCTTCATGTCGGCTGGATCAATACCTCAACCTTCTAAGCCACCATATATCTGTTTTTCATAAAAAGAGATCATATGTAGTGCACCTTTTGCCTTCGAGATTTTTGCCGAAAGGTCGGGGTCATCATTCTCGCTGTCGTTTTAATTATCCTTATTTTTATTTGCCTGAACCTCCCTTATTGTCTTATCATCTATCCTTCGATTGTGTCTCTTCCTCCCATCATCTTTTCCTCCATTTTTATCCACGTACTTCCTGACTTTGCCCCATTTTAGCTACTTTTCTATCTCTCATCTTTCAAGGCAAAGCATTTGTCAGTTTTGTGGCCATAGTTTTGATGAAACTCACACTATTTTCTTTTATCCCTTTTATGAGGGGGAGACTTAATATTTTTTGGCCATTTATGTTCTCCGCCGCCTTTGATTTCATTCAAAATCAAGTCTGGACTCACAGCCAACGGCGTATATCGGGCAAACTTATTGCCATTCGACCTTTTCTTTCCTTTTTTGTCCTTAATTTGGCATGAATTCCCACTATGTCTCCTCTCTTGGACGCTATGGCCTCCTTCTCTTTCATGATCCTCCTGGCCATGGCCAGGAGTTCTGTTATGGTCTTTGGAGGATCCTTAGAGATATTCCACAAAAGTTTTCCTGGTTCAAGGAACTTATGAGGGATGTTATCGCAATGTTCTCATCGTAATCTTCCACCTCCAAATTTTCTTTGTTAAAACAAGAGATATACTCCCTTAGGGGTTCATTCTTCCCCTGTTTGACGTGTAAGAGATGCATTACACGCTTCAATATATTCATGCCAAAGTAAAAGTTATGGATGAATTTATCTTCCAAGTGCTTAAAATTCTCTATAGAGCCTCTTCGCAGGCCAATGTACCAAACATGCGGTGTGACTGTAAGAGTGCTTGAGAAGGATCATCATCTCATCTCGTTAGGTATCAAATAAATAACGATTGTTAACTAATAAATCTCAATATAGTATACGAGATTTGTGCTCCCATCATATCTCGATATTACACTCGGTGGTTTGAAGTTAGCCGGGGTAGGATATTTGACAATCCTCGGCACAAATGGTGATCCCTCCATGTAACCTCGATGATTGGGGTTTCGAATCTTAATTAAGCTACTGATCATGTCTTCTAACCTTTAAATAGAACTGTTTCATGGCTTCTCTTCTGCCACTGCATTATCTCCACCCCATTCTTTCTCAACTGCTTTGGGGCTGTCTTTCGGTCGATAGTTCTTTACCGACTGTTGACTTCTTTTTAGTCCTCCCTTTCATGATCTTATCTTGATCTCTCATCTTCACAGTATATGTTTCCCCTCACACAACTTATGTTGCGATAGTGGGAGTGTCTTTCCCATCATAATTCTTCTCTTGGGCCGAGACGGTCAAAGGTCGATCCTCTGCCGAGACAATTAATGGTTGATCCTTTGCTCAATCTTTGAACCTCTCTATTGGCTCCTAGGAGTATGATAAGATCTATTTCCTTGTAAGGTTTGTGATGGTGTTTATTTAAGAAGAATAGTGTCGCCAATAATCTCATATCTCTCCAAACAATCTTCCTTATCACAATCCTGGTTGTCTGGGCACACTTAAACCCGCTTTCCAAAGTGGAGATGCCGTGGATCAGTGACATATCTCCGCCTATGGTGGTGCTGTGCCTCTTTGGTTGGGATTGGTTAGCCTTCCACCATGCTCTCCTCTCTGGCTACCGGAGTAGTGATCTCCATTGTTGGGTCACCAGGAATCCTCCCCATCACACTTAGGCTAAAAACCATAAGCTGGTGTTGCATTTGTTATTGGCTGGACAATAGGTATCTTAATACCACTGCCACTTCAGCCATTTCTGATTGAGAAGGCGGATGGCTAGATCCAACTCCGTCATTGCATGGTGGGTCAATTTCCATTCCAGTAGGGTTTAAGCCAGAACCAAAGAGAGAAGATATTGAATTATAGGGCTAGAAATGAGATAATTTAGGAAAAACTTGAAAAACGCCACCTGAGCTCTTTCAATGGGGATCCAGGCCAAACAATGGTGGATCTGAATCAACACCAGAGGCAAAGATAAGTTTTCAAACGAAGAAGAAGTAGAAGATAATATCTTCCCATAGATGATGCCAAAATGATAATACCAGAGATATCACCACCTCAAATTAATAAGTAACTCAAGTTCTAGCTCTATTAATAATGGTGAAATTAGAATCGCAGTATAATAGATATACATAATTAAAAGAATGGATGAGAGATAAGGAAGACACAAGCATGTAAGTGGTTCGACCTTAGCCTACTCCATTGTGCAAACAACTGAATATCTCATTATAACTATGGCTAAAGGATATTAATGGAGGTTACAAGCTTTCTCTCTCTATAGGTAGAATTCAACCGCATAATAATAGGGTTTTGTATTTTTAATCCCTTTTGAGGATGACGAAGTAGCTTTTATAGGGTTGGGGGTGTGCAATATCACCCCCAAGCATGCACCTGACGTGCACGAGATGAACGAGTGAATGAGAGAGTGCAAATTGTCTCCTGCATGTATATGTCATAATGAACAAATATTCCCCACGTGGAGTAGATCTTCCATAATGGTTTTGTCCATGTGTCTTGTTAATGTCCAGCTCACAAGTTCCATGTGAGTTATTGGTGTTGGCTCTGCGATGTGTTGGCTGACTGAGACTGATGAGGTGGCCTTCCTAATGGATGATGTCGATTATGACACTGTTCTTCAAAGGCTGGGATTGGTCTTGACCCGGAGATGTTGTACGAGGCTGACACATGACAGGGTCTGGACTTGGAAACACCGTGTTATGGGTATAGTGATAGAGTTCTTGAACAATCGTGAGTGTTCTCCTGATTGAGTCTCGAAGGCTGATACTATTTGATATGGGCCCATATGAGGATGAGTTTGAGTTTCCCTGAAGGGGCATTATGTCGTGCCGAGCCTTGTCCATACGATGTCATACTTATATATATCAGGGTGGACCTCAGACGCGACTCTACTCGTTGGCAGTCTATTTTAACTATTCTTCTGGTCATCATTAGACAAATGACATGGGCTACATGAGTGAGATATAAGTGCTCGTTAACTTCTATTAGCATAAAAAAAGAAGTCGATTCCCACGCATGGTGGAAATTGTAGGTGGTAAAATCCTAATGTTATAAATCTAACCATAATAAAGCCGAGCAAAATATACAAATCAATCATACAAAGACAATATATATGTGGTTTGGCAATGTGTCTACCTCCACAGAGTGTTTCTTTATCTCTCTATAAATCGATTCTTGACAATAAATATTAAAAACCCCTTATACCAGGGGATTATAGAGAATAAGAAGAGAACAATTTATGTGGGACTCTGTAACCTTATTTTTTTTATTGCTATTTGATCGTGTAATTCCAAATTCGAGACTTTCATTAATCGACCTATCTTTATTTTTATCTCTGTGTTATGATCTCTTATCAAGATTATCGGACACGTGTCATATTCTCCTATTAGGCTGGATAATTCCCCCACAAAACTTTACCCCCAACCCTATTATCCCGAAGACATTCGAGCCAGCTGGGGAGATAATATATACCTATAGCATACGTGAAGGATCACAGATTGCCAAGGGATAGAAGGATTCGAGCGCCACTGTGGGTACCGTATTACACAAACTTCCGTCAAATATTTTCAAGTCCTGGGTTAGAGTGATTAAGGGGTTGTTGAAATAAGCGCACGAGATATTATAGTTGAACATGAAAGGCGGTGTTCGACTTATCGACGACATGGTGGGGTCGTTGGTCGATTGACTAAATTTTCTCCTGGATCATTATTGAGATTTTGTATTTGATACTTATAATATTATAATTAAACTGATGTTTTGATGCAGTTAAACTTGTATTTGATGTAATTTGGTTTGATTAGTTTGATTGCATATTGTATTGTGATTGTTGTTGTTTTTTTGGAAGCAAAGCAATTTTTTTTGGTTGGTTTGAAGTAGGTTTTCTACTGGGCAATAGCCACTGCCTAACATTTTTTTGGGATATAGTTTTGTCATGGTCCTTGATCATGATAAGTCCCTAAGAATATTTTTAGTACTTGCCACGGCCAAGAACCGTGATAAGACCATGACAGTGCTTGATTTTTTTCACGGTTAAAGATTGAGACAATATATTGTTCACCCCTTTTTCGACAAAAAACTAGGCTTAAAAAGACCGTGACAATGAGAAGTTTTAATGGTTAAGGGCTGTGATGAGGTAAGTTATCGTGTAAAATTATCGCGATCCTTGACGGTGATCATTCATTGTTGTCACAGTCAAGGACTGTGACAGTTTGAGTTTTTTGGTGTAGTGAATTTCCTCAAAATAAACTAGACATTTTTCCCTTTGAAAAGACACACACCACTCTTCTTAATAATATTCACATGTTCCATTTTTAAAAAGATTTAACATGATAAAAATATGCGTAAGTGTGTTCATAGCCAAAGATAAACAAATGAGACAATTCGTAAAAAAAATACACTTCAGTTGAGCCGCAACATAAGACTTTGATGTAGAGTAACTTCAAGGTTACATTGTACATAGATTCTAATGATGAAGACTCCCTCTACAAATATGCATCAAGCCTTTTAGCTCGATTTGTGCAATACTCAAAATGCGTTGACTTGGAATTATGCCAACTAAACTATACAAAAAAATGTTTACATTTTCAACTTCCCCCTTTGGATATTCTATGGAAAAAGCCCTCTAAACTAGGGATGGCAATTTTCCCCGAAAACCTGATAATCCGCGGAGCCCCGAAAAAAAATCCCCGAAAATTCGGGGATCGGGTCGGGTTTGGGGATTAAAAAAAATCCCCAAAAAATTTCGGATCGGTTTCGGGTATACCCTCGGGTCTCCACGGGGATACCCGATTTTTCAATATATAATAATATATATATATATATATATATATATATATATATATATATATATATATATATATATATATATATATATATATATATATATATAGGTATATAAAGATCAAAACCCTAACCTCACTTGTTTTTTTACTCACACGCCGCTAACCTCTCATTCCTCTCCCTCTATTCTGTCACTCTCTTCTCATACGCTCTCTTCTCTTCTCTGTCACTGTATCGCTGTAAGTTTTCATTTTTTCTACTCATTTTTTCATACATATGTTTTCATTTGAATACATATGTTTTTTGGTTATGTGCAGAGCTCCAATTCATATAAATGTCAAAAAGGAAGTTGAGCAGTGCTATTCTCAGGTAATTTAACTTAACTGTTATTTTTTTGGTCAACAACTAATGTTCTTGCTTGTGCTGACCCCGCTCCTCCCGTACCCACCCTCACACCGCCACTTGCTGAATCGCCTTTTCTGTCTGTCTCTCGTCTGCCTCATTTCCACTGTACGTCCGCCCTCATCTCCTCATCATCCCGCCCAAGTTAGAGAGCTCCCAAAATCATGAGATTTGTTTTGTATATATTCTGTCGACATATCTATTTGGGATTTGTTATGTTTTGTAATAAATAATGTTAACAGTTATTTCATTTGAGATTTGTTTTGAATTTTTTTTTTTTGAAATTTTAGATAGTGTTCACAGTTATTTCATTTGAGATTTGAGATTTGTAACAGATAATGTTAATGCATATCACATTTGAGTTTTGTTTTAAAATTTGTATACTTAAACTGTTTTTTTTTGTCAACAGCTAATATTCTTGATTTGTTTTGTTATCCGGGATACTCAAAATCACAAATCTCATTTGATATTTGTTCTTTGATTTGTTTCGTTAACAGATAATGTATAACTATTATTTTTTTTATTTGCACTTTGGAGTTGTAAATGATTTTTTTTTATGTTAAAAAAAAAGGGAAATGGGTTCCCCGCGGGGAAACCGATGCCCGTTTTAAACGGGGACGGGGATCCCCGAACCCGTTATAACGGGGAACGGGGCGGGGACGGGGATGGGGATTTCTAACGGGGACGGGGATGGGGATGCTTTCCCCGAACCCGAACCGACCCGTTGCCATCCCTACTCTAAACCCAAAAATCTTGTTTCAGACCAATATCTATATCCATTCACACGATTAAGAAGCCATCCACGTGCACGTACTTCACAGTAGAGGAAATAATTATTTTTTCACTATAAAAAGCATTTTTGCCCCACTTTTAATTTATAACTTTTACTTCTCTTCAATTTTTTTAGACATAAGAGCTTCTCTTTATCTCTCTAGAAACCCTATGTGATATTTGTGTTTTCCTCACTTTTATTAAAATATTTTGTGATGGATTTTTGAGTGATATCATCAAATTAACATTAGAACACCTTTTGCCTTCAATTTCCAGTTGAAGGGTCAACAAGGAGGAAGATCTGAGGTTTTGGAGATGTGTTCTTCAAATTGGATGTATGGAAGCTAATATACATGGGTTATTCTCTATATAAAGGAGCTTTGGATGAGAGTTGCTATATAGGCGGAATATTAAGGATTTGAGGATTACAAGAGCTTGCAAGGAACTCAAGCTAGGAAAATGAGTGATCTCTTACAACATCTTCATTTTTCTAGTCGATTAGTTGTAATGTCCCAAGTTTTTTTCCCCTAGGTCGGGGTTTCCTCGTAAATCTTGCTATTGTGATCCTTCTCACATTTACTTTTACTCTCAGCACACAACCTCATATAATTTTAGATATACATTTATTTAGGTTGTTGGATATTTATATCTCATATAATTGCAATTGAATTGAACTAATTTGGCTTAATCTCACCTAAACAGATTAACTTCAATTTGTATTTAATTAGGTGTTGGTGTAAATTTCGCATCTTATTAAGTTTATATTGAACTCTAAGTTTTTTTAATTTGATTTGAATGATCTCATAACACTTTCTATGAAATAAAATTGAATCTAAATTTTTTAAGGTTAAGTGTGAGTTTGAATTTACTTATGCAAATCAATTTTTGTTGCATTTTTAAACAAGAATTTTTTTAATTGATCATTAATTCAGAGTATGTTCTATTGACCCCTCTAGGACATTAGCATATGAACCGCCTACTCTTTAAAGGATTGGCGTGGCATTATCTTTCATAAAATGAGAGCTTATTGCCCTCATTTATAAAAACCATTAATCCCTCCCCTTCCGTGACCTACTTTAATATGTGTTTATTACCTAAAATTAGAATAATAATTGAATTGGTCAAAATAATTTTCAGTGTTTTTTCCAGGATTTTCCTATTTTCCTGATTTTTAAAATAACTCTTAAATATTTTTTAGTTAGGTTAATTTATTGATTGCGTGACTCCCATCAGACCATTCACATTAACACACATTTTCTAATAAATTGTTTGATTTGTGTTTTCCTTCTCATATCTCTGGAGAGGCATCCAAAACCGTTTATTAAGTAATGTTGTGATCTTCATCAAACCTAAGTAGTCCAATCAGATTAAGTTTACCTGTTTACTTATTGAGTCTTGTCAGTTTTATTTATCTCCTTTAATATGAGATGTTACACTTAAATAGTGTAAGTCAATTTGATCTGGGTAGTTGATTTTAGGAGATTATGATCGGTTTCTAGAGTTCCGTTCTACCTATAAATACCCCTCTCACCTCATTTGTATGAGATTTTTAAAACCATGTAAAGAGACAGAGTTGCGAGGAAAAAGAGAGAAGAGGGAGGTAAGAGAAGAAACTGAGAGGACTCAGTATAGAGAAAAAATTAGATAGAGAAATAAGAGTGGGGGGGGGGGGGGGGAGGGGGGAGAGAGAGAGAGAGAGAGAGAGAGAGTTTTCCTTCTCATTGTCAACCTTCCTGGTTTTCTCCCTCTAAAGATCAATTTATATATAGTTTGTTCAAGGTTTTCTTCATAAAAACCTTGAGAAATTGTAGCTCCGACATTTTTCTCACATATAAACATTCATACTACACTTGTTAGTCTCTCTACTTTAAATCTATATTTCTAATTGTTTTTAAAATTTTGCATGTATAGATTTTAAACTTTATCCAACTAAATTTGTAGTTTATTGATATTTTTGTACCTATCCAGTAAATCTTCTCGGTTTAGATCTTGTTACAAGTTATCTGTAAATTATAACCTTTTATCTGAAATTTTGTTGTAAAAACTTTTAATACTCTTAAAGGGCATTAAATTTATAATTTTTTTTATAACAAATCTAAATATTATTGAAAATAATTTTGTATAGATTAGATCCAAAAGTTTTGAGAGTAGATTTATTAATAAAGATTCTCGAGATCTGAACTTTCGAAGTTTATGATAGTATAAACTTCTGTATAGTCTTATAATTTAGGGTTTGATAATTTTTTCTATAGATCCTATTATAATTCGTTAGGACTGTTTGTACCTTTAGTGTGCATGAGTTGCTTACTGTGTATATTTTCCACTCACTATATTTTCACTCTTACACAATCATATTTTACACACAAAATTCCAATTATTGTCACATTCTGTAGAGATACCTCAATCAACTGAGGGAAGAAGGCCAAACGTCTACATCAAGTTGAAATAAAAAAAAATTCATTGTAGACACCACATTCTAGGACCCCCTAAGTGTCTCCTTATGTCCCTAGTGCCTCCTCATTTCACTACCAACCCTAGGTTATACTCCAAGAACTAATCTAGAGGATCTTGGGCACTCCCGATCCCCGTTTGACTCCGATCAATTCTATTGACAGAGCGAAAGATATTTAAAACTTTGAAGGGCACTGAAACCGCTTTCCAACGGTCTGCCCCGTGTGCAATTTTGACTTGCGGTGCAGACGAACGATCAGTTTTCCCTCGAAAATCAATTCGAAGGACACCAGGCACTCCCAAGATTTGTTTGACCAAAGTCAACTCTTCAGATCGAACGAGACTAAATGAATCTCTAAAGGAAACTGAATACCCTTTCCAACACTCCGCCCCGTGGGCAATTTTGACTTACGGTGTAGACAAACGATTCGTTTTACTTCGAGAGGTCACCGGGCATTTTCGGTCCCCAATTGACCAAATTCAACTTTTCAAACCGAGCTAAGCTCTTTGGAATTTCAAAGTAAATATACTAACCTTTCCAATGGTCTACCTTGTGTGCGATTCTGACTTACAATGTGGACGAACAATCCATTTTCCTTCGACGATCTCCCGTTCAAAGGACCAATTTGCGCTTCCGAGCTATATTTGACCCAAAGTCAACTCTTGGACCCGGGAGCATTCCAAAGGACTCTTGAAGGTATCTGAATTACCTTTTTAACAGTATGCCCCATGCATGATTCGTATCAACGAATTACATGCTACGACCATTTTTCCAGAAAAATCTGCACGAGACTACCAATTGGCAGGTCCAGCTCCCTGCGTATCGGCAGTGGGTCTAGGGTCATATGCCAATATCCAGGACTAGGGTAATGCCGATCGTCACCACCCCTGACCCTATAAATAGAGGGCATGACCTCACTCCTAAGACACACCAGAGATCCATCAACATCAGTGATCTCAACAACATTATCTCAAAATCGGCAAAGTTCCTCCATGTAAAATTCCATTCAAGCTTACAGTCCTATCCTTTTCATACCCAATTTGGTAAAATCACATTCTCTCTCATCTAAAATTCATCTGACATTCAAGGGAGTTCATCCAAGATCAAAGATTAAGCTTCAAAGAAGGTCCAAATCCTTCCCTTTCTCTTTAAGTTCCTTGTTTTTGCATAAATTTCATTAGATTCATAATCTAGTTCTTACTTTCGTTCGTACACATTAATATCTATATATTTATTAGTATATTGCACATACTTTATTTTCTATAAAAAAACTCAAAACAAACAAAAAGAGGGCTACGCCCATGAATTCTGGAAAGGATTATCCATCACACTTTTTTCAAAACTAAAAACCCATTTTCTACGCACACACCTACAATAAAATCCCGTTCGAAATTATAGGATAAACCGCACCCCCATGTCGCATTCAAACTACGTGAACTTTGATGCCTTTATAGGCTACGTAGGCATTTTGGATTAAAACCCGAGACTCGAGTCCAATTTTCCAATTTCCTCGATTTTCTAATTTATCAATTTCTTTAAATCCTCTAATTTTCCTAAATCTCCAAATTTCATATTCTTGCATTAGTATACATATTATGTTTGTGATTCTTATTAGCGTTTCATCATAACGATCAATATCGCGATAAATGCATAAATCATATTTTCTATATATTATTTTAGGAACATTCCTATGGATGACCTCACTCTATCTCTTCCATGGTATGAGTTGGGTGATTTCGATATCTATTATATACACGCACACATAATTCATAGAGAAATGAAGGAAAATAATAACACTAGCCAATGAGAGATCGAAAGGGCAGGATGGATGCCTAACACCTTCCCATTTCGTAACTTAGCCCCGACCCCTTCGAACTAGTGGTTTCGTATGCATCAGTTTGTCTTTGATGCCGCTCTCTCGAGGTGGAAACATGTTCTTTTGCCTGTTTTGTGCAAAATAGGCCGACAACTCCATCTCTTTACATTTACCCCACATCAACGATGGCCGAAGCATTCCTAAATATGGCCTGAGACCTTTCGACCTCCCTTCCTTTCCCATCATCGTTCCCCTTTTTTGGGAGGAAAAAGCGGGAGAAGATGAAGCGACGCGCCATCTCAATTGGGATGGCCATGGTGGTGACTCTGTTGGGGATAATTTTCATAAGAGGGCTAGACTCTGTTTGCATGGGAGTTTTATTTTCTAGTGTGCGTATGCACCTACTTGTATGTTCCGTTTTTCTCCTTTATTATTTCTTGCACAACAAATATACCCCATGTTTATGTCACTACTCACTCACACACTTGTAGAAATTCTCCATGTACACTTCACACCACGTGCACCTAGGATCACAACAAAAAGATTTTATTTTTGAGAAAACTTTTAAAAAACCAAAAAGATTTTAGGTTTTTGTTTTTGAGTTTACATGTTTGATGTGGCATATTAGTGTGCTTGGACCCTCCCCCCCATCGTTTCATTATCCACGTGGCTAGGACATTTGGTTATTATTATCGATGCTTAGAATGATCTTAACCATTGTTTATATGGGGTTGTTTCGAAGTTGATATGCATTTTGATTCGATTTTGTATATATGCCAACATTGCACATATGCACGAGTTTATATGGATGTTTGACTTCTCTTGCATATTTGAATTTGGTGAGGCATTCTTATCTCAATATTGTCATGTATGTGTAAGTAGACTTAAGGAGAAGTGTGCATGTAAGAACCGTTTATCGTGAGGATTTGAATTGGTAAAAATGATGAGTGATTCACGGGAAAGGGCTGCGAGAGTTCAAAACTAACTCGTCGTGAAAGCCAGCGTTCAAAAGAGCCCAAAAGAAAATGCAATTCGTTAAGAAAAGGGCCAAATTAGTTTAGTTTATTCCAAAGAAAATATGATATTATTGAGGGAGTTTGGATGGATTAAAAATTTTAAACGGGTTTGCCCAACTAATTCTAATGTTGAAACATTGCAATTTGACGCTATTGTTTGTAGAATCGTCAAAATTCTAGATTTGTGTGCATGTAGTATGTTTAGTTCATTAAGCTCACACTTTTATTGTCATATGGATATGATAAAGTTTGATGATTTATCGCTATCAATTAGAGCTTATTGATCGTTTTGATGTGTTGGAATTGTGTCTCATTTGTTTTAGTTTCACACCTATACATTCCGTATCCATGTTTGAGCACATCGGTACTATGTTTGCATGTAACTCACATTTTTAGTTTTTATGAGTTTTTGCGTTTTGTGTTGAAAGCCTACTATTTTAACACTGTTTTGCTTCTGTCAGGCCCTTCCTGGAATTTTTTTGTGGAAAATTTTTCACTGGGCAATATTATATTATATTTATGGGAATCTGGGAAATTTTGGCAGGTCGCACGAAGTCGTTCAAACCACATATCCATCTCGCGCGAACGACAGTTGTACTTTGTTCGAGCGACATCCTCAACTCGTTTGACCAATGTCCCTGACTCGTTCGAACGACAGGCTGTTTTATGGCATTCTGATTGGTTTGCAGTCCTCTGGGTTAAATTGGTATATTTTTGGTACTGCTGGAAGTTTTTCTGGACTGATTGGTTTATATGCAGGTTTATTGGTTCTAAATTGATTTTTGCATATGAGTCCGTTTATCACACCTGATTAGATTGTTATATTTTTTTGTGTGATTCATTGGTTTACTAGCTACTGATTTGTCATTACATGATCATATTTAGCTGGTTGTTTCATGATTATATAGCGATTTTTCATTGATTCATGGTTTATATTCTCATGCTAGATATTTCAAATTGGTTTATCTTTTCACCGAATTGTCCATTCGAGACAAAAAGGGGGAGAGATGTATGTGATGTAGGGGGAGATCATGTTTTGGTGTACATATGTTTACAAATTGGTATCTCAAATTGGTACTACACATTGGTATCATTTTGCTGCTCAAACTGTTTAACAAATGATTTTTCAGAGATTATTCATATTGGTATCTATTATTGTTTGGTATCATTTGAATATATATATTGGATTCATTTATTCCTCCATACTTCACTGGGTATTTGTTTGTCTGTTTCATGTGTGTAGGTATGCTTCAGCGATTCGAGATTTTAAGTCTACATCGCATTCAGACAATTCGTGCTTGCCGGTGCTACATATTCTAGTCCGTGTCCTGTATTTTTGATTTTGGGTTTATGGGATGGGATTTAGGCGTCATACGGCTTGACGGCCCGGTTAGGCATTTCACTGGTTTAGTTTTGTCCCGGAATAGTCAAAGGGGGAGATTTATAAGGACATAAATTCCCAATTGAGTCCCTGTATTATTTTGATTTAATTCCGTGAACAAAATCGTGTTTGTAACATGTCATAGGGAGAATTTATTGTGTCACAATCCCACTTGGTTTATGGCGTATTGAAGAAAATTGAAGACGTTGCGGCAAAGCTTCAAAGAATTAAATCATGCCAATGTTTAATTAGTGCAAGTTTAATCGTCTTCAAAGTTAATTGCATTCCGAGATCACTCAGGTACGAATGTGTATAATTAATGGTGCTCGGAATTGTTTTGATAAAAGATAGGGTTGTATTTTATAAAGAAAAATATTTTAAAATGTTCTTAGAAGTGTTTTAAGGTTTACACTACGCTTTATTCTGCTATACTCGAAATAGAGTCTAACTTAATTGGATCTCCTTTAAAATAAACGTTTTGAACTAAAAGTCAAAAAGTCAAACTGCCACATCAGCTCGTTCAAACGACTTAGGGATCTCATTCGAATGAGATGCCTATGTCGCGCGAACTACATGACATTGTCGTTCGAATGACACATTTTTCGAGGCAGCGCTAAATTCTTATTTAAAGCATGTTTCTATCAGAGTTTCGTAAGCGTGCATCTGGAAAAAACAGAATACATTCCAGTACGTTGTTTGCACATGTTTTCTAAGGTTTAAAATATTAAACACATCCTTAGAGTTTGCAAAGATCCGAGTTATCATTCTTATATGCTTACGTGATCTTGCGGCACCAAAGAAGTTTGTTATACACATCGAACATCAAAGGGTTTTGTGGTGAAGAAAAGATAAGGACTTCTTGTTCGACATCGTAGACGAATCAAATCCAATCGGTGGACACCGAGACATACGTGGACACGTGTGTTGTAGACAGGTATCATGGAAGATGGAATTTCTGTGTGGTCACTATTGAAGAACGGTTGAAGATCAGAAGGAGCGTCAAGACCCGTGGGGATAGAGTCATTGAGTAAGGCTAATCTGTCTTTGTAAAACCATTATTCATAGTGATTGTCTGGCTTGGGCCGTCCGAGGTTATTTTCTCATTTTGGGTTTTTCCTTGTACATCCTGCGTTGTGAGTATTTTTACTTTATTTTACTTGCTTTAATCACTAGATGCATGCTTAGGATTAATCAAGATAAAATTGGTTTAAAGTAAGAATTGGGTTTTTCACAACTTGGCTTGGTGCATATTAAAAGTTGGATAATTTGGTGAGAAATTTGGTTTTGTTTAAAAACACACATATTGGGCACTCTTCATTACCGGTTTCTACCTGAAACTCTACCGAAATGACGGGTCCCATCCGACATTTCTTGTTGCATTTAGGTAAATTTAATATAAGTGAGAACATGATAATCATTCTCGGGCCCGTCTCTTATTTTTCTCTTTCTTTACCCAAAAGTGTCAAAAGCATTTTCCCCCTTTTATCAAAAACATTTCTTTTCCTCCCTTTTTACCCAAAATATTTTTTCCTCACCTTTTCCAAAAATGTCAAAAACATTTCCTTCCTTTTCTTACAAAAATAGTTTTCTCTTTTCCAAAAAAAAAATCCTAATTTTTCTCCTTCTCAGGTCGATCGCATACCCTTGACCTGGCTCCCTATTGGCTTTTGTCTTCAGTCGAACTGTCCCGAAGCTCCGCCAGTCCCCATACTTCCTCTAAGTCCAAAATTCATCCGCTTTTCATGAAGAACACAAATCGAGTACCGAATGTGTAGCCAGATTTGATGACCGTCCTAGCTCAACTCATTGCTAAGATTGACAACCTTCAAATCGAGGTTCATGAGATGCAATGAAATCGGGTTCCTATTCCCGAAGAGCTCGAGGTCCTCTTCCCTCGCATTATGGATTCGCTTGCACCAGAGCCTATTTAGGTTCTTGAGGAATATCAGCATGCTCCACGTTCTCCTCCTGCTAATGGGCCGCCGCCAACCCAGCTTCCTATGCCGAATCTTGCCCAGCCAAGGGCTAAGTTTCCCTTGACCATTGATCCGAAGGAGGAAGAATTGAACAAGGTCAAGGAAGACCTCAAGATGTTGACCAAAAAGTTCGACCATGTCAGACTCTCTGTAAACTATATGGACTACACCCATTTATCTCCCTATCCTAAAGCCAGGTTACCAAAAAAGTTCAAGATGCCCAACATTGAGAAGTTTGGGGGTAGTGGACCTCCAATTGTTCATCTCCACAGTATCACCAATACATGACCCTTCTAGGTTCCTCCGAGGAAATAATGGCCCAAATGTTCCACCAGACTTTGAAGGATAACGCTTTTTGATAGTTCTTATCTCTCAAGGAGTCCAGAATCCGTAGTTGGGAGGATGTTTCCCGTGAGTTCATATCATAGTACAAGTACAACGAAGTGTTAGAGGCTACTCACCATGATTTAGAGCTGATCAAGCAGAACCCTGGGGAATCAATCAGTAACTTCATAGCAAAGTGAGCCACCATGGCCAATCGGCCTTCCAAAGATGAACAAGTCATCATTGTGAAGAAGAACTTATTACCCCATGTCTAAGCAATGATGGGAGGACAATACTAATATCATTTACGAGCCCTTTGAGATGCAGGAGTGTAGATCGAAGAAGGTCTTACCAAGACTGAAGTTGAATCGAAGAAAGTATCTAAACAGTTCCCTCCTAGAAAATTTCAGAAGCCAGTCAGTACTACAGTTTCAACCATCAACAACATCTCTCAGCCTATTACTTCATGGGCACTAGAAAGTTTCCCTAAAATAGTCCAAAAGGAATACACTGAGCTTTACGCTCCCCTCTCCCAAGTTTACTAGGCCCTCTTAAGCCGAAACCTTATCAAACCATTGGACCCTCGTCCATTACCCAACCCATTTCCCAAAAATTTTAAACCAGAAGCTAATTATGACTTTCACCAAACTGCTGACTATACCACCGACCAGTGTTTCCACATTCGAAATATAATCCATGGTCTAATCGACTGGGGTGTCATCGCCCCACCAGCCAATCCTAAATTAAACACTACCCACAATCGACTCCCGAATCATACTAATATCGTCTTTTTAGAAGATGACCCATAATTTGACCCATCTTCCCAGATCATACCAAGAAAATCACTAATTATACCCATATAATCTCCTAAACCTCTCCAAGTATGCCCATATATTCTCCTACACTCTACCATCTTCGCCGATCAGGCCTTATCACTGCTTACCAGAGCATGCATCGCTGTCCGCACCCATTATGGAGGTAAAGATATGGAATTAATAGAAGTGTTGAACCAACTCCTAGAGTTTGGGTAGAAATTTCCCTCCCAGATGACCATTGACTGCCAGAGATTCAACATGTTATTCTTAGAAGCTCGAAAATGGGCCCAAGAGTCAGACAATTGGACGGTACCGACCGATGAAGTTAGTCTAGATGAAGTGGTCTAAATTATGGTGGATTTATTCAGACAGACCGTTGATATTTGCATTATATCCTAGCTACTTGATGCTTTAAGGGTATCTAGTCCCTTTATTTCTACATCTCCCCACCGAATGGAAGGACTTCTACGAAGAGGTTGTTGAAGTTGTAGAGTGTATTGACTTTTCATGGAAAGATAATATCTTTACTATCGGATGGGGCGACGAATTCGATGATTCAGAGGAAGAAAAGAGACCAGAAAAGGCTAGTCTGATAGTCAGCATATGTGGGGTGATATCATTTAAGGAGCTGTTAGAAGAGATCCACTAGGTGGATGAACTACCCGAGATCGATGAGGAAATATGGTTTCTATTTTTCCCTTCTTTTGTGAACCAATGACCAGGTCAATAAGGCACTACCAAGTCCCAAGCCTATCGCCATTCATAAGCGATAGAGGAAATGGTGTCGAGAATCTTCCTATGCCAGAAATAACCCTCGAGGAAAGTAAGATCTTTAATCAGTTAAAGAAAATCCAAGCCAACATCACTCAGTGGTGCCTCTTTATGTCTTCCCAGCTGTATCAAAATGCCTTGATCAAGTTACTCACAAGACCCACGGTTCCTCCTTCTACCACGCCATAAGAAGCAGTGAATCTGGTCGAATCTCTAACCTCTACTAGAATGCTCTCATTCTTTGAAGAAAAAAATCCCTAAAATTGGGCCACACCGTAATTATGCTCTCAATATCTCTGTCGAAGTCATGGGAAAGATCGTCCCACTTTCACTTGTTAATAATGGATAAGCTCTTAATGTCTGCCCGTTAAGGACCCTTAATCATTTCATACTGAAAGTGAACGACCTTGCTCCATCCTCTGCCGCACTACGTGACTACGGTAATACCCGTCGAGAAGTTATGGGATCCATAAAGCTTATAATAGGGGTTGTCCCTATAAATCCAATATTGGAATTCTAAGTCATTGATATCCAAGCCTAGTTCAATTTGCTACTCGGACGACCATGGATCCATGACATCAAAGGTGTGTCCTCTTCCCTTAATTAGAAACTGAAGTTCTTCACCAATGGCAAGGTCATCAACATCTTGGGCGACGACGACAATACGGAGAATGCAAGCACCAGTAATACAATACTAGAGATACAATATGGGGTGAATAATATGATTATATTCGGTTTTCGAGTTGAACCACTTCTACTCCTAGAAGGGGACGATTTCAAAGATAGGGTTTGTCCAGAATATAACCCCCAAAGCAATGTCAATGTGATCCATATGTTAAAAAACATGCACTTCATGCCCGAACTGGGGCTATGACAAATACATCAAGGGATACTTGAACCCATTGTGTTGAAGAAAGATTTTCCTCCTAGTGGCTTAGGTTATCAGCCATCAGCAGAAGAACTCAGAATGCTTCGCCAACCATGACTAAAAAGAAGGCTATAAAGTGCCAAGACTGTCTCAAGAGATTCCTTGAAAGGAAGATTCATCAGAGAGGGTGAAGATTTCCCCTTTTATCGCTTTACTGAACCATGGTATAATCACGTGGAAAAGAAGATAAAACCCGAAATGGAGATCTTTGTCCAAGACAGCTACTCGTGGGCCGAAAGTTCCCAAAATCAAGTGCAACAACCCATTGAGAAGACCATAGCTGATACCGAAGATCCAAGGGAAGTGACTCTGAGGATTCTTTCAACTTGCAGACACTGGGTCTAGAACTCTGCATGATCCACTCAGGGGTTACATCATCGAATCCATCACGTCTGATCAAAGCTACTGATGCACCTCTCCTTAACTCGCATGCTGCACCAGTTTCGCCTGCTGATATTCAACCCAACCCTCTTGTTTATCCCACTTCCTCTTCCCTAGCTGTTCCTCCTTACTCCGATGTAATCAAAACCTCCTTTGATAAGGCTCTCAATGATATTTTTCCTATCAATGAAATAAAAGAAGATTTTGAGTATCTTGTTATACCTTACATTAATTATCTTGATTATAATCAAACTCTTAATGATGATGATGATATTTTGCAAATGAACAATTCTTAACTGATCTCAATAAGGTTAATAACAAACAACATAACTGCGTTAAAATTAATGAAGATGAAACTGTTGTTATTAATCTCGGTTATAGTATCCAACTGCGCGAGATTAGGATAACGACCACCCCTGACAAGCATGAGCACGCTCAACTCAAGGAATTACTGAAGGAATTTGTGGACGTCTTTGCATGGTCCTACAATGACATGACTGACATTGATTTCGAGATAGCTCAACATGAAATTCCTACTCTCCCAGTATGCAAACCGATCAAACAGACACTGCGAAAACTCAGCACCGAATGGTCGCTCAAAGTTAAGAAATAAGTGGTCAAACAGTTAAGCGTGGGTTTCTTCGTGTGATCAAATATCCCATTTGGCTAGCCAATATCGTACCCGTTCCGAAATCAGGAGGGAAGGTTCGCACGTGCATTGAATACCGAGACTTGAACAAGGCCTCTCTAAAGGATGATTACTGTAATACTCCGCACCTTTATGAATATTTAAATTACATAAGTGGGTGTAATTTGATAATTAGAGGAATTAGTATAAATAGTGATTTCATAATTAATGAGTGTTAGATTATTACCGATGTCTGTTACATTTAATTTTGGGACTAAGTAAATGAGTCAGAATATTTTTTTATCATGTCGTAGTTCGGTAAAACGACGAAAAATATTACACGTTGGAGAAAACGTGTGTTGAGAAGTGTTGGGTCCGATTAGTGGACTTTAGTTAAGTGACTCGGATGGAGATTTTGAGTGAACAATTATTTTCGAAATGGCCGAGTTAGTCAAAATAGAGTACTCGGGGGTAGCGTTTGGGTTCCATGGACTTTTGGACTAATAGGGACTCGCAATTGAGCAAATGAGTCATTTTTGGGTTTAATAAGGAGATAAACTTATTTTCTCTCTTATAAGGAACGAGAGAGAGAGAGAGAGAGAAGAAATAAAAGAGAGAAAAGAAGATGGACAGAAAGGAAGAAGTAAAAGGGGAGAGAAAAGGGGATTTTCGGTCAAACTCCGCGGGATTCGATTCGAGGTCGTCAGATTTTATCCACGAGGCAAGTGTTTACTTGCTTTATTCATTTGAGTGTGTGTATCTCATAGTATAGTTGGTAAACTATATGATTTTTGGGTCGGAACCCTTCAAATAAATTTGGGAAATTTGATTTTGAGATCAAAAATTGATGTGTTGTTAACTCTTTATGAATTCTAATGTTAAACCCGTGTTAATGGTGTATATATATGGTTAGAAATGGGTGGAATGAGAAATGAGAGTTTAAATGGTTTAGGGTTTAAATCCAACAAAAAATGTTCTATTCCATAAAATAATTGATGTGTTAGTTATAAATCAGTGATTGGATGATTATATTGTTGTTGGTTAGGATTAGCATCCAAAAAAATGGAGGTTGGGATAATTTTTGTGATTTTGGAGAAGAAGAAATCGCCCAAACTGTTAACCCCGGAGGGGGCGAATCGATTCGCATTAGGGGCGAATCGATTCTCTTAGGAAGACCTATAGGACTGTCTCAGGTCGAATCGATTTGTATTTGGGGCGAATCGATTAGCCCCTGAAGACCCGAGTACTGATCTTGTTCGAACCGATTCGGATTTAGATCGAATCGATTCGCTTGGCCGAATCGATTCGCAGTTGTGGCGAATAGATTTGAATCATCAGGAATTGAGAATTTTTCTTCCTTAATTGTAGGGGGATTTAAATTATAAATTGGAGATTATTGTAGGGGATTCTAGATGTGATATTAGGACTCCTAGGTAATGGAATTGAGGGTGAGTAAACCTTGCGTTGAAAGAGAAAACCTTGGATTAGTTAAGTGTACAATCTGAGGTATGGACTTAGTGAATGTTTAGGACGAGTAACATTCGAGAGAAGACTTCGGCAAGTGTGCTTATATATTTATGCGTAGAGAATAAATATGGGCCAATTATATTTGAGTGAATCCTAGGATGTGAGTAGGATGGAATTTAGGATACGGGCAAGAGAGGATTAAGCTACTATCGGGTATGTCTTTATTGACGACTATTATAATAGGTGATGCGATACCTATAAAAGTAAAATAAGTTGCGTGTATACTTATTTAATTATTACGAATCGGTATATTCGGGTTTATATAAAATCCTTAAAAGTGATTAAGGTGTGAGTTAAATCTTAAGTAAGAGAATACTTATAGGTTTAGTATTTTAAGTGCATGGATACTTATATACTACTACGAATGGGAACATTCAGAATTTTGACTATCGCTATGAGAGTTTGGCAATCATAGCGAGGGTATATTGAGAAGTGATACATATTATATATACGGGTGTTGTTACAGTATATATATGATTTGGTTATAAATATATCGGTATATGAATGATATATTTATGTGTACATATATCTCTAGTGCTATCCATGGAGTTTGCGTGAAGTGGGTGAATCCCCTGGCTGAGGAGCAGGGAGAGTATAGTCCCCAGGTCATATCGTCCCGTATATGGGTGCGATAATGATTCCACTTTCAGGAGGGAATATGACTGCCTCCACCATTTAGTATTTTTATCATGATCTTAAGTGAGTCAGACTTGGTACCTGGGTTAAGTTGAGTATACCCGGATGATGATAGCACTTTGAGACTGCAACCTCGAGTTATTTCTCGGTGGGAAGGTTATTATGGTTATGGTTGTGATATAGGTATAAATATACTTATTGTGTATAGTATATTGAACGTATATGAATATGTGAAATCATATAACTTAGAGTTGTCTAAAGTGTAAGATGAATAAGATTTTATTGTCATTCCGAGAGATTTTTATTCGGATTTAAATTGTGATGCGTATATTAAAGTGATAATTATATATAGAGAATTTTATATACTAAAGTGAAAATGGTATTTTAAACTAGTGAAGTTTCGAAATATGAACGGTGTATATATATATATATATATATATATATAATAGATGATTATATCAATTAAAGCTTATGTGATAGCATACAGTATAACCTATATGATATCACGACTGGTAAGTGATAGTTATGGGAATTAAGAGGATGGGTGAAAGAGAGTAGTTAAGAAGGGTAGCTTAACTAGCTTGTTTAAAAATTTATATGATAGGTGTGCACTATTAGAGAAGGGGTGAGGTGTATCTCTTGGGAGTGCGATACCAGTTTAAATATGAGAGATTTCATATTTTTAAAATATAGCACTTGATGCACTTACTAAATATTTTCAAAACTCGGGCTCTGACCCGTTTCTCTATTTTCACTCTCTCTTTATATATATGTATATATATTGGGTGTTCAGACACAGGGATGCCTGGATGATGATTCTTTTGAGTCAGACGTTGCTGCAGCAGCTATGGATGCATGCAGGATTATTTTAGACACCTCTATCCTTATGATCTAGATAGGAGGTATTGTAGTAACATTCGGGCTGATGGCTCAACTGTATTCATTTATTCTTTTACCGCATTTTAGTTTGCGTCACTTTGATTTGGTTGTATTAGATGTTGTACCGAGTGTTCGGTTATCTTATTTCATTTTAGTTCTGTGTATATAAACTGTCGTGATTGTTTTCCTTATGGTTGGTTTGGTTAAAAAGATTATTTAATTAAAATTTTGACGCGAGGCCTAATAGGTTATTAGTAATATATTGGTTTTCGACAGTGATGCTGAGAATGAACCATATGAGATTCCTGTTTTAATCTGGTATAGTATTGATCACCTGGTATTTTATTAGGCGGGGTGTCACAAATGGTATCAGAGCATCAGGTTCTAGTGTCCTTAGGAATCTGTGCGGACGTACTATGCTTTCAGCGTTGCTTTTTATTTGAGATAGATCCTTATTATTAGGATTGTTGATTCCTATTGTGAGATTTCGTTCTCCTGCAATTATGTAAGATTATAGTAAATCTTTTGCACGCTCGTGTGAGATTCGTGTGCTGATTAATGAAGGGCGACCGGGGAAGGCCGTTATGAGGGCAACCGGAGGCGGGGCTTAGTTAGAGCTGTAAGTTGTAGTCGAGGACGAGGACCGCAGTTGGGGTCACTCCTTTTGTGGCATTGGTATGTATTGCTGCAATGACTACTAGAGTGTAGTAGTTATAGTTATCCACGTATCTGTATATTAGAGAGTGGTGCTAAACTTGACTCACCCAATAAAGTTAAATTGGGAACAAGTCTGAAGTGTCTTTGATAAGGACCATTCATTGAAGTTCTAGTTATGCAAAGGAAGTGTACCATTATCTAATGGAAGTAGAATGCTCAGAAGCTTTAGCTTAAAGCAGGGTATAAAAATGCCCTAATGTGAAAATTTGAGAAAAAAAATTCACTCGTTCGAGCGATGTTGAAATGGTGGGAATGGTGGTCACCATATTTGGGGGAGAAGAATATTTTGCTCATAGAGGAATCTTATGGTTGGATTTAACCGCGAGTTCCTTTAATTTATCAGAAATGAAGAGAATGCATTTTTTGAATTTCTCACATGAGGATTGGTCAGGGGCCGATGGTGAACAAAGAGTTATATGGTTAACTGAACTTGGTACCTGATGAGGTAGGTACAATGAAGAGGGAGTCCTTCAGTGGAATGATAGGCTCCTTAATAAGTGGTGCTAACACTTATGGAGAATTTGTGTTCGTGAAACCCCATATGTGGACATCCACCCGTGGATTCATTAAAACAGGGCAATTAAGGCCGGTAGTGTGTTTCCTTTTGGCCGGAGGAGCTAATGGAACTATGAGGTAATTATTAGAATCAAGGATATAAAATTTCGAGGTACTGATAACCTTAACATGGTCAGGGTGACCAGAGATGGGGAATATTGTGATGTGGAGTTTAGAACCACACGCTTTGATCTTGCCCGGTATGAGTTAACGGACAAGAGTAGGTGTCTAGATGGGGCATTGATTGAAATATTTTTTTGTTCGGTTAAGACATGTGTACTATGTCTGGGAACCATTTGGAGCAGCCAGGGTGATTGGCAAAGTTGTTATTATGAGTTTCACCTCGGATGAAAGAAGTATTTTTTGTGTGGCAAGATTGTGTCACAGGTATTTGTTTAGCCCTAGATTCGTGTGTGTGATTCGAGTTTAGTGGTAGTATCGGTAATATTATAGAGTGTATATCTATATGTTTTTTCGCTATAGCGGGGTTATATTTTTCTCTTCATTCGCTGTGGAAGCGGGTGTTGTTATTTTAAGCTTATATTTGGTTTGCACTACTCGTATTGTATGTTTTATACGAGTATAATATTATTATGAGTATAATCTGTTCTTGGATGGTTGGAGAAATAGTGGGCTAGTGATTGCAAGGATATCGTATCCGCAGTTCCAGGGTGGAACGGGTTATTTTTGCGATATCTCACCTGGATACGGGTTGAGCTCGTCTTTAGTATATGTTTAGATGTAAATTCGATGAGTAGATATTTCATTATCATGATTTTAGTGCATGACGACCTTATAGATGGGATTTAAGGTATGCAAGATTTATTGTTAAGCTGTGAGTTTAAGCTCGTTATTGTTCGCGCAGAGGACTTAGTGTTAGTACAAGCGCTTTGCGGTATGGCTCCTTGAGAGAAGTTGGAGTTCTGACCATATTTTATTGGTAGACGGGATGGATATATCCTGGTTGCATGTTTTAAGCTAATAGACCTCCACGACCGACAAAGTTAAGTAGTAGTGTATCAGAGGGGTTCCGTGTTTGGATTTCGCATGCAAGCCACTCCATATATGAAACTTAACGACGTTGGGAGTGGAGAGATGTTATTGGATGCAAGGATGTTAGTTTTTATGATAAATTACCTAGTGTGGAGAAAACACTATAAACTGAGATCCACGTGATGATTAGGGGCTTAGGGAGATGGGAGTGCTATGGAAAAGCACTGAATTGTTTCTCTCACCGTAAGTAAATGGGGGAGGAAAGGTTAAGGAAATTGATTTGAGGCTTATAGCCATGCCGTGTTTAGGAGGCTAATTCTGAGGTAATATGTTTTGTGTGTGATGTTCGTAACACTTGTGCAGAGTATAGGCGCCCCGATTAGTTAGACTTTCCATTTCGTCGAAATGGAAAGACATTGATATAGAAACGCGTTAGTGTGCTTGCGAGGTAGGGTTTTGAACGTCCCGGTTATGTGCCGTAGGCCATTATATATTGATCACTGACGATGCGAGGTAGTAGTGTAACAGGAGGGTTCCTTATTTGTATTTCGCTTTGCGAGACGTCCCATGCATGAAACCGAGCGAATGTCAGAAGATTGAGAAAGGTCTTGGGCGCTAGGGATATAGTTAGTATAGTACTCATTTTACGTGTACAGGAAAACACACTGATCCTAGAGTATCATGATGAAAAGACACTAGGGTCGGTAGCACTGAAATAGGGATATTGTAGTAGGTTAACCACGAGAAGATTGGTGGGTTAACCCTGAGAAGGATTAAATTCCAAGTATAGGAAGAATTGAATCTCGAGTAATTCGGGTTGAGAGTACCCAGGTGTTAGCACTAGGCCAAGTAAGTGAGGCCCATTTTTAGAGAATGTGTTACGCGTGTGACGTTTGAAATAGTTATGAAGATATGCACGGGTTATAAGGTGTGTGGGCACCTTGGTAAGTTGATTTTATATACCGTCCGAGATAGAGGGGGTGTAGTATATAAAGCTGAAGAATATGCTTTGTAGCAGTTATAAATGGAATTGGAGTGTGTTGGATTGAACGTCGTATGAGGTGCATAATAATCCAATTATATAGGTGCAACAACAGTTGACACATATGATATGAGATAGAAGGCTGACGGGAGTAGTCAAGCGCTAGTGTAGTTCCTTTTGGGGGAAATTCTATGTCGTGATGTAGATAATAGGGCGCATAATGTGATGCGACTTTCCTATAAGATCGATGTGATCGAGTTGCGATTATAGGCTTATTATCTTCAAATGCGGTTATAGAAGCACTAGGTGCAACGTGCCGTTGTTAGAGTTAACCTTACAACCGAGGTAGTGTTTCAGTATGTAGAGATGTAGTCAAGCTTGTGGTTAAGCTAGTGCGTTAGAGTATAAGCCTTGAGATAGGTGGCTACCGTGAATTAATATATGGTAGAGTACCATTACGTTAGTACCATTCGAATTCTGTGAACTAGGATGTAGTGTGATTAGCGATCCTAGGTTGGTGGTACAAGTCCTATCCGAATTTCGCGGACGAAATTCCTTTGTAGGGGGGAGTATGTAATACCCTGTACTTTTATGTATATTTAAATTACATAAGTGGGTGTAATTTGATAATTAAAGGAATTGTTATGAATAGTGATTTTGGAATTAATGAGTGTTAGATTATTACCGATGTGTGCTACATCTATTTTTGGGACTAAGTAAATGAGTCGAAATATTTTTATGTCATGTCGCAGTTGGGTAAAGCGACGGGAAATATTGCACGTCAGAGAAAACGCGTGTTGAGAAGCGTTGGGTCCAATTAGTGAACATTAGTTAAGTGACTCAGATGGAGATTTCAAGTGCACGGTTGGTTTCGAAATGGCCGAGTTAGTCAGAATATAGTACCCAAGGGTAGCGTTTAGGTTCCGGGGACTTTTGGACTAGTAGGGACTCACAATTGAGCAAAACGAGTCATTTTTGGGTTTAATAAGGAGATAAACTACTTTTATCTCTTATAAGGCACGAGGAGAGAAAGAGAAGAAACAAAAAAGAGAAAAGAATAAATAAGAAAGGAAGAAGGAAAAGGGGATTTTCGGTCAAACTCCGCGGGATTCGACTCGAGGTCGTCGAATTTTATCCGCGAGGCAAGTGTTTACTTGCTTTATTCATTTGAGTGTGTGTATCTAATTTTATAGTTGGTAAAATATATGCTTTTTGGGTTGGAACCCTTGAAATAAATTTGGAAAATTTGATTTTGAGTTCACAAATTGATGTGTTGTTAACTCTTTATGAATTCTAATGTTAAACCCATGTTAATGGAGTGTATATATGGTTAGAAATGGGATGAAATGAGAGTTTAAATAGTTTTAGGGTTTAAATCCAAGAGAAATTATTTTATCCCATAAAATACTTGATGTGTTAGTTATAAATCAGTGATTGGATGATTATATGGTTGTTGGTTGGGGTTAGAAACCACAAAAAATGGGGGTTGGGATAATTTTTGGGATTTTGGAGAAGAAGAAATCGCCCAAACTGTTAACCCCGGAGGGGGCGAATCAATTCACATTAGGGACGAATTGATTCGCTTAGGAAGACCTTTAGGACTGTCTCAGGTCGATTCGATTCTGTAAGTTTAGATAAGATAGAGGCGTAACCCCTTTTGAGTATGGTAATGATAAGTTAATTAGCCAAAACCTTGGATTAATGATAGGACATACTAACACTACTCAATGAAGATAGACTCAGCTTGATCTCGCAAATCTCTCGCGTATAACTCAGAAGATAGTAATGAACTTAGAAGTAACTTAGCTAGAGGGAGAGAGAAATAAGCACCCTAGATACACCTTGGAAGACAGCCAAACATACCAACCACCCTCAAGAATCTCTATCAAGTATTAAAAGCTTCCAAATAAATGACAATGGTGGGTGAGCAAACTCTCTGGTTTGTAATAACTCTCTCCGATGTATATTTTCTCTAGTAATAACTTCTGAACTCTGAAAAAGATCTCTTCTCAACTCTCAAAAAGATCATCCTCTCCTCAGGGGTGGTTGGGGTCCTTAAATAGTCCCTCCACACCATCCCCGAGGCAACTCAGTCATCAATGCCTGTAAAAGACCTCCCTCATAATTTATGTCACAAACATTAAATATATGATGCACTAGTTGTCTCCACATCGTAAACATTAAATGCCAACATGCCTTTTGCCTAACCACTGTGTATCAGGGGGCTGTTGTCGCAGAAGTGGCTCACCAACTGCCTGACAGCCCCAAATACCACGGTGGTTTACTCAAGTGCATGTCTGACATTATTTAGCTGGCTAGTGACATCAGTTATAGTAGATGTGACATTAAGTAGAGGACTATTTGGTTCACAACTCAATGCCCGATGGAACTCCAAGTTACTCCGCCCGAGGTTCCACGGTGAGGGTCCTTTGGTGTTTTACTAGGTGTATCTAAGATGGTCAGGACAAGCCCCAACGGTGCCTCACTTCTCAATCCTCCAAACCAAGTCCCTCTCAAGTTCTCACGGCGAGGTCATTCAATAAAGCATGAAAGCTCTCCCAGGCCCTGCCAAGCCTAGTCTCTCGCGAGTACCGTTTGACCTCACACTAAAACTCATTATTATCCTCGTTACATAATTACAACTGTTATAGCTTACAGTCAATATAAACAAAGATACAATATGACTAATACAACAAGCTAAAATACAAGTTATCACGCTGAGCTACCTCGCTTGAGCTGCCACGGTGCCTTAATCCCCAAAACACTGCTGCTAATGTGGAATTACTTCTAATCTCAAAATTACCTTCAGGCCCCCTCTACATTTGCTTCTTCGTGGAGAGATTTATTGGAACAAGAAATATCTGCACGAAACTTTTCAACTCGATGAACCTTCTCTTCGTGAAAAAATTCTGGCCTCCTTTCCTTCGTTAGAACCACATCGTTATAATTTCCAGGAAAAAGTAAAATTCTCCCAGATGTACCAGAGCTGAAGCACTCCGACTCGTTGGGGCTTTGATGAAGGGACATCGCCACTTTTTCCTTATACTGCGCTTCAACCGTTCTGGCTTTATTATTTAAACTTCTCCCGAAAAACCTGCTAACCTTCTCAAATACTCGTTCTGATTCTTGGTAAATGAAATTTTCCTTTGTAATGCTTCACTATGTTCGAAAAAGCAAAAATTCTCCCCGATGTAGCTGAGTCACCGTTTAAATAATATTTGGACTTGTGGCGAGGGGACATCGTATCTTTTTGGAACCGTTAGGACATCTTTTCCGTTGGGAGTTATTGGATATGTCTGACAAAAATTCTGGCGCCAAAACTCAAACTTGCTTAGGAAGGCAACCCTTTCTATTCCCCAGGCGTCACTTCGTAAATGACGTAGTGCTATCTTTTCCGCCATCCAAACACTTCCCGAAGTGCCACGTGTTCATTTGAAATGATTATAGGTGGCCTTGCACGTGCGATGGTGGGAAACTCAAAAGGTAAGGTTTAAAAGGCTTCAAACGTATCTTTTTTCAAAGCCTTCTCTTTCTTTATTCTTCTTCAAGCTCCCGCATTCCTTTAGAGAGATAAACTCTGTTCGAACTCCATTGTTACCCAAGATTTTACCAAGCTTCCTTCCTCCTCTCATCTTCTACGCCATTGCCAGTGGTTGTGTTGCTCCACCTTCATTCCCAACCCTTATTTTACCAAGCTTCTTTTATCAAGATTTTTTCCTTACCTCGCTGTTGTCTATAATGGTGTCCACCAGTAACACTACCACACCTGCCACCAGTGCGCTACCTGCCATCTCTGGAGTCACTGCTGTCCTAAGCGCCGCTGTCCTGGATGCTGCTCGTCAAGAGTAACTACACTTTTATCGCCGGCCTCTTATCTTTGGCGAAGGTGATAAATTTTCTGATGCATTTAAGGTTTGTCATTTCTCATCCAAGTTCGACCCCTTACTGTTGGGTGATGAGGAAATAGATTCATGAAAGTGGGGCTATCTTCCACCCGAGGGGATTCTGCATTTTCGTCTAGACCATGGTGACTTCCCTATTCCCAGATTGACTTCGAAGCACCTGAGGGGTCACCAGCCCATTTCACTACCTGGCACACGTATGCAGAGCTTTCACGCTGCTGCTCTTTTGCAAAGGTTGGGCTTCATCGAGCCTACTGGTTTGGATAGTTCACCCTTTCCAAGAACCACGCGACACTCCAAGTGTTAGTTTCCAGATGGAACATCACAAATCACACATTCTTTACTGCGTGGGGAGAGTTCACTGGTACGTTGGAGGACATCTGTGATCTCTTTGGGTTTGAGCCAATGGGAGTTCACATATCACGATGAAGCCATGGATGCCGAAGAGGCTGCCGATCGAGCTGAGCTAGACCAAATTTGCCACAGTTGCACGAGTTCCTCGAACAAAGCCACATTTACTCCCCTCATCAACTATTTTTTCGAAGCCTTGACCCCGAAGGATGTTAATGCTGCAACGGGCCGAGGTAGAGGTACATCCCTAGAACTACCGGCCTACATACTTGTGTTTCTTTCACGTTTCTTCCTGACTGGGAAACCCAACGATTAGCCCATGAGGGACCTTATAAACATTTCCATTCATTTGGCCAGAGGTTTCAATCTTCCTCTAGCCGCTATTGCCTTGGGGTCCCTCTACACTTGGTTGGATCGAACCCACATAGACATGGCACGATCACTGGGCCGTTATAACTTGGCCAATTTTGTCAACACCATCATTTTGACGGGCTTTCTTTACACCCGTTTTCCTGTCATCGTCGCCAAGTCTATTCCGCTGCCTATGGGCGGTATCAAGCCCCCACGCCTCCTATGTTTTCAGAAGAAACAAAGTCGAAAGGAGATATTTGAAGTTTTTGATCCTTTAGACTCCTTTGTGATAAGGCTATACAGTGAGTCTATATTTGCCCATAGTTGGAATTTCTTTCCTTCTGCAGCCACAACGATTAAGTTCATCCCAACTGTAGAAGATCCTTTGCAAGCCGTGGTGCTTCTATTTACCCCTGGGTTTCTTCCTTCCTACACTGAATGGGGATACACCTCCGAACCCTACAACTCAGACAGATGTAGCAGACAGTTCGAATTTGATCAGGGGTCCCCTCGACCTGTGTTTCAACACAGCCATACAAAGGCCACTTTCGCTGAAGCCTGCACCTTCTATACTACAACCTCGGTGCTTGGTTTGACGTCCACTATCGATGGCTGTGTCACCCTTCCTAGTGCTACTAGGAAGGGATACATATCCATCTCTTTTGCCACCAAGTTCCATTTGGGGCAGTTGGAAATGATCCGTGAGTACATTTAATCCCTCCCTCAATATCCCCCAGTCCTTACTTTCTCTTTTTCTGAACTGGGTCTTAAGGGGAACTCCGTGCTTGGGGTTAAGTTTACCTTAAGTAAAACCATTAAAGAATCTCCCTAGGAGATACCCCCTTATTTCCCAATGATCTCAAATTTCGCCACGAAACCCAAGGTCATTGCATCTCTCAAATAAGCTTCCCCATCAACTGAAGCTACAACGGAAGAAGGGCCTTCTCAGCCACCTGCTAAGAAGGCCAAGAAGTCCAAGTCCTCCAAGTCTAAGCCCCAAGTTCAAGCACAAACTCCCTTGGATGCGTTTCCCATTGCCTCCGTTCCCCCTCCTATGTCTCCAGAGGTAGCTGAAGAGCTGAGGAGGCAGGTGCAAGCTGAGGTCGAGAGAATAAATGCAGAGTTTCAATGACGCGCTGTTGTCATTCCTCCTTTGGCTGCTTTTCCCATGATCGTGGTTGATCCGACTGAGCCATCATCAAAGAGGAGAAAAAGGTCGAGGGTACCTGAAGGTGATGATGCAACGAGCTCAAGGAAGAAAACGTTGGGTACCAAGTCCCGGAGGAGACGGGCTACCGAGGTACCTCTATCCCCAGTCCTTTCTACTACTGCCTCCTCGTCACCCTCACCAGTTGTTATACCCTCTCGTTCTCCCTCCGGATCTCAAGTATGTATGTATGTTTTGTTCTTGTTCCCCTTTTCCTAAGTCAAGCTGCATTCACTTATTTCTTTGATGACTTTAGTACAGGGAGTTGAAGAAGAAAGTCCCAGCCCCTCTAGTCCTCCCAGTCCCCATGTAAGCCATTTCGTGGGTGGGTGGGTGGGTAGGTGGGGGGGGGGGCATTGCGGTATCTCTTAAGTCGATACCACTCCTCCCCATTCCCCCATTATAGGCCTGACCTACTCTCGCCGTTTGGCCTCCTAACGGGCAAAAGAAACTGCTACGGGGGCTGCCACCATTGGGTCTGCTGAAATGTCTAGCCAAGCAGAGGTAACTACTCCAGCCTCATCTGAATTACCCTCCAAGCAAGAGGTCCCTCTGCCCCTCATTTTGGTCGAGGAGAGTGCCCTGAGGTAAATTTCTTATCACGTCTCACGTCTTTTATTTGTCCTATTGTTTTGTTTATCATTCTGATATGTCGGGATATTTTAGGTGGAAGTGGCGTCTCTTATAGCTAGCCTTCTCCTTCCCACTGCACTGATGAGACCTCTGGCTGCAATTCCCCTCTTTGGTGCTATAACTGGGGTAAGTAAAGTTTATAAGTATTTCTCGCTTTTTTGAGTACTAATTTTTCATTTCTAACACTTAGCTTTGTTGCTGCAGCTTTCTCCAAGTCTCTCTCCACCCTTTGCTCTCAGTGGCCTTTTCCTTTCCAAGTCCCAGGTTGATGCTGCTGCTCCTCATGTTAGTTCTTCTGTACCCACGGGCATTGGGGCGTCTCTTGAAGGTCCGACGTCTTCTACTGATGATACGCCCGTGTGGGCCTTAGTTCCTTATATTGGCGAGGGAGGTTTGCCTACCATTGAGGCTTCTTCAGTCTAGGGCCCCGTTGAGGTTACTGAGGCAATGAGCCCCCCCCCAACGATTTTTACCATTGTGGCCACCGTGGTGACCCCCATTCTCGCTTCTACTACTGCTGAGGTACTTCGCAAATTTCTCTCTGTATTTCTCAGTTTCTCGAGATTCACCCATGTAGGTAACGTAACAATGAAAACACTTGTTAAGTTTATTTTTCATAAACTCCACCTATATCGGTGACTTAACAACGAAAACGCTTGTTAAGATTTTTTCATAAACTCCACCTATATCGGTGACTTAACAACTTAAACACTTGTTAAGATTTTTTTTCATAAACTCCACCTGTATCGGTGACTTAACAACGAAAACACTTGTTAAGATTTTCTAAAAACTCCACCTATATCGGTGACTTAACAACGAAAACACTTGTTAAGATTTTTTCATAAATTCCACCTATATCGATGACTTAACAACGAAAACGCTTGTTAAGATTTTCCAAAGACTCCACCTATATCGGTGACTTAACAACGAAAACACTTGTTAAGAATTTTTCATAAACTCCACCTATATCGGTGACTTAACAACGAAAACGCTTGTTAAGATTTTTTTTCATAAACTCTATGTTTCCTCTAACTGTTTTTCAGGTTGCTCAGGAGGATTCTCCACCTGTTCCTTCGCCCATTGCCTCGCCCCATCGGGAACCTGTCGCTTTAGAAGAATCTAGCCATAATGATCAAGGTTCCACGACCGGTGCTGCTGCGGAGAGCGAATCTAACTGTGAGCTTGCTCTGCCCGACCTAGCTTCTCATGCCTTCTGCCTGATGGTACTTCAGCGTTCTCCTCAGATGCCTGCCAACCATCGTCTGGTCATTGAACAACTTATAAATCATCATCCTGAGACGTTCACGGTGGCCTGCCTGCGCTCCAACATCTTCGTTATGGGTTACAGGCTTCAAGGCACGGCTACCATCGTTGCTGAGATTGTCAACACTCCGACCTCAAACGTTACCAAACCCCTCCTTAACTAATTTCTGGGTTATCTGAGGGAGTTGGGTCGTGACGGGTTTCGTTTTGATTGGATTATCACGCATTTAAAGACCTTGAAGAGCCAACGAGTGGACATCCATAGGGAACTCTTGTGAAAACATCAGGAGGATCAGAAGGCCGAGGAAGATAAGTTGGCTGAGTTAGCACCTCTTCATGGAGCCATTGACAAGGCGGTGGAGGACATCGAAGAAGCTCTGCGTCTAGCGAAGCTGAAATGGGAGAAATTCCTAATCGAGCGTACACAGGCGCAAACAAAGTTAGAAGTCTCTATCAACGCCCAATGGTCTTGCCAAGCAGCTTCTTCGGGCCTCCCTAGAGATTTTTTCTCTTCTCCAGATCCGTGGTTCCTTTTAGGCGAATGAACTTGTATATATATTTTTTTTTCTTTTCTTCTCATGTAATTCTTGGGCAATAGCTCCCAATTTTGTAATGCCCCAAAGTTTTATGAATGGAAAAAGATATTTATTTTCTTATGCCATTTCTTTGTGTTACAACTGTTTACATAGATTGTGAAGTGTGAAGTTCTGTAATTCTTTCATCTCTACTTGAGTTATAATGAAAAGAACTTGCATACTCATCATAAAAAGAACTTGTATATTCATAAGAACAGCCAAATACATCAGTGGTCAAACATACCTGCCTACACGTGATAGACTTTCAACCATTTATTGTTAATCATTAATGGTTTATCTTCTTCCATTTTTGAAATTAAGCAATAACCTGAGTCATGAGACTTTTTTACGATGAAAGTCCCCTCCTAATTTGCTGCAAACTTAGGTAGATGAAGCCCCCTGATGTGTTTCACTACTGCCTTCAATATGAGATCTCCCTCCACGAACTTCCTTGGTCTCACTAAGTTATCGTATGACCTAGAGAGCTGTTTCTTATACATTTAAAAGTGTTGCATCGCATTATCTCTGTGTTCATCCAACGCCTCCAACTGCACGTGCCTATTCTGAGGGAGCATACTACTTCGCAAAGCATGTCGCGTAGAGGGAACCTCTAACTCCACTGGGAGGATTTCCTCGGCCCCATAAACAAGAGAGAATGGTGTGTATCCTGTGGGCTTCCTCTTAGTTGTTCAATAGGCCTATAATACGACTGATATCTTGTCGTCCCACGATCCTGGGAAATCCTCCATTATTTTAGCCAAGATATTAACCAAAGTTTTGTTAGTTGCTTCGGCATGACCGTTCCCCTTTGGATATGCCACCGTCGAAGTATGATGGACAATGGAGTACTTATCTGTGAGCATCGTTACTTCTGAATTGTTGAAAGGGGTTCCGTTGCCTGAAAGGGGTCCCCAACAGAGTCGCCAAATGTAAGAGGGTAGTTTAAATAAAATAGAGGCGTAACCCATTTTGAGTATGGTAATGATAAGTTAATTAGCCAAAACCTTGGATTAATGATAGGACATACAAACACTACTCAATGAAGATAGACGCAGCTTGATCTCGTAAATCTCTCGTGCATAACTCAGAAAATAGTAATGAACTTGGAAGTAACTTAGCTAGAGGGAGAAAGAAATAAGCACCCTAGATACACCTTGGCAGGCAGACAAACATACCAACCACCCTCAAGAATCTCTATCAAATATTAAAAGCTTCCTAATAAATGACAATGGTAGGTGAACAAACTCTCTGGATTGTAATAACTCTCTCCTATGTATATTATCTTTAGCAATAACTTCTGAACTCTAAAAAATATCTCTTCTCGACTCTAAAAAAGATCATCCTCTCCCCAGGGGTGGTTGGGGTCCTTAAATAGCCCCCCACACCATCCCCGAGGAAACTCAGTCATCAATGCCTGTGAAAGACCTCCCTCATAATTTATGTCACAAACATTAAATACCTGATGCACTAGTTTTCTCCACGTCATAAACATTAAATGCCAAGACATGCCTTTTGCCTAACCACTGTGTGTCAGGGGGCTGTTGTCACAGAGGTGGCTCACCAACTGCCTGACATCCCCAAATACCATGGTGGTTTACTCAAATGCATGTCTGACATTGTTTAACTGGCTAGTGACATCACTTACAGTAGATGTGACATTAAGTGGAGGGCTGTTTGGTTCACAAATCAATGCCCGATGGAACTCCAAGCTACTCCGCCCGAGGTTCCACGGTGAGGGTCCTTTGGTGTTTTATCAGGTGTATCTATGATGGTCAGGACAAGCCCCAACGGTGCCTTACTTCTCAATCCTCCAAACCAAGTCCCTCTCAAGTTCCCACGGTGAGGTCATTCGATAGAGCATGAAAGTTCTCCCAGGCCCTGCCATGCTTGGTCTCTCGCGAGTACCGTTTGGCCTCACACTAAAACTCATTATTATTCTTGTTATATAATTACAACCATTATAGCTTACAATCAATATAAACAAAGATACAATATGACTAATACAACAAACTAAAATACAAGTTGTCATGCTGAGATACCTCACTTGAGCTGCCACGCTGAGCTGCCACGGTGCCTTAATCCCCAAAACACTGTTGCTAATGTGGAATTACTTCTAATCTCAAAATTACCTTCAAGCCCCCTCTACAGATTCACATTTGGGCGAATAGATTTTCCCCTGAAGACCTGAGTACTGATCTTGTTCCAACCGATTCGGATTGGGACCGAATCGATTCGCTTGGCCGAATCGATTCGTAGTTGGGGCGAATCGATTCACATCATCAAGAATTGAGAATTTTTCTTCCTTAAGTGTAGGGGGAGTTAAATTATAAATTGGAGATTATTGTAGGAGATTCTAGATGTGATATTAGGACTCCTAGGTAATGGAATTGAGGGTGAGTAAATTGTGGGTTGAAAGAGAGAACCTTGGATTAGTTAAGTGTACAATCCGGGGTATGGACTTAATGAATGTTTAGGATGAGTAACATTTGAGAGACTTGTTCAGCAAGTGTGTTTATATATTTATCCGTAGAGAATAAATATGGGCCAATTATATTTGAGTGAATCCTAGGATGTGGGTAGGATGGAATTTAGGATATGGGCTAGAGAGGATTAATCTACTATCCGGTATGTCTTTATTGACGACTATTATAATAGGTGATGCGATACCTATGGAATTAAAATAAGTTGCGTGTATACTTATTTAATTATTACGAATCGGTATATTCGGGTTTATATAAAATCCTCAAAGTGATTAAGGTGTGAGTTAAATCTTAAGTAAGAGAATACTTATAGGTTTAGTATTTTAAGTGCATGAATACTTATATACTACTACGGATGGGAACATTCAGAATTTTGACTATCGCTATGAGAGTTTGGCAATCATAGTCAGGGTATATTGAGAAGTGATACATATTATATATACGGGTGTTGTTACAGTATATATATGATTTGGTTATAAATATATCGGTATATGAATGATATATTTATGTGTACATATATCTCTAGTGCTATCCATGGAGTTTGCGCGAAGTGGGTGAATCCCCTGGCTTGAGGAGCAGGGAGAGTATAGTCCCTAGGTCATATCGTCCCGTATATGGGTGCGATAATGATTCCACTTTCAGGAGGGAATATGACTGCCTCCACCATTTAGTACTTTTACCATGATCTTGAGTGAGTCAGACTTGGTACCTGGGTTAAGTTGAGTATACCCAGATGATGCTAGCACTTTGAGACTGCATCCTCGAGTTATATCTCGGTGGGATGATTATTATACTTATGGTTGTGATATAGGTATAAATATACTTGTTGCGTATAGTATATTGAACGTATATGAAGATGTGAAATCATATAACTTAGATTTGTGTAAAGTGTAAGATGAATAAGATTTTATTCTCGTTCCGGAAGATTTTTATTCGGATTTAAATTGTGATACGTATATTAAAGTGAGAATTATATATACGGGATTTTATATACTAAAGTGAAAATGGTATTTTAAACTAGTGAAAGTTTCGGACTATGAACGGTATATATATATATCAATTAAAGCTTATGTGATAGCTTACGGTATAACCTATATGATGTCACGCCGGGTAAGTGATAGTTATGAGAATTCAGAGGATGGGTGAAAGAGAGTAGTTAGGAAGGGTAGCTTAACTAGGTTGTTTAAAAATGTATACGATAGGTGTGCACTATTAGAGGAGGGGTGAGGTGTATCTCATCGGAGTGCCATACCAGTTTAAATATGAGAGATTTCATATTTTAAAAATATAGCACTTGATGCACTTACTAAATATTTTTAAAACTCGGGCTCTCACCCATTTCTCTATTTTCCCTCTCTCTTTCTATATATGTATATATATTATGTGTTCAGACACAAGGACGCCTAGATGATGATTCTTCGAGTCAGATGTTGCTGCAGCAGCTGTGGATGCATGTAGGATTATTTTAGACGCCTCTATCCTTGTGATCTAGATAAGAGGTATTGTAGTAACATTCGGGATGATGGACCAACTGTATTCATTTATTCTTTTATCGCATTTTAGTTTGCGACACTTCGATTTGGTTTTATTAGATGTTGTACCGAGTGTTCGGTTATCTTATTTCTTTTCAGTTCTGTGTATATAAACTGCTGTGATTGTTTTCCTTATGGTTGGTTTGGTTAAAAAGATTTGTTAATTTTAATTTTGATGCTAGGCCTAATAGGTTGTTAGTAATATATTGGTTTTTGACAGTGATGCTGAGAATGAACCATATAAGATTCCTGTTTTAATCTGGTATAGGATTGATCACCCGATATTTTATTAGGCGGGGTACCACAATTACCCGTTACCCAACATCGACATGATTGTGGACAATATAGCCAGTCTTGCTCTCAAGGCATTCGTTGATGGGTTTATCGGATATAAACATATCAAAATGCACCCGGATCATCAAGATAAAATCGCATTCATCACCCCTTGGGGAACCTCTTGCTACACTGTTATGCCGTTTGGTCTATAAAACGCAGGGGCTACTACTAAAGGGCTCCCACAACCATCTTACATGATCTAATACACAAATAAGTTGAGATCTATGTGGATGATATGATTATCAAGTCTAAGACTATGGAAGGTCATGTTCCCGCTCTTTGGAAATTCTTCCAGCGACTGCGACAATACCAGATGTGACTTAACCCATAAAAATGTGTCTCCGGTGTTATCAAAGTAAAACTCTTGGGATTCATGGTTAGTGAGAAAGGGATAAAAGCATATCTTTCCAGACTGAAGCTATACTCGAGATGCCACCACCCGGAACGAAGAAGGAAGTTCGGGGATTCCTTGGAAAATTACAGTATATTAGCCGGTTCATCATCCAGTTGACTTCCATCTACGAGCCTATCTTCAAACACCTCCAAAAGGATTCGACCAAGGTTTGGAATGAAGATTGCCAAGAAGCCTTTGATCGAAGAAATACCTAACCCGACCTCCAGTACTCATGCCACCATAGCTCGGTCTTCCCCTACTCCTATACCTAATCGTAATAGATAATGCAGCTGGGGATTTGCTAGCCTAATACCTTGAAGAATCCCTCAAAGAGAGAGCCATTTACTGCACCAGTCATAAGTTGGCTGGGTACGGAGTTAACTACACAGCTCTGGAGAAACCATATGTCGCTCTTGTCTGGGACACCCAAAAGTTACGACATTACATGCTCGTATTTCCCATCAAACTTGTATCTCGAATGGATCCTATTAAGTACCTACTCGAGAAGCCCACATTGTCCAGATAAATGGCCCGTTGGTTTATGCTTCTAGCCAAATTTGATTTTGTTTATGTCATGCATAAATTCATAAAAGGAAGATCCATCTCTGACTACCTCACTAACTACCCTGTAGAAGAAGCCGATGTCTAGATTTTCAAGCTCTCGGATGAGAATATCCTTTATACCCCTAAGAAGATCTTCGATGGAAAATGTTCTTTAACGGCGCCGCCAACAAGAAAGGGTACGATATTGGGATACTCGTAATTTCCCCTGATGACTTTCACACTCTCATTGCCATCAAGATGGATTTTCCTTACACCAATAACATGACTGAATACGAGGCGTTCATGGTAGGCCTCAAAGTTGCCCTCAAGAATGGAATTCGATACCTCGATGTATATGGAGATTCAACCCTCATCATCGGTCAAGTGCTCAGAAGATGGAAAGCTAAGGATGAGAAACTTTTACCCTTCTATGCCTACCTAAAAGAGTTAGCTTCCCAATTCTAAGAAATCACCTTCCACTATCTTCTCCGAGCAAAAAACAACCTAGTCAATGCCCTTGCTATCTTTGTCTTTATGATTAACGTGCCTAAAGGAATAATCATGGATCCTTTCCTTGTCTAAAAGCAAGATAAACCAACCCACCGTTACCACATTGAGCTTATCACAGAAGATTCTTAGATAACCAACTACTGGTACTATGATATTTAGCGCCTCCTCAAGCATAGTAGATACCTTCAAGGTTCTGTTAAGAAATACCGAGCAACCCTTCGTATACTGGTTGCCCAGTACATTGTCTGCGATAAAGCACTGTTTAAGAAAAACTTCGATGAAACCCATTTACACTGCATCATAGGGGCTGACATTGAAGGGATGATGCAGAAAATCCACAGCGGGGAATGCAGTCCCCACATGAATGGCCATGTGCTCGCCAAGAAGATTATCCGATAAGGTTACTACTGGACTACCATGGTTCAGGATTGCATAACCTACGTTAGAAAATGTCTTAAATGCCAGCAGTTTTCCAACGTACAACACCTGCCTCTGTGGGAATTGTACAACATGACTTCTCCCTAGCTGTTCTCTACATAGGGTATTGACATCATAGGGAAGGTTAAACCCAAAGCATCCAATGGGAATGAGTTCATCCTAGTTTCCATTGACTACTTCGCTAAATGGGTCAAAGCCGAGTCATACGCAGTTCTGAATGCCAAGAAAGTGGCCAAGTTCATCAAGAAAAACATCATCTGCCAATATGGGGTCTCGCATGAGCTAGTGTCAGATAATTGGTTGCATTTTGAGGTAGAGGTTACAGAGGTGGTCGAAGTTTATGGGATTTAGAGATACAAATTTTCTCCCTACCAACCTCAAACCAACGAAGTAGTCGAAGCCGCCAATAAGAATCTCAAAGCCATCATTAACAAGATGACCGAGAGTTATCAAGAATGGGTTGATAGGATCCTCTACGCCCTCTGGGGCTACCTCACTTTAGTTCGAACCTCTACTGAGGATACCCCTTACTCTCTGGTATACGACATGGAAACAGTCCTAATTGTAGAGATAGAAATCCCTTCACTGCGCATCAAGCTAGAAAGCAAAATCAGCGAGGATGATTGGCATCAAAACCGTCTCGATGAGCTGTCACTCCTGAACGAAAGGAGGCTGAAAGCTCTATATCACATATAAGGATACCATGGTCGAATAGCGCGATCATTCAACAAGAGAGTCAAGGAACGTGGTGTCCAAGAAGGGGACTTAGCCTTTAAAGAGATAGTAGAGCCCATCTGGGACCCCAGAGGGAATTTTAGCTCAATTGGAGTGGACCTTACATCATAAAGAAGATCCTGTCAGGCGCCGTCGCTATGCTCACTAACCTTGATGGGGAGAAAATGACGTGTCCAGTCAACCTAGACCATCTCAAGAAATTCCACCCCTAGTCTAAAATCTCGACGCGCTACGACTCTTCTAATCCCCCTTCTATTCTAAAAAAAATCATTTCCCTCTATCCAGAACTACGTGGGGCCTGATCCTCTAAAAAACCTTTCAAAAATGAATTTCAATTTTTTTAAAAACCCTCAGAGGTACGTAGGTAGCTTATCTGTTTTATAAGAGCACGACCCCCTTCTTTTCCACAAAATGCTATTCTTTTTTGATCCCTGAGAACGATAGTTCATCTCAACATTTACATGAACAAAAGGATTATGTATGACTTAGCGATTATTATAGATTATTCAAATGAAAAACTCATCAAGAGGCACAACTAGATAATAAAAAACTTTTTATTTCATTTTTGGGGAATTTTGGTATAATTACATCAGCATAGGGAGTCGAACAACATACCTTGCCAACCTACCACTACCTTCCTAAAACCAATAAAAACAAGCTCCACTACGCCTAAAATAACCCTCATATACAACCAAAATAACCAAACAAAACCAAACCCCCATTACAAAAGCTTCACAAATTCCACCCATAGCTGCCAGAGGATATAGCCCCATTATCACCCACATCCTGGGGTCCCCAAACTTTCCCTGCTTGAAGAGAGTGCCCCTGACGCTCCATTGAATGATATGCGCCGACCAGCCTGGGGAAAACCACAACAACTCCCTCCATGGTGTCAGATATGGTGAACCACCATTGCCCAGTCTCCACAGTCACCATCTTGGCAACTACTATCCTCCATAGCCACTCTATGTAGTCCCCTAGAACATGCCAAACTCGCCCAGCAAACTGAGATGGACAGGTCAATGGTCGACGATTCTCCCACAAAGAGCCCAGCAGTATGCGCATACACTCTGTCAAATCTTCCAATGGAAAGAAGTCCAGTATTCGTTGAGGTACAATCTATTCCAAGCCAAATTGGGACAGAAGCTGCCAGGAAAAGTAGAAAGAGGTCTGACTAAGGACAACTAACCAAACATACTGGTATTATCCAAGTTTTAGAATACGTAGCAACTCCCCCCACCAAGGCACTGACCAATGCAAGCCTTGAGCCCCACAAACCAATTCTCCCAGCTCTCGATGTCCAGGCCTATGATGATAAAATAGCGTGAGAAGAAATTTGGCACCACCGATAAATGATACTCAGGTGGGACCACCATATGGAATCTCTCCGACAACCACATGAATAGCATTTTGGGGCTACCCCTCAGAAAGTCGGAGCGGCCTTCCCACCAGGCATCGAGACCATTCAGAGTCTCCGCCAGTATCACCACCGTAGGATTGCGATAGTACGACATCCAGGAAATAATGACTACGAGTTGTGGGTCCACTAATGTTTCCCCAATCACCCATAACAGTTTTGAAACTAGGCACAGAATGACGGCTCTAGCATAGCCGACATCATCGTCATCCTACAAATACGCATAATGCAGCACCGCAGGAAGATAAGACATTCCTCCCATGACCAATGGCCTAGCTGCCAAAGGTAAGATATGGAGAAGTTCCACTAATAGCTCCCTAGGGGATCGGGAAGACTCAGGCATAGCCGCATCAACGCTGGGATTTATCACCAATATGGCAGAAATCTATACATAAGTTGAACAAATTTTATCCAAACCAAAGAAAAAGATATGGTCTTCAGGGTACCATAACGCAACCGCTGCCATCATCATATTCCACTCCATGGGCTAATTGTGCCATAAAGAAACTCGCCGCATGTTGAAAGCGTCATAGTCAACATTGTAGGAACACATTACTTCCAATATTTCGAGGTAGTTTGTAAACTCAACATTATCAGGGAGAGCCATATCACAAAATAAGAAGATAAGTAAGCACGAAGAATGTAAAAGAGGAGGAATGTGTAGGTGTGAAGAAAATTCTCCACCCGCACCCCTATTTATACTTGAAAACCCTCAAACGAAGACAAGGAACCCTGCAGAAATCGTAGGGAAACTTACCGCACCAAGTACCAAGCAATTGAAGAAAGTGCAATTAAAGCCATGGGTTGATTGGACCGGACTGATATGACGATAGGAAGGGCAAGGGTCATGCCGATTGGCAACCCCCTATTTTAAGAAAAATCCCCTTTTTCCTTTTTTGTCAAAGTAAAAAAACTCAATAAAAATAATTTTTATTTTAAGAGAATTCCGAATTTCTTTATCATTATGTTTTTACTTATCCCATTTTAAAATAAAGTCTTTCTCCAATCATTTTAATTCTTTTTACTGTCTCAACAGCAAAGTAAAAAGTTCATGCGCATTAGTCACTAAAAATAAAAGTAACAAAAACTTCATTTTATTGCATAGATTTTTGGTGTGTTACATCAACTTTGAAAGAAATAAAGAAAATACAATGGGACTTAGCCTGAACCCACCAATATTTTCTCTTTTTCTCTTTCTTCTCCTTATCTCTCTATCTATGAGCCTCCTTCCCTGCGGCACTCTCTCTTCCCTCTGCGACGAGATGACATACCTCTACTTCTCGAGCCTGACCCTTACTCAGACGAGGAAGATAACACCAAACAAGAAGTATCTGGAATCACATCTTGAATGTGGGCGGTCGTTGAAGATATCCAATCCCGAATATCCTTCAGCCAGGTGGTGGAGACCCGGATATGCTGCAAAGAAAAATAGAAAAGAGCAAATTAGTTAGTCTAAGGCAAAGAAAGAAAATAAAAAATAAAAAAGACAAAGAAGAGATGAAAAGTATACCTCAGGTCGGAGGACCTCCTCTGCCAAGCCTAACTCCTTTGGATCCATTGCATTAGGATGGTGCAACATACGTACTGACCCTCTGTCAGCTCGACAGATGTTGTAAGAAGGAGGAGCCAACCGCATAAGAGGAACCTCCGAGGTTATCATCGTCGTTGATGTTGACGCACCGCCCGCGCAGTGGGAGGACCCCACTGATCTACTAGAACCCGTACGGGGAAGAGGCATCACGTCATATATGCTGGGCGACATTAACCAGCTCGATACAAAGTCCATATATTTATAAATCATCGCTATGTTGATATATGACGATTAAGGCTCACCCATCATCGTTGCTACCCGCTCATCATCAGATATCTCCCGAACTCGCCTCATGTATACCGGGGGTCTCACTGGTCGCACCACAACCACATCCTCTACACCCTGTCGGACTATTATCTCCCTGAGATACCAGGAGTTTCAAAACTCATGTGCCAGCAGACGCCGTATCTGCGCATTCCCCCTAGTCAACCCCGTATGCTGGATGGCCGTCCCCCAGGGATAGAAGGTCACCTGCAAATTTCGTAGAAAGAGCAAAATATTAATATAAAAAAAGATCATCAAAGGAAAGACAGTCTCAAGAGAAAAAAGTACTTACTAGCTCACTCGTCAGGCCATTCAAGACCTGATGCACCGCCTCCAGAGAGAGTGACTTCTTCGACTGTCGGTTGGACTTTTGCCACTAGTACATCCGACAGAAGTCCCCAACAAACTCATCTTTCAAAGATATGAATTGGATATTAAACCCAATCACCTCATAGAACCACATAAGCAAAGGACAAAAGGACATTGATCAAGAAATCAGGAAACACATGAAGAAAAATGCTAATGCATAAAGGAAAATGCAAAAAATAAAGAATTCCTCAAGAAGATACATGGCCCCAGTACAAGCTTGTCGACAGCACCGGCTGAACACATCAAGAGAAGAATAAAGGGTCGCCAAAGTCAGGCTCCCCTAGTCATAAAGAGGGATGTTCGAACATACTCAAAAATGGCAACAACCACAAGTGGATGACATCACCACTCATCGCCACCAAGAAACCCACTAACACCAGCAGAATAAACAAACGGGTCATCTGCCCCACCTGCTTCCTATCACTCTCGTCAATCCTCCTCATCAGTAATAACTCCCTGAAATGACATAAACAAAGAGAGTCCCCCAAAACTACCCTCTCCACATCACCCAATGCCGCCGTCACCGCCTCCGACGTCACCCTCAAAGTCCTATCAGCCTCAATCTGTACTCCATCATAATCCAGCCCCAGTAGCCGCTGCACCTCTATCAAAATCATCATCATCTCCCCAAAATCAAAATAAAAGGTGTGGGTGGTGTCCCACCACCTCTCTCCCAGAGCACAAAGAACGACTGTAGAACGAGGCATCTCGTCCAGCGCAAACGCCAGTCTCCCCAAACCGGCTGATGACACCATCCAACACACCACAGGCAGAAGGTGATCCCAAACATACTTCAGCCCCGTTATCCCTCGGGCACGCAAAGTCGATATAGAAACATCAGATTGTCAAAAAAGAAAAAAGGAAAAAACCCTTGTCAAAATGCAAGAAATAAGGAAATATCACCAAGGAAAAGAAAAGAATACCAAAAGTCATCAATACTTATATAGCCTCCAGGCTTCACTACCTAGAAGAGCGATGATGCATTGGCTTGCACAAGAGGGTCCTATCATCCGCCACTAGATCGAATCAGGCAAAAGAGTTTTCGTTGCCCAAAGTAAGGGGTACCCTAGCCCTCCATTCCAAGTTTACCCAATCGTCAGCGTTGAGCCACACCATGTGTGTTGTGCTACTTGAGAAGTCAACCATCTCTTGACTTTGGAACATTATAAAGATTTGCAGAAGGTAATTGCAGAAGAAGGGAAGTTAGTAAGATGTGAAAAATGAGGAGAACCCGACCCCCTTTTATAGGAGGCTATGGGGCATGCCGATCGACATCTCCCTGCCACCCACCGATTGGCACTATCCCTCCACCTGCTCGAGGTACCCCAAAAGGCCATGTCACTGCCATTTGGCACCCCTCACACTATGCCGATCGGCACCCTCTCTAAAATTTCGTGCAAAAATTCCCCCCAAATACTAGAAAATCCCTAAAAATACCAAATGAATTTTAGAACCTTTCTTACCAAGAAAAACATTTTTACCACACTCATCTCCTAGTGGAACTCTTGTATCGCCCATGGAATTCCTAAAAAAATTGGACATCCTCCTCATCAACATCTCCAAAGGACGCCTCAAAAATAAAAAATTCCCCAGCCGAGAAACATCCAGCCCTCGGATCATTCCCTGTACCCCAACGGAACTAAAATGCTCCCCTAAATCCCCAGTAGAACTACAAGATACATATCTCTAATGGAGTATCCAAATTTCCCCAAAGGAAGTTGCAACATCAACCCTCAGAATTATTTTCAGCCCACAGTATTGGTCAGCCTCTTTTTAGGTCAGAACTGACCTCGGCCCTCGATCGTCACCTCCTTTAGGTCAAAATTAACCTCGGCCCTCGGTCGTCACCTCCTTTAGGTTAGAATTGACCTCGACCCTGGATCGTAACCTTGTTTAGGTCAGAATTGACCTTAGCCCTGAGTCATCACCTCGTTTAGGTCAGAATTGCCCTCATCCCCGGGTTGTCACCTCTTTTAGTTCAGAATTAACCTCGGTCCTTAGTCGTCACCTCTTTTAGGTCATAATTGACCTTAACCCTCGGTCGTTACCTCTTTTAGGTCAGAATTAACCTCAAACCTTGATCATCACCTCTTCTAGGTCCTCAGAATTGACCTCGTCCCATAAAATTGGCCATCCCCAACATTCCCTTTAGGTCCTCAAAATCGACCTCAACCCTCTGATTCGATCATCCTCGTCCCTTAGGTCCATAGAATTAACCTCTTTCTAAAAATATAATGTGGTGTCTATTCAATGTCTTTCACTTGTTCCAATCTCACCCGTCGAGGGGATCTGTAGACACCATATTCTAGGTCCCCCTAAGTCTCTCCTTGGGTCCCTAACGCCTCTCCATTTCACTACAAACCCTAAGTCATACTCCAAGTACCAATCTAGAGGCCATCGGGGGCTCTCGGGCCTCGTTTGACTCCATTCAACTCTATCATCAGAGTGAAAGATCTTTAAAACATTGAATGGCACTGAAACCCATTTCCAACAGTCCATCCCGTGCGTGAAACGACATAACTTTTTGGACAAAATATCAGTTTTCCCCTAAAAATCAATTCGGGTTCCGTTTGACCAAGTTAACTCTTCATATGAAATGAGACTGAATAAATCTTCAAAGAGCACTGAATACCATTTTTAATAGTCTACCCTGTGCACGATTCTGACTTACGATGCTGACGAATGATCCATTTTACTTCGAGAGGTCACCGGGATCTTTCGGGCCCCGGTTAACCAAAGTGAACTTTCCTAACCGAGCGAAGATCTTTGGAATATCAAATTACATCTACTAAACTTTCCAACGGTCTACCCTGTGCATAATTATGACTTACCATGCGGACGAATGATCCGTTTCCGTCCGATGATCTCCCGTCCAAAGGACCAACGTGCACTTTTGAGCCACATTTAACATAAAGTCAACTCCCGGACCTGGGAGCGATTTAAAGGAATCTTGAAGGTATCTGAATTAACTTTGTAATGGTATGACCCGTGCACGATTCATATAAATGTATTACGTTCTACGACCATTTTTCAAAAAAAATTTGTATGAGATTTCCAATTGGCCTGACTCCCTATTGGCTTCGGTCTTCAGTCGAACTACCCCGAAGCTCCGTCAATCTCATCACTTCCTTCGAGTCTGAAATTCATCCTCTTTCTATGGAAAATACAGACCCAGTACCGAATGTGTAGCCAAATTTGATGCCAGTCCTAGCTCAATTCACTACCAAGATTAACAACCTTCAAACCGAGGTTCATGAAATGCAACAAAATCGGGTCCCTATTCCCAAAGAGCCCAAGGTCCTCTTCCCTCATGCTATGAGTCTGCCTTCACCTGAGCCTATTTGAGTTCCTTATGAATAATAACACGCTCCACGTGTCCCTCCTTCTAATGGGCCATCGACAACCTAGCTTCCTATGCCGAATCTTTCCCATCTAGGGGCTAACTTACCCATGATCGTTGATTCGAAGGAGGAAGAATTGAACAAGGTCAAGGAAGACCTCAAGATATTGACCAAGAATTTTAACCAAGTCAAACTCTCTGGAAACTACATGGACTACACCCACATGTCTCCCTAGCCAGTTTATCGAAAAAGTTTAAGATGACCAACATCGAGAAGTTCAGGGGCTAGTGAACCTCCAATTGTTCATCTCCATAGTTATCACCAATCCAAGACCCTCCTTGGTGCCTCCGAGGAAATAATGGCCCAAATATTCCAATAGACCTTGAAGGATAGCGCTCTTCCCTGGTTCTTATCTCTCGAGGAGTCCAGAATCTATAGTTGGGAGGATGTTGCCCGCGAGTTCATGTCACTGTATAAGTACAATGAAGAGTTAGAGGTTACTCGCCATGATTTAGAGATATTTAAGCAGAACCTTGGGAAATCAGTCAGTAACTTCATAGCAAGGTGGAGAGAGAAAGCATCCACCATAGCCAATCGGCCTTCCAAAGATGAGAAAGTCATCATTGTGAAGAAGACCTTCTTACCCCATGTTCGAGTAACAAAGGGAGGACAATACGACCCTCATTTACAAGAACTCCAAGATGTTGGATTGTAGATCGAAGATGGTCTTGCCAAGACTGAAGTTGAACCGAAGAAAGTAACTGAACAATATGCTCCCAAAAAATTTTAGAAGACAGCTAGTACTGCAGTTTCAACCATCAACAACATCTCTCAGCCTGTTACTTCATGGGAACCAGAAACTCGCCCTAACCAAGTTCGAAATGAATACACTGAGCTTCACACTCCCCTCTCCAAAGTTTATTGAAAGGGTGAGATGGGTGCCTTACACCTTCCCATTCCATAACTTATCCCCCGAACCCTTCAAACTATTGGTTTCGTATCCATCAGTTTGTCTTTGATGTCGTTCTCTCGAGGCGAAAACATGTTCTTTTGCCTGTTTTGTGCAAAATAGGCTGGCGACTCCATCACTTTATATTTACCCCACATCGACGACAGCCGAAGAGTTCCTAAGTAGGGCGTGAGACCTTCCGACCCCCTTCCTTTCCAATCATCATCCCCTCCCTTTTGTGGGAGAAAGAAGCGAGAGATTAGGAAGCCGCGCGCGATATCGACCGGGATGGCCACACTTTGATAGAGTATGACTCCCAATTTTCAAGTAAACATTTTTTTCCTGAATTGCACTATTTTGATGTACTTGTAAATTTTTCTTTATTTTAGTGGATTATTTGTTATTTTGTGATATATAGATGACATTGGGATGGTTCCCCAGAGGAGGATTTACTCAGTATAAATCTGTGTGTCTTCCTTATTTATTTTCTCCCTAATCTCTATATTGTCTAAACTTATTTAGTAATCAATACTCATTAACCACCTTGATTAAACCTTTAATGAAACTATAGCCATCCCTTACCTTTTCGGGGGTCTCGTCCTTGCTCCCAGCTCGGGGGGGGGGGGGGGGGGGGGAGGAGTGAAGGTCTCACACCCTTTTCTCCTTGGAGAGCTTCGACTGTCATCTATGTGGGGTGAATGTAGAGAGATGGAGTCACCAATATATTTTTCTCAAAACAGGAAAAAGAACATGTCGCCGCCTTGAGAGAGCGTCATCAAAGACAAACTGATGCTTACGAAACCAAAAGTTCAGAGGTTCGGAGGCTAAGTTATGGAATGGGAAGGTATTAGTCACCCATCCTATCCTTTCGGTCTCTCATGGGCTTGTGTTACTATTTTCCTTAATTTCTCCGTGAAGTGTGTGCGTGTATATATAAATGGAGATCGGAATTACCCGACTTGTATAACGAAAAAGACAGAGTGAGGTCATCCAAAGGAATGTTCCCAAAGTAATAATTAAAAAGTATAATGTGTGCGTTTATCAAGATATTGATCGTTATGAAGGAATGATAATATTTGTTAAGATAAAACGCAAGTATGAATCTTAAGTATGATATATATGAGTGATATATAGGAAAAATATTGGAAATATGAAAATAGAAAAATTGGACTCGAATCTCGGATTTTATCCCGAAACGCCTACGTAGCCTAAAAAGGCATCAAAGTCCACGTAGTTCATGTGCAACATAAGGGTGGGGTTTATCCCAAAAATTTAAACGGGAGTTTATTATATGTACTCGTGTAGATATGTATTTTTAGTTTTGAGAAATTATGGTGGATAATCCCGTTGGAGTTTATAGGTGTAACCCTCTTTTTCTTTGTTTTGTTTGTTTTTATAGAAAATAAAGTATGTGAAATATAAATAATAAAGGATGAGATGTTAATTTGTATGAACTAAAGTAAATACTAGATTAAGAATTTATGCAACTAATGCAAAAATAAAGAATTTAAATAGAGAGGAGGATACTTAGATATTCTTTGAGGCTAGATCTTGGTCCTTGATGAGCTCCACTGAATGATGGGATGAATGTTAGATAAGAGAGAAGGACATTTTTCTAAATTGGGTATGGAAATGATGGGAATGAAAGATGGAAGGGAATTTCACACAAGGAAACTTCGCTAACTATAGGAGAATGTTGTTGAGATCACTGATATTGATGGATTTGAGGTCTGATTTGAGAGTGAGCTCATCACTTCCTTTTATAGGGCAGGGGACTGCTGATCGGCATATCCCTAGTCTTTCCAATCGTTAGGTGACCCTATACACACTGCTGATAGGCAGGGATATGGACCTGCCAATCGATAGTCTCGTGCAGATTTTTTCAAAAATATGGTCGTATAATGAAATTTGTAAATCCAAATCATGAACGTGGCATACTGTTAGAAAAATGATTAAGAGATCTTCAAGATTCCTTTGGTTCGTTCCTGTTTCGGGAGTTGATTTTGGATCGAACGGGGCTCGAAAGTGCTTGTTGGTCCCTTAGACAGGAGATTGTCGGACGGTAATGGATCGTTTTTCCAAATCGTAAGTCAAAATAGCACACGGGGTAGACTATTGGAAAGGTTATGCTAGGTAGTTCGACGTTCCAAAGTGCTTCGCTCTGTTTGGATAGTTGACCTTGGTCAACTGGCGCCCGAAAGTGTCCGGTGACTTTTAGAGTAAAATGGGTCATTCATCCGTACCGTAAGGCTGATTAATGCACGAGGTGGACCATTAGGAAGGGTATTCTGTGCCCTTCAAAGATTCATTCAGTCTCATTTCAGCTAAAGAGTCGGCCTTGGTCAAATGGAGCTCGAAAGTGCCAAGTGGCCTTTGAATCAGTTTTCGGGGGAAAACGGATCGTTCGAATGGTTATGCATTTTTTGCTTGGGGTGGATTGTTGGAAAGGGGTTTCAGTGCCATTCGAGGATTCATTGAGCTCTCACTGTGACGATGAAATTTATTGGGGTCAAACCAGGGCCCGGGAGCGCCTGTGGCCTCCAGATTGATTTTCTGTAGTAAAATGGTCCGTTCGTCCGAACCGTTATGTCGATTCATGCATGGGGCAGACTGTTGGAAAGGGGATTTAGATCTTTTAAAAGATTCAATGAGCTTTAGCTCTGACGATAGAGTTGATCGGAGTCAAACGGGGCCCAGGAGCACCCGTTGGCCTCTAGATCGATACTCAGAGTATGACCTAAGGAGAGACTTGGGGGTCCTAAAAAATATTCAAGTTCACCCATAAGCGACATCAGAAATTCAGCATGCATGATGTCGAAAAAATTCTTAACTTTTTAGAACAAGTGGATCCAAATACTATATCATCAACGTATACTTGTGCTATTAAAACATTTTTATCTTCATTCCTAACGAATAAAGTTTGATCATTTCCGCCTCGTACAAATCCATGGGAGACAAGAAATGTAGATAGTCACTCATACTAAGCTCTAGGAGCTTGTTTAAAGCCGTATAAGGCTTTCTTAAGCCTAAAGACGTAGTTAGGGTGTGATGGATCTACAAATCCTTTGGGATGTTCTACGTATACCTCCCCAGTCAAAATTACATTCAAAAATGCGGATTTAACATCCATTTGGAATAATTTGAATTACAGGTGACATGATATGGCAAGGAGGAGACGAGCCGACTCAAAACGAGTAACAGGTGAAAAAGTTTCATCGAAGTCAATTCCCTCTATCTGGGAGTAACCTTGTGCTACCAACCTAGTTTTATTTCTAATGACCTACCCATTTTCATCTGTTTTGTTGTTTTTGAAAATCCATCGTGTGTCGATAACCTTTGAATCTTTTGGCCTGGGAACAAGATACCACACATAGTGACTCTGAAATTGGACAAGCTCTTCTTGCATAGCCTTGATCCAGAATGAGTCTGAATGAGCATCATTTACATTTTTAGGTTTATCAAGGGAAACAAAAAAATGCAAATTATGCCACATTTCAAAGTTGGGATCTTATTCTAATAGGTTCAGAAGAATTACCAACTACAGTTTCAATAGAGTGGTCCTTAGAAACCCAAGTGGGTACTGCCGGATTCTCGATGGCAGTAAATTAGTGTCTATTGGAGGTTGAATTGTAAAATTTGGTTCATCCTCATCCTGTGGCACCGATTGACTGGCATTACTCCCTATACTCGTATCATCTACAATTATATTAAATGATTCCATAATAGTTTTGGTTCGATAGTTAAAAACACTAAAAGCCCTACTATTTTGGGAATAACCAATAAATATTCCTTTCTCTCCTCGGGGGTCAAATTTTGAAAGTTGTTCTCTGTATTTACAGACATAACAAATACTCCCGAAGGTTTTAAAATGTTTTAAGTTTGGCTTTTTATGGAACCAAAGTTCATAAGGGATTTGTTTGGAATTTTTCCTAAGGTATACACGATTAATGATACGATACGCGGTTTGAACGACTTCTACCCAAAAATATCTAGGAAGACTTTTAGTGTGTAGTATAACCCTAGACATCTCTTGTAAAGTTCTATTCTTAGGTTCAACGATGCCATTTAGCTAGGGTGTTTTTGGAGCACTAAACTCGTGTTTATAGCCATTGGCTACGTAATATTCAATAACACCAGAGTCTTTGAACTCTCCACCTCTGTCACTCCTAATACGACATATTTGGTCATCCTTCTCGTTCTCTATTTTCAAAAGAATTTTTAAGAATTCACCGAAGGTATCTGATTTTTGTTTCATAAATGCAACCTAAGTATATCGCGTATAGTCGTCTACTATAACTAAGATATGACTATTTCCCCAGAAACTAACAGTCCTTGAGGGACCCATGAGGTCCATATGGATAAGTTCTAAAGGTTTTTTGGTCAAGACATCCTTAACTTTCTTATGAGGGGATTTATTTATTTTCCCTTCCTGACATGGTCCACATACCGGATTGAAAGAATTTTTTATTTTGGGTAAACCTCTAATTATTTCTTGGGAGCTTAATCTTCTAAGATTATCAAAATTCGTATGTCCCAATCTATTGTGCCAAAGGTCATAATCCTCTATTCTGGCAATATGGTAAGACGCAGACTTAGGAATTACTGTGTAACAGTTTTCCTGAGTTCTGTTTCCTATCAATATACAGTTTTCTTTTTCATCAATAATTTTGCAATTATTTTTTGAAAAAGTAACGGTATGATTGGAATCACAGAATTTATATATACTTAAAATATTAGATTTGAGGCCTTTAACTAGGAGAACATCATTGTTGATACCAAATTTAGCCTGCTGATGTGGATTAATTATGTGTCGACACGTGTCAATCTACATGGCACCTACAAGAATTTTTTGAACAACACCTTGACTTCGAGGAACTCAACCTCCCCGACCAACTTAGGCTCTCCGAGTAACAAGTGTTCTCTGAGGAACATTACTGCACCGAGCAACTCATGAGTACCGAGCTACTCAGGCGGTCCGAGCTGCATCTCGTACAGAGCATTAATATCAGGATAACCAACAGATTGACTGCGCATTGAATGCTTATTATTATCATACAGATGTACACGCCTATTGGACAGCTGTGTATTACCCTTTCACATTGACAGCCTCAAGGCTATAAATACATTATATCATCCTCATTGTGGTGGGACGCGAAATTTCTTGGTAAAACTTGTAATCGAGAATTTCCAAACACTCAAGCAATAACAAAATAGTGGACGTAGGCCATTATTTCAAGGCTTAACCACTTTAAAATTCTTTTGTCTTATTTATTTTTATCTGTAATTGAATAATTGGAGATAGTCTAATTTTTTACATCAACAGATTGGCACCGTCTGTGGGAAACGACTGTAATTTTCATTTTTCATCCAAATCATTCATCACTAATGGCTGATAATCCTAAATCCAGTAATCGAGATGCTGGAAACCCACCAAATCCATCTGCTCCCCCAAATGTCCAAGATCTGGCTGGAATAATGGCTAATTTGGCCCAGGACCAAACGGCCATGCAAGAAACCATGCGATAACTCATGCAAACTATCCAGGGTGGAGCGCCGACCCATTCAGGACAACGAAGCGTTCAAAGAAATACACGTTTGCCTTCTAGGCGAACGTTACTCTCAGAGGAATATCGATCTAGACGTGCCGACTCATATCTCACTGAGAGATCTGATGATTTTTCTTATCAACCGGGTCGAACTTCGTCAGTACGAGCCACAGATACTGAACAAAATGTCACTCTCTCTCCAGAAAGGACTAGTGCATTGGAAAGATTAAGTAGAGTCTCTCGTTTTGATCGATTGGGCCCTAGGAGGAATAGAAGTACTCCTAAGACTGTGTCGAGGAACTTTCGACAACCATCCAATCTGAGGGAGGGTTCTGCCCAATCACAACCAGCTACTCGTTATGATAGATTCCAGGAAGCAGATTCAACACGATCAGTTGCTCGAACCAACAGGCCCGAGGAGGGAAATGATGCATGGAAAGGCTCTATTCAAAGGTTGGAGGATAGACTAGGGGAGATGGTTAAGGCCAAGAATCCTCTACAGAGAACTTTTGTCCAAGGGACACCTTTTATCCAGGCGATTGTGGAGTTTCTCACACCATCGAAGTTCACAACACCTGTTGTGACTCCTAAATATGATGGAAAAATAGACCCTGTCCTTCATATAGAACAATATCAAGCTGCTGCCGACATCTATGCTGTGCCAGATGAGATGATATGCAGGGCATTTTCGGGAACTCTTATCGGATCTGCTCAAATATGGTATAATAATCTTCCTCGGGGTAAGATTTCAACTTTCTTTCAACTGGCCGAGCTCTTCATTGGAAATTTCTATTTTGGAGCAAAACTAGTTAAACGAGTAGCACACTTGTTAAGTGTTAGACAAAAAGCGGGTGAGAGCACCAGGGATTATATAACTCGTTTCAATAACGAGAAGCTCGAAGTTATCGATTACGAGGAAACGACAGCGATTACTGCTTTGATGAGTGGGCTGTTGCCCAATAAATTGTACTGCACTTTGGCCAAAGATCCACCCAGGACCATGTCAGAACTGATGGCAAAAGCAACCAAAATAATGAACGCCGAGGAAGCTATGGCTGCGAAGAAGAATATGGACATTAAGGAGACCAAAGTTGAGGCCGAGAAAGAAGAAAGATCAGAAGAACAATGGTGGTAAGAAGCAGTCAAAAGCAAAGCCATAATGGGAAACGTTAAAGAAATTTGGAAATTATACTCCTTTGAAAGTAGACATAAACCACGTTTTGGAATAAATCAAGAATAGCGAGGAGCTAAGCTGGCCAGAGAAAATGAAGACAGACCCTGACAAAAGGAATAAGGCCAAATATTATGAGTTCTACAAAGATCATGGTCACACTACCAAAAATTGCATAGTTCTTCAGAATGAAATTGAAGCACTTATCAGACGAGGAAAGCTGGCCAAGTATGTCGATCGTAGAAATGAAGGAAAGATCAACGACCGAGAAAGATAAAGGTCTAGATCTCCTCGTCGAGAAAAAGAAGACAAGAAAAGAGATCATGAAGATGATCCAGAAGATGACCTCGATCTCCCCAAAAGACCAAGGCAGCCAGAACGTGAGGTGTTTTCAATTCGTTTTGGATCATTTGATTGTAATGTTATTACAGGTGGAGACGCAGGAGGTGGAGACCTTATTGCAGAAAGGAAAGCTTACCTCAATGAATCCCAAGCTTGTCCATACATTCAACGAATAAATCTAGCTGAGGATGATCGCTCGAGGAAGGTAAACAAAAAAAAATTGGTCATCGGTTTCCCAAAGAATGACCTCGCAGGTGTGCTGTATCCTCATGATGACCCACTGGTAATCAAAATGAGGATGAAGGAACTGATGATCTCAAGAGTAGTGGTTGATAATGATAGCTCGACAGATATTATGTTCTACTCATGCTTCGACATCTTAAATCTAAAATTGTCTTAGTTGGAACCTTATCACATGCCCCTCCTCGGTTTTGCAGGCGAGAAAGTTTTTCCACTTGGGACGATCAAGTTGGATATGTTCATCGGTACGTGGACTGCTTGTCGAACAGAAAGAGTGCACTTTTTCGTGATGGATAAAAATGTTCAATCAGCTTGCAATATCATAATGGAAAGGGTAGGTTTAAAGAAGTTCAAAGCGGTGCCATCTACTATACATCAATGCCTAAAGTTTCCAACCAATTTTGGAGTAGGAGTTGTGAAGGGCGACCAAAAAGTATCTCGGGAATGCTACTATTCATCTGCCGAGCAGGAAGAACTGGAGGAATCTAGGAAAAAAACTACTACCTATCAAGTGGATGAAGGTACATAAATTGAAACATTAGATCCTAGAGAGGAATCGCAGCTCGTGAAAGGCCAGGTGGCAGAAGCTACTGAAAATGTAATTTTGGACGACGAGCACCCGGAATGAACAACTCAAATAGGTTCGTTGTTGGATGCCTCACTAAAACAGAAATTGATAGTTTTCCTAAAAAGAAGAAAATAAACTTTTGCATGGAGTCACGAGGACATGCCAGGGATAGACCTAAATTTCTTATGTCACGAGCTCAATGTGAATAAGGAGATCAAGCCAGTGAAGTAGAGAAGAAGTGTGTTCATCTCCGAGAAGAACCAAGCTATACAAAAGGAGGTCGAGAAGCTCCAAAAAGCTTGCTTTATTGAAGATGTTAAATATCCAGACTGGTTAGCAAATATGGTGATGGTGAAGAAGAATAACAACAAGTGGAGGATGTGTGTAGACTTCACCGACCTCAACAAGGCATGCCCAAAGGATCATTTTCCCTTGCCCCGAATTGATCAATTAGTGGATGCTACCTCGGGACATGAGCTATTGAGCTTCATGGATGCTTATTCTGGTTACAACCAGATTAAAATGAAACCTGAAGACAGGGAGAGTACCTCTTTCATTACCCCTAGGGGAACTTATTGTTATAATGTTATGCGTTTTGGTTTGAAAAATACAGGTGCAACATATCAACGGCTGATGAACACGTTGTTTACAGAACAAATCAGTTGCAATATGGAAGTTTATGTTGATAATATGCTGACGAAGAGCAAGAGAGATGTTAACCATCTAATTGACTTAGGCCAGACCTTTGATCAACTAGATAAATATCAAATGAAGTTGAATTCCACCAAGTGCATATTCGGAGTACGAGAAGGCATGTTCCTCGGGTATATCGTCAACCAACGAGGAATCGAAGAAAACCCAGAGAAGATCAAGGCTCTATTGGGACTACGATCTCCAACAACGAAGAAGGAAGTACAAAGTCTCACTGGGCGAGTTGCAGCACTTAATAGATTTGTATCACGAGCAATGGATAGATGCCTCCCATTCTTCAAAACACTCTGAAAAACATTTGAATGGAATGACGAATGTGAGAAGGCATTTCAAGAGTTGAAGAAATATCTGGGAGCACCTCAGCTGTTGTCCAGGCCAGTGATGGGAGAAAAATTATACTTGTATTTGGCAGTGTCGGAGAACGCAGTTAGCTCGGCGTTGATAAGAATGGAAGATGGAGTGCAAAAACCGATCTATTACACTAGCAAAGCCTTCCAAGGAGCAGAGATCAGATATCCGAGACTGGAAAAATTGGCATTAGCATTGATCGAGGCGAGTAGGAGAATGAGGCCGTACTTCCAAGCTCATACCATAGTTGTGTATACTGATATGCCATTGAGGCAAGCTCTTCATAAACTAGAAAAATCAGGGAGATTGATGTACTGGGCAATAGAGCTTGGAGAATATGATATAATTTATGAGCCTAGATTATCGCTCAAAGGGCAAGCAGTAGCAGATTTTATAGCAGAGTTCACTTATCCTGACACCCCCGAGGAGCAGAAGCTGAATACCGACCAACCTGTGGATGTTACAGGATCATCAAATTTAAACCCCGATCAACTTAAGTTGGTTGACGAGCAGGATAGGAAGGTCGACGAGCAACAAGAAGTGCTAGAGGAGGATACAAGGAAGCAACAAACTGTCAAGCAATAACAAAATAGTGGACGTAGGCCATTCTTTCAAGGCTGAACCACTTTAAAATTCTTTTGTCTTATTTATTTTTATCTGTGATTGAATAATTAGAGATAGTCTAATTTTTTACATCAACAATCATTTAGATCAGGAAGCCCATTCTCACTCAATGTTACCTTACCTATAATCTGAGATGAAACACCATCTCCAAATATAACACTACCTCCTAGGAAGTCTGTCTTGTTTTTCAATTTGGTTTCATCCCCGGTCATATGTTTAGAGCATCCGGAGTCTAAATACCATCAAGTTGAAGTGTGTAGTGCCTTTAAAGAAGAAATTATAATTTTTCACTTGAGCTGGGGTAATAGATCATCTGTTCTAATCCAAATAGTTTGAGTTTTAATCGTTTTGTGGCCTTTTGATTTAAAAAAGGTTTGTTGGGTCTTTCTAAATGGATTTTTCTCAGTCTTGGACCCTCCCCTTTTCTTTTTATAGATATATTTGTTTGTGGCCTGTCTAAGGAGAACATAAGTATTTCTTCATTTTTTAGAATAGTTAAAGTTAAGATAGGTGGGTGTATATATCCTTTTTTGAAAATATTCTTCAAGAGTGTGACCAAAAACGTCGTAGTAAGAACAGTACTGATGGGTGTTGGTCTTGACTTTATTAGTAAAGTCTTTAAAGATAGGTTTGACTCTATTTGGTATAGTCGTCCAATTGTCATTGGTCATGAGTTTTTGTCTTTGGTTTCTAACGGGTGGACAAACATATTTGACATGATCATTTGAATTAGACTGTTGATTGTACAAATCATGTTTTGCTTGAGAGACATTAAGACTTGATTCCCCTTTTTGAACAGTTTGACAAGTTTGCCCTTGTTTGATGAAAGTAACATTTTCAGGAGAAACTTTGGTCTTACTGGTGTGCACTATTTCTCCAAAACCTAAGCCAGACTTATCTTCAGAGTCAAATTTGCTTCCAACAACAATTTCCTCATAAGATTTAGCTTGGGTTTCAAAGTGTTGACATTTTTTAATCACATTTGAGACCTTTTGCTTAGACTCTTCTAGTTTATTAAGGGTTGCCTTATATTTTTGTTCAAACTCAAGATTTTTCTTAGACAAATCTTTTATTTTTAAGGCAAATTCTTCAATCTCAGTCTCATGGGAAATACATTGGGCAGTATAATCTTCAGTATAGTTCCTAATGGTCTGGTTAAGTAAATCTATATGCTCAGTTAATGATTTGATTATTTTTTCAAGACGAGCACTCTTCTTAACCGTTTTCGTGTATAACTCATGTAAATCAGGAAAATCATCATCAGACTCACTAAGTGTGTCGTGTGAAGTGTCCCCTAAAACATTACTTAGTTCTTTTGGTCTAACGCACATGTTCAGTTCGTCGGTAATATTAACACTTTGACTCACACTTAGATTACTTCCAACAATAATAGGAGAAGTATTAACATCAACATCAACATGCATCACAGATTAGTGAGGAGGTAGGCATGAATCATCATCATTATATACAATCTTGGTAAAGAAAGACATACAATACTCATCATTCTGGGTTGACTCTGTTTCATTTTCATCAGAATCACTAGAGTCGTCCCATGTTTTACACACATTAGCCTTGTTATTGTTGCTAAAATTAGTTGGGCATTTGCTGGCATAATGTCCCATTTTACCACATCTATGGCATTTCACATCTTTCAGGTCTGTCTTAGGTCGATTATTGTCATAGGTCCTTTTATTATCATGTGAGTGTTTGGCATTATCTCTGTCATGAGGTCTGCGATTTTAATTTACTTAATAATTTAACTTGCCTTGTTTAGAGGCTACATCATTTCTGAATTTAAGAATCTTTTTGAAATGCTTGCTCATAAGAGCTATTTGATTGTCAAGGTCATCCAAATCACAGTCATCAACACGGTCAGGGTCAAAGTCCAAAGAACTTATTTTAGGAACATGCATTTTTGATGAAAACACAACATTAGAACTAGTGGGTTTCTTGTTCTGTCTTGTCAGTTGCTTCTTGAAGTCTAACTCCAACTCTACAGTCTTGAGTTTACTACTAAGCAATTTAGGAGTCATATTGGGGTCGTCCATTTCTTCAATGGCATATCTCTTATCATCAAATTTGGAAGGCAGTGACCTAAGAATCTTTTGAACAATTTCCTTTTAACAATAGGTTATACTATTTGCGTGAAGTTTTGTAAGAATATCAGTTAACCTAATGTAGAAATCGTCAAAGGATTCATTATCAGGTTGTTGTATTGCCGGACAAGCATTTGAGTTTTTCCTGCCTTAACTCTTTCATCACCTTCGTGAGCAGTGACAAGAGTGTTTCATCCCTATTTAGAAGTTGAACATATGGATATTCTTTTAAATTCGTGTTCATTAATGGACATAAAGATGGCATTCTTGCCTTTGTTATTATCTAGGGATGGTTTTTTCTCTTCCTTAGTAAATTCACTAAGAAGTTTCTTAATCCTTATTGGATTAGTTTCAGATATAGCCTTAGTAGGATGTTCATACCCTCTTTCAATCATCTCCCAGACATCATCACCAAGGGTTCCTTGAATGAAAGCAACCATTTATACTTTCCAGTATGAAAAGTTGTTTCCATCAAAGAGTGGTGGTCTGGATAGGTTACCAAACTTCTCAAATCCTTCTTCCATATTCAGAATTTTTGAAGGAAATTTTGAAAACAATTTCTAAAGTTTCAGGATCATAAAGGATGTTCTTGCTCTGATACCACTTGAAAAAACTATTTACTAGATTAATAACAAAATGTTATAAGTTGAGTAAACTCCGAATAAACTTTTTGGACAAAACTCTTTTCGATTTATAACACAAGATGTGTTTAAAATTGATTTCTGAATACGTAGTCTAGATTTGGTAGTTGATTACCTTAGTTTTAGAAATTAAAACCATCTACTAAGTCTAAGATGCAGTACCAATCATAATAAAAATTAAGAACATTCAAAGTAATGAACACAAGAATTTAACGTGGTAAAACCCTTAATCAAGGGAAACATCCATGGTGCCCTCTACGGCACAAACAAAAAATCCACTAAAATAAAGAATAAAGTTACAACACTTAAGAAAGCACACAAAGATCCTAAATCTAAGTTCAGAGTTATACCTACATGAGCTACTCCACTCCAAAGGTTTTCTGACTAGAACCGATCTTCTCTTGTTGCTTCTTTGCCTTTTCCTTGATCTCCTTTTCATTGACTTCTGATTCCAGCAACTCTTTCAATTTCCAAGTTTCTCAAACATAACCATTGTGACTAAGTGTTCGTGTATGAGAATATGTTTAAGACGTGCACTAAATGAAAATTTATGCAACTCGCCCTCTCAAATTATTTATTCTGACAAATTCCTATAAATCGTGAGGTTCTATATGACATGCAAATACTGATTCAAATTATTTTGACAAATAACTTCTTTCTCAAGATCAGATCTAAAAAACAACCTTGCTTTTAAAACTATCCAAGGTCCTATTTGTTTCTATTTATTTTTGTACACATATATTTCACAAATCGTGATATATATAATTCAAGAAACACAAACGTTTTAGAGATCTGATATAACCTTCAAATACAAAAGTTTATTTTTTAAAATTTCTTGAAATAAAAAGGATCTACAACAAAAGATCCAAAAGAGAATAAAAATATAAACGTGTGATTTTCTTTTTTTGAAAAAACTCAAGTTTCAACAGTGAAACTCAAGATTCTCTTAGAGATGAGTTCTGAGAGAAACTAAGACTTGAAGAGGTATTCAAACGTCTAACAAATCCAACACCAAACTCACAGAAACCCTAAATGAATCTAACTCTCAAGGTTTAGGTTTTATGGTGTATAAAACTATGAAGTTTTTAGTGTTTGGATTAAGGTAAAACACTTAGAGGTTGAGCTTCAAAGATTAGGATTTCTTCTGTCTCTCTTCTTCTCTATTTCTTTTCATATCTCTTCTTCCTTCTCTTGTTTATCTCTACTCTCTTTTTTTCTCTCTATTTGTACGAAGGCCAAAAGTCTTAAATGGATGAGACTACATAGGTTCATATAGTTGTTGAGGAAGGATCTTGAACTTCTGAGGTAATCCTATGGCTGAGATTAACTTTGACCAGTTGACTACCAATCGAACGGCTCAAAATAATCGGTGGGAATAAATCACGTTGATTGGTTAAAACTAGTTGCACATGGATTGAGTCTAATAACATGCAGATTATTGATAAGGTTTAACCAAGTGCTGAGATTGCGTATAAACTATGTGTCTTAGAGAAAATATAAAATCGTCCGTTTAGGTGCCGACATGTGTTCGGTTGATACAAGCTGAAAAATGTGTGTTAAACATATTCTAAATTTCACCCTTGAATTCTCTAGAGCTTTGAGATCTTACCCATCACAACTTTTAATGAATACAAATATTTTGCAAATTCCGACTTTTAATCCCAACATTTTTTAAAACCAAATTTTAATAAGTCCAAAAATTATCTAAAATGTTTCAAAAATGTTATATGGGAATTAAAATGATTTGAAAACATTATTAAAGTGATTAAAACAATATATGCACATGTGAACTCAATAATATGCAGTGTAAGTGTCTTAAACTGATTAGGTAAGTTTAACTTCCCTTTTGTTGATTTTGATGATTCTTGGACTGGATTTCTTCATTCTTGCTTGAACCTTTGAGAGATAAAGCAACTCATAAAAACTAACCTACTTTGTCTCGATATCCAAACTAGTTGGAACTCCTATATATAGACTCAAGTAAGTCATATATATAGTGTGTTCTCAAAGTTAGAACGACCAATTTTGAGGGTCGAGGTCAATTTTGAGGACCTTAAGTGTGGGTGACCAATTCTGAGGATCAAGGTTAATTCTGAGAACCTTAAGTGGGGGCAACCAATTTTGAGGGTCGATGTTAATTTTGAGGACCTTAAGTGGGAACGATCAATTCTGAGGACCTTAAGTGGGAGCAACCAATTCTGAGGATCGAGGTTAATTATGAGGACCTTAAGTAGGGAGCGACCAATTCTGAGGGTCGAGGTCAATTATGAGGACCTTAAGTGGGAGTGACCAATTTTGAGGGTCAAGGTCAATTTTGAGGACCTTAAGTAGGGAGCGAACAATTCTGAGGGTTACATAAAGCGGGAGCAACCAATTCTGAGGGTCCAGGTTAATTCTGAGGACCTTAAGTGGGAGCGACCAATTGTTAGGGTTGAGGTCAATTATAAGGACTTTAAGTTGGAGTGGATAATTCTGAGGGTCGAGGTCAATTCTGAGGACCTTAAGCGGGAGCGACCAATTTCGAGGACCGAGGTCAATTATGAGGACCTTAAGTTGGACCGACCAATTCTGAGGGCCGAGTTCAATCATGAGGACCTTAAGTTGGAGTGATAAATTCTGAGGGCCATGGTCAATTCTGAGGACCTTAAATATGGGAACGTGGAATATATCTCCTAGAAATTTTTTGTTTGAGACTCCATTGGGGAGGATACATTCGTCTGGGGATTACTTGCTTTTGAGAAGGAGTTGAAAATCTTAGTCTAAGAATTCCATTTGGGGAGATAGTTAATGACTTGAGGTTTTAGGATTCTGCCGGGGGAATGTGTTGCTAGGGAGAGATGCCAAGTTAAGGCTTTCAACTCTGCTTGGGGAAATTTGGAATTTCTCCGAGGAAAAGTTTAATTCGAGAATTCCTACAGGGGAAATGGGTAGCTCTGTTGAGGAGGCACTTGACTTCTGCTGCAGATGAAGTTTAAGGATTTTGCTGGGAAGTGGAAGCGGGTTTTCGGGATGCGGGTGCATCAAATTTTAAGGTTATAAGTTGGGAAAAATGTAATATTAATTCGGTGGAGATTTTGGGAGATTAAAAAAAGATTTTCTTGGTGAAGAAATGTTCCAAAATTCATCGAGTAATTTTAGGAATTTTCTGGGGAATTTGCGAGATTTTTTTTTTTTTTTTAGGATTTATTTGTACGAAATTTTAAGGGGGTGCCGACCGACAGGTTGTGGGAGCTGCCAAAAGGAAGTGGCATAATATTTTGGACTGTCTAGGGAAGGGGAAGGGACAGTTCCGATCGACTTGTGTCAGGGGACTGCAGATCGGTATACCCCTTAGCCTCCTATAAAAAAGGTCGATTTTTCTCGTTTTCACAGCTTCTAGCTTTTTCCTTTTCTGCTTATCTCTCTTACGATTTTCTCCGACGTTCCTTCTTCCTTTGAGTTTAGAAAAATGGAGAATTTTTCTAGCTGTGAGATCCATATGGTGTCACTAGGTGTTGATGACTGGGCGCACTTGGAGCGGCGGGCCAGGGTGCCTTTAGCGTTGGGCAACGAGAACACTTTTGATTTGTATGAGCCCATCGCCAATGAGCATACTCTTCTGCGTGAGCTTGCGCACCATAGTTTTTCCAGGGTGAGGAACCTTGATGGTTATCCCTTTTCACATTTCTTTGTATTTTCTTGTTTGTTTGAATTTTTACCAATGTTTTTTTTGACAGACGGACATTACTTCGATGAGTCTTCGCTCTCAGGGGACGACGGGGTTTAGATACGTGTGGGAGAACCTTCCTCTGGTGGTGCACTATGTGGCTTCTTCAGTTGGTTTTGGTAGTCTGACGTTCGCGTTGGATGAGACGCTCCTCTCGATGGCTATTTTATGTGTTTTGGGGGAGAGGTGGCGGGATACTACCCACACCATACATTTCAGTTTTGGGGAGATGATGGTGTTTCCCATCGATGTAAAATATCTTCTGGGGCTAGACTGTGAGGGACCCAAATAGAGGTGGATCATACGCTAAGGGTGATGCTGACGGCGGTGGAGGCGACGCTGGATGATGTCGGGCGGATAGTCTCTAGTGACTCGATCCACATTTTTTCTTTGTAGGAGACGCTTTTGAGCCAAAGGATGGAGGAGACAGATGGGCTTCAGGTTCGTTGGAGGGCTCGTTTATTCATTCTTTTGTTGCTAGGGGGATTTCTGGTGGCGTCGGGCAACAACGTCGTCCATTTGTGGTTTTCCCATCTTTCGGGATATTTTCGAATATCCCTCTCTTTGATCGGGGGAGTCTGACTTTGGTGACCCTTTATTCATCTTTGGATGCTTTCAGCCAGTGCTACAGGAAGACTTTTACTGGAGCCACATATCTTCTGGAGGTATTTTCTTTTTGTATTTTTCCTTTATGCATTTTCCTTATTTCCTTGATTGCTGACTCTTGTATTTTTACAGACGTGGTTTTATGAGGTGATTGGTCTCAATGCCCATTTAGTTGGTTTGAAGGATGATTTGATGGGGGGTTTTGTCGTATTTTTTGGTGGAGAAAGTCCAATCGGCAGTCGAGGCGGTCCCTTTCCTTAGCGGTGGAGCGTTCGATCTTGAATTACCTAACGAGCGATTGGGTTACCTCTTCTTTTCTCTTTTGCAATTTTCTTTTTGGCACTTTCTGCAAGTATTGATTTCATCTTGGTAAAATGTAGCTGACCTTATATCCATGGGGGACGACCATTCAGTATATAGGGATGGTCGGAGGGCATGTGCAGATACGCTAGTTGCTGGCACACGAGTTTGGCCACTCCTGGTATCCGAAAAGAGAATAGTCAGGCAGATTGTGAAGGACGAGGTGGAGGCGATGATCAGTGAGCCCTATTCTCTGTACAGTGACACTGTGATGGCATATGACTACCTTGACTTTGTGACGACCTGGAGGATGCTTTGATGTATTTATGATGTGGTAAATATTCCTCCGCCTCCTACATCTTCAGGCAAGGGTACCAGTTGGTCAGTGGGATCTACCCATAGTGCGGTTGGTGCATCAACTTCAGAAGCGGCGTAGATGTCATAGGTTTTGTTTTTCCATATAGCTCATCCCTCCTACAATATAAGACTTCCTAGGGGAGGATCGGTGAATATTCTGCATCGCCCCAATGCGATGGACCCGGAGGCGTTGGGGTTGACAGAGGAAGTCCTTCAGCCAGATTATAATTGTGTCCTTTGTCTTTTTTGATTTATCTTTTTGCCTCAGACTGACTAATTTGCTCTTTCTTTTGTTCTTGCAGCATGTCCGGGTGTTGACTACTTGGCTGAGGGACATCCGGGATTGGGTGGCTTTCGTGACAGCTCATATTATAGAGTCTATACCGATTCCTTCTTGTTTGGTTCCATTTGATTCGTCTGAGGAGGGATATAGATCAGGTAGCGGAGGCCCCTCATCTCATCGCCGGGGGAGCGTGCGCGTCACCGGGACGAGGGATTATAGGGAAAGAGAGAGAGAGGGGAAGAGAGAGAAAAGAAAGTTAAAAGAGAGAAAGTTTGGGGGATCGGGCTGAGTCCCACTATTTTTCTTCTTCTTTTTATGCAAAAGAGATGTAATGACAATAATATATATGCAATGAATGTGATTTTATTTATTTAACTTTGCTTTTAATGACGTAATCTACATGCATTTTTTTCTTTGTTTTCTGAGACCAAAAAAGGATTAAAAGAGAATATTTTTAAAACATGATGAGTTAAGAATAAAGGAAAATCCTGATTAAAAAATATTTTTATTGAGGTTTTTGATTTTGATAAAAAAAAGAAAAAGGGAATTTTCTAAAAATAGGGGGATTGCACTTTCTTCAGTTACTTTGTCCATGATGGGGGTAGGGTTTTGTCCTGATTTTGCCTGACCTTTATCTTTAGCCAAGTTTTCCAAGTATAAAATGGGTAAGGTGGAGGTTTTTTCTTCACCCGTTCACATTTTTCCTTATCTTGTTTTTTCTTGCTTTGTGTCTTGTTTCTTCCAAAATGGCTCTTCCCACAAGTGTTGCATTCGCCTCTTACCTCGAGAATTTAGAGGCTATGTGCTCGTATAATGTAGACTACGACGCCTTTAACCTGCGTCGGGTTTCCTTATGGCGCAATCAGACCATTGACTAGAACATGCTGATGGCGGTGGTTCAATTCTGGTACCCCGAGGTTTATGTTTTTCACATTGTCTTGAACGAAGTCTGCTCGACTTATGAGGAATTCTCTACTATTCTGGGGGTAAATCCCAGTGTGGTGACGACCATGCTTGAATTCTCTTGGTCTCCTCGGGCACTGTTGGTAGAATTGTTCCTCATCACACCCTCGACGGATCGGTCATTGGTTACTGGAGGAATGATCTCCTTCCTGATTGTGTTGTATTCTGTGCATCTGTGAGATGTCAATAATGCGGGCTATGCCAAAGACGTCACCCTTGGCATAACTTCCAAGCTATTTTTTGTGACCAGGGATCTGCTAGTGGACCCTGAAATTGCTGCCATTACTGCGTGAATGTCATATCTTTATAATCATGCAGTGGATAATATCTTCTTGGTGGGAAGTCCATTTTAATTTTCTGAGAGGAAACCCCATCATGCTATTTATATGGCTGTTTGAGATATTCCGTTTGGCTGTCCCTCTTGAATATCCCTAGGAAACTATACCAAATTTTTCACACGCTATTTCATTAACTTTGGTCCAACTGTCGACAACTGAGAAAACTGGATCGTGGAGCACGGGGCTCGATGTCTGCATTGGTCGGTACCCTGGTGGGGGGAGTTATATCCCATTCTGGAACTAAAGGAATACCAATACATTCAGTTGGTTGGCCTCCAACATACCTCTTTCTACTTTCCTTGGTGGCTCCTACGTCAAGTAGGATGGGAGCATATTGTGCCTTCCCGTATTCTAAACTTTTTCCCCGTGGAGGATTCGATGGAAGGCATGCGCATGCGCCTGGTCTCTTTATGGGAGAGTCTTCGTCCTTCGACCCGTCCTTCCTAATTTGTTAGAAGGGTTTGGCACCTTTCTGAGGACTACGTGAAATGACTGTAGAGGAAGGTAGTGGATAAAATGTTGGCCGAAGAGACTGAGCAAAGATGGCTTGCCATGTTTGACACCATTGAGGGAGGCGTAGTGGTTTTTCGCAGGCTGCTCAGGGCTTACCATTCCATGGAGCACCTCAGGTATTCTATTCAGGCAGGAGAAATTTGGGGACCCCAAAATGTATATGAAGATGGGGTCGAATCTTTTGGCAGATGCGAGTAGGGCCTTTTGTGAAGCTGGTGATTATGTGTGAAGCTGGTTATGTTTTTAGTTTTTTTTGTAGGAATAATTTTGAGAAGGTTGTTTAGGAGTAGTTTGGCTTATTTTTATTCCCGTGACAGTTAAGGTTGGCGGGGGAAGTTATTTGACTCCCTACGCTGATATTTCGTGTAATTGTACTGGAATTTCTTGTTAATAGAAAAAATATTTTAATTATATTGTTGTGCCTCTTAATGAATTTTTCATTTGAATTATCAATACCAATCACTAAGGCATACATAATGCTTTTATACATGCAAGTGATAAAACGAACTGTCATTCTCGGGGATAAAAAAAGAATTGCATTTTGTGAAAAAGAAGGGGGTCGTGCTCATGTAAAGTGTTTGAGTTGCCTAGGTTCCTCTGGGGATTTTGAAACCTTTTTAAGTTTTATTTTTGGAAATAAAAATATTTTTAGAGGATCAGGCCCCACGTAGTTCTTAATAGAGGGAAATGAAGAGATTTTTTTAGAATAGAAGGGGGGTGAGAAGAGTCGTGGCGCGCCGAGATTTCGTACTAAGGGTAGAATTTCTTGAGATGGTCCAGGTTGACTGGATGGACCATCTCTTATCCATCAAGGTCAGTAAGCATAGCGGCGACACCGAATATGATCTTCTTCATAATATAGGGGCCACTCTAATATGATTTGAATTTCCCTCTAGAGTCCCATGTGGGTTCCATAATTTCTTTGAGGGCTAAATCCCCTTCTCGGACACCACGGTCCTTGACTCTCTTGTTAAATGATCGTACTATTCGTCTATGGTACGCTTGTATATGATAGACTTTAGCCTTCTTTCATCTAAGAGAGATAACTCATCAAGATGGCTCTAATGAAAGTCTTATTCGTTGACTTTACTTTCAAGCATGACGTGTAATGAAGGTATTTCTAGCTCGATGGGTAGGACTTCTTCCATGTCGTATACCAGACAGTAAGGGGTAGCCCCAGTAAATGCTCGAACTGAAGTGCGATAGCCCTAAAGGGCATAAGGGATCCGATCGTCCTAATCTCGGTAACTCTCGGTCATCTTGCTGATGATTGCTTTGAGTTTTTTATTAGCGACTTCGACTGCACCGTTGGTTTGAGGTTGGTAGGGAAAAGATTTGTGCCTCTGGATCCCATACTCGTCGACCAATTCTGTGATTTCTGCCTCGAATGGTACTAGCTCATGCGGTACCCCGTATCGGTAGATGATATTTTTTCGGATGAACTTGGCTACCTTTTTGGCATTCAGAACTGCGTATGAGTCGGCTTTAACCCATTTTGTGATGTAATCAATGGCAACCAAGATGAACTCGTGCCCATTTGAGGCTTTAGGTGTAACTTTCCTTATGATATCAATGCCCCATGTGGAAAACGGTCAGGGAGAAGTCAAGTTGTATAATTCCTGTGGAGGCAAGTGTTGGAGATTGAAAAGCTGTCGGCACTTAAGGCATTTCTCAACATAGGCGGTGCAATCTTGAACTATAGTAGTCCAATAGTAACCCTGTCAAATAATCTTCTTGGCGAGCATATGGCCATTCATGTGGGTCCGTACTCCCCGTTATGGATCTTCTACATCATCTTTTTAATGTCAGCCCCCGTGATGCATTGTAAGTGGGTTCCATTAAAGTTTCTCTTAAACAGTGCTTTATCGTAGACAATGTACTGGACAATCAGTTTGCATAGGGTTGCTTGGTCTTTCTTGTTAGAATCTTGGGGGTACCTACCACGCTTGAGGAGGAGCCAAATATCGTAATACCAACATTCATCCATATCAGGATCTTTTTTCGTGATGAGCTCGATATGATAGTAGTGGGTTGGTTTAGCTTTCTTTTGGACTATGAAGGGGGCCATCGTGATTCCCTCAGGCATGTTAACCATAGAGGCTAAGTAGCAAGGGCATCGACTAAATTATTCTTTTCTAGGGGCAGGTAATGGAAGGTAATATCTTGGAATTGGGAGTCCAGTTCTTCTATGTGGGCGTGGAAGGGTAAGATTTTCTCGTCCTTAACTTTCCATCTTCCGAGGACCTGATCGATGATGAGGGTTGAATCCCCGTAGACATCTAGGTATCAGATTACTTTCTTGAGAGAAACTTTGAGGCCTACGGTTCATGTCTCATATTTGATCATGTTATTGGTATAGGGAAAGTCTAACTTTATGGCAATGGTAGTGTGAGAGTCATCAGGGCCGATTAGGAGTATCCCAATGCCATATCCTTTTTTGTTTGTAGCGCCATCAAAGAACATTTGCCACCAGAGGTTTTCTTGGGAGGTACAAAGGATATCTTCGTCAAGGAACTTGAAAATCCAAGCATCGACTTCTTTCATATGGTGGTTAACAAGGTAGTCAGATATGGCTATTCGTTTCATGGCTTTTCCTGTGATATAAAAAATATTAAATTCGACTAGCAGCATTAACCATCGGGTTATTTGGCTAGATAGGGCAGGTTTCTCGAGCAGGTATTTGATAGGATCCATTCGGGATACAAGTCTGATGGGAAAAGTGAGCATGTAGTGCCTTAGTTTTTGAGTGACCTAGACAAGGGCGACATAATATTTCTCCATGGTAGTGTATTTGACTTCTTACCCGACCAATCAATAACTGACGTAATAAATGGCCCTCTCTATGCGAGATTATTTAAGGTATTGGTTTAACAAGGCTCCAGATGCAGTGTCTGTTATGGTCAAGTATATGAGTAGGGGTAGACTAGGTTGCAGGGGCATGAGTACCGATGGTCGGGTTAGATATTACTTGATTTGGTTAAAGGCTTCTTGACAAGCTTCGTTCCAAACCTTGGTTGAATCCTTCCAGAGGAGTTTGAAGATGGTTCACAAATAGAAGTTAATTGGCTGATGAATTGGATAATATAATGTAACTTTCCAAGGAATCCCTGAACTTCCTTCTCCGTTCGGGATGGTTTTATTTTAAGTATGGCTTTTAGTTTGGCAAGATTTGCTTCAATCCCCTTTTCGCTAACTATGAATCCCAAGAGCGTTCATTTAGTAACGCCAAAAACATATTTCTGTGGGTTAAGTCGCATCTGGTATTGTCGTAGTCATTTAAAAAACTTTCGAAGAGCAAGAACATAACCTTCCCGAGTCTTAGACTTGAAGTCGGTATATCTACATAGACCTCGACTTCTTTATCAGATCATGCAAGATGGTTCTGGAAATCCTCTAGTAAGTATCCCTTACGTTTTTAGACCAAATGTCATAACTGTGTAATAGAAGGTTCCCCAAGGGGTGATGAATGCGATTTTCTCTTGATGATTCGGGTGCATCTTGATCTGATTATATCTAGTAAAACCATAAGTGAATGACTTAAAAGCATGACTGGCCATATTATCTAAATCATGTCAATATTGGGTAGTAGGTAATCATCCTTCGGAGAGGCCTTATTAAAATCTCGGTAATCAACGCACATGTAAAATTTTCCTCCTAATTTTGGCATGGGTACAATATTGGCTAGCCATAGGGGATATTCGATCACTCGGTTGAACCCTACGTTCAACTATTTGAACACTTCTTCTTTAACCTTGAGCGACTATTCGGTGCAGAGCTTTCGTAGTTTCTATTTGACCAGTTTGCATTTTGGGACAGTTAGAATCTCGGGCTGAGCTATCTCGAGATTAATGTTAGCATGTCATCGTAGGACCATGTGAAGACATCCACACATTCCTTCAGTAGTTCTTCGAGTTGTGCACACTCATGCTTGTCAAGGGTGGACTCTATCCTAATCTCACGCAGATGGCTACTAGAACCGAGATTAATAACAATAATTTCAGCTTCATTAATTTGAATGTGCTTATGTTGTTTATTATTAACCTTATTAAGATTAGTTAAGAATTGTTCAATTGCAAAATCATCATCATCAAGAGTTTGATTAGAATCAAGACAATTAATGTAAGGCACAACAAGATACTCAAAAATTTAATTTATTTCATTTTCAGGAAATACGATATTGAGAACCTTATGGAAGGAGGTCTCGATTACATTATGATCAAACGGGTTGAAACAACAAAAGCAAAGGAAATGGGATAAACATCTGGGTTGGGCTGCATTTTAGTGGGTGGAACTGGTATAACATGCTAATTGAGGAGAGGTGTATTAACAACTTTGATCAGGCTAGATGGATCCAATGATGTAGTGTTTGAGTGAATCATGCAGAGTGTTATCCTCAGTGTCTGTAAGTCAAACGAATCCTCAGAGTCGCTTCCCTCGAAATCTTCGATAATAGCTATAGTCTTCTCAACGAGTGGTTGCACATGATACTGGAAACTTTTGACCCATGATTAGTCATCCTGGAAGAAGATCTCCATTCCTGGATTCATCTTCTTGTCCACATGATCATACCACGGTTGGGGAAAGTCACAAAAGGGAAAATCATCACTTTCTCTGACGAATCTTCCGTTCAAGAAATCCCCTAAGACAGTCTTGGTACTTTCTAGCCTTCTTTTCAATTGAGGTTGGCGGATCATTCTGAGTTCCTCTATTGATGGCTGATAACCCAGGCCATAAGGAGGAAAGGCCTTCTTCAACACTATGGGTTCTAGTATTCCCTATTGTCGTCATCCCAGCCCCAAGTCGAGCATGAAATGAATGTTCTTAAACATCTGTATCACATTGACATTTCCGTGAGGGCTGTGTTCTGGACAAACTCTATCTCTGAAACCATCCTAGGCTGGGAGTGGAAGTGGTTTGACTCAAAAACCTAACAAATACATATCATTCACCCCATGTTGTATCTCTAGTATCGAATTACTGATGCTTACATTCTCAGTGTTATCGTCATCACCCAAGATGGTGATGACCTGCCCATTGGTTAAGAACTTCAGTTTCTGATAGAGGGAGGAAGACACACCTTTAATACTATGGGGCCATGTTCGTTCGAGCAATAGGTTAAAACAAACTGGTACGTCGATGACTTGGAATTTAGTAACGGGATTTATAGGGACAACCCCTATTGTAAACTTTATGGATCCCATCACTTCTCGACGAGTATTATCATAAGCACGCACCACGACAATATTTGGAGCAAGGCCGCTTACTTTCAGTCTTAAGCAGTTAAGGGTTCTTAACGGGCAAACATTAAGTGTTGATCCATTATAGATAAGCGAAAGTGGGATGGTTTTTCCTATGACCTCAACAGAGATATTGAGAGCATAGTTGTGATTTGGATCAAACTTGGGGATTTCCTCTTCGGAGAAGGAGAGCATTCTAGTAGAGATTAGAGATTCGAACAGATTCAACGCTTCTTCTGGCGTGGTGAAAGGAGGGACTATGGGCCCGATAAGTATTTTAATCAAGGCATTTCAGTGCAGTTAGGAAGACATAAGGAGTCCGCACAGAGTGATATTTGCCCGAGTTTTCTTCAACTGATCGAGGATCTTTCTCTCTTAGAAGGTCATTGTCGGTGTAGGGAGTTTCTCAACACCTTTTTCCTTATTGATCGTTGTTGATTGAGGGTTCGTAAGTCATATGTTTCACAGAAGAGGGGAAAAACAAAAACCATGTTTTTTTTATCTATCTCGGCTTGTTCGACCACTTTATTAATCTCTTATAGCAGATCCTCAAATGATATCATTCCACATCTACTAACACTGGGTTAGTCCTTTATGGATTTTTCTCTTCATCTAAAAAATCAAATTCGTCTACCCATTCGATGGTTATGACATCATCATTCCACGAGAGGTCAATGCACTCTACAACCTCATTGGCCTCTTCATATAGATCCTCCCACTCAACGGGGAGATGTAGAGGCTAAGGGACCAAGCGCCCTTGTAGTTTCATAACATCAAGTAGCTCGGACATATTGTAAATTTCACCTGTCCGTCGAAATAAGTCTGCCATAATCTGGATGACATCATCTAAGTTGGCTTCGTCGGTGGGTACCACCAAACTATCTGACTCTCGATCCCACTTCTTAGCTTTTAAGAACAGTGTAATGAATTGTTAGCAGTCAATGGTCATCTCTGAGGGCAATTTCAGCCCAAATTTTAGGAGCTGATTTAGTACCATTGAAAATTCCTTATCTTTTCCTCCGGAATGACTACGAACATCAATGCATGCTCTTGTAATAAGTGACAGGGCCTGATCAATGAACAAGTAGGATGTAAGATAAAGTACGGGCAAACTTTGAGGGGTTTAGATGAATATACGGTTATGATGGACGATTTGCAAGGTATAATCTGGGTAAATAGGTCAAATTATGGATCTTCTTCTAGGGAGATAGAATTTGCATGATTTTAAACATAGATTGTGGGTAGTGTTTGGTTTAGGATTGGATGGTGGGTCCATGATACCACGGTCAATTAGAACTTGGATTACATTTCGAAGATGGGAACACTGATCAGTGGTATGACCGGCATTTTAATGGAAATCACAATGGGCATATGGTTTGAAATTTTTGGGAAGTTGGTTTGGTAATGGACGAGGGTCCAATATCTTGATAAGATTTCATCTCAAAAGGTCTTGGTAGGATTTGGATAGGGGAGTGTGAATCTCGGTGCATTCTTTTCTGACTTGGTTAGGGCGTCTTTCTGGTGCCCATGAAGTGGCAGGCTGAAAGATGTTATTGATGGTTGAAACTGTGGTACTGGCAGGCTTCTCATACTTTCTTGGAGTGAGCTGTGTGGATACTTTCTTTGGCTCAACTTCTGTTTTGTCAAGACTTTCTTCGATCTCCACTCCTGCTCCTCGAAAGGCTAAAAAATGTGGGTAATAATATCCTCCCATCGTTGCTCGGACATGGGGTAAGAAGTTCTTTTTTACAATACTAACTTGATCTTCTTCGGAACGCCTGTTGGTTACGATGGCCGCTTTCTCTCTCCATCTTGCTATAAAATTACTGACAGTTTCCCTAAATTCTATTTGATAAGTTCTAAGTCACGGTGGGTAATGTTCAACTCCTCGTTGAACTTGTATTGTGATATGAATTCACGGGCAACATCCTCCAAACTGCGAATTCTAGATTCCTCGAGAAATAAAAACTAATTAAGAGCATTGTCCTTTAAAGTCTGTTGGAACATCTGGACAATTATTTCCTTAAGGCACCTAGGAAAGCCATGGATCGGTGATAACTTCAGAGATGAACAATTGGGGTCCCGTTACCCCCGAACTTCTCAATGTTAGGCATCTTGAACTTTTCTAGTATCCTTGATTTAGGGTAGGGAGACATATACCTGTAATCCATGTATTTCCCGGAGATATGAACTTGGTTAAACTTCTTGGTTAACAACTTAAGGTCCTCCTTGACCTTGTTCAAATCTTATTCCTTCAGATCAATAATTACGAGAAGTTTATCCCCTGGCGGGAAAGATTCGGGATAAGGAGATGGGCTAGCGGTGGCTGGCCCATTGGCAGGAGGGGCACGTGGAACATGTTGATATTCTTCTTGGACCCAAATAGGATAAGGTGCAGGTGGAACCATAGCGCGAGGTAAGAGGACCTCGATCTCTTCGAGAGTAGGGACCCGATTTCGTTACATCTTATAAACCTCAGTTTAAAGTTTGTCAATCTTGTAGGTAAGTTGGGCTAGAATAATCATCAAATTAGGCTGTACATTCGGTACTTGGTCTGCATTTTCCATAGAAAGTGGGTGAAAGTGGATTCCATACTTGGAGGAATTAGCAGGAGAACTGTCGGAGCTTTGGGGAAGTTCGACGGAAGACCGAAGCCAATAGGGAGCTAGGACAAGGGTCGGGTATACGATCGACCTGAGAAGGAAAATGATTCGAATTTATTTTTGAAAGAGAGGAGGGAAAAACTTTTATTACAGGAGGAAAATGTTTTTGGAAAAAGAAGGACAAAATGTTTTTGGGTATTTTGATAAAAGGAGGAAAAATGTTTTTGACATTTATGATAAAGGGAAGGAAAATGTTCTTGGTAAATTTTAATAAAAAAAAGGGGAAAAATGTTTTTGTCACTTTTGGTAAGGAAGGAGGAAAAATGAGAGAAAGGTCTCAGCATGATTATTTTTGTTATTATGTTTTCACCTTGTATTAGGTTTACCTAAATGCAAAACAAATGTCGGACAGGACCCGAGCTTGGGAAAAATTGGGTTTAAAAAAATATGTAAAACATGGTTTGACTTTTTTTCAGGCTCATGAACAGGGTCCCATTTTGAAAAGAAGACGAAATTACACGAAAATTTAGGCGACATTGATATGACCAAAGTAAACCCTCGTACTCTGAGAAGTAACGTCATCTTAACTCACTACCCAGTCGTTAGAAAAGTACCATAAGATAACAGTGGGATCGTACGAACAAGGGTCGACCTCGTAAGCATAAGTCTCGGCTCTACAGAAATCCGATGCCAGCAAGGGTAACCTGTGCCCAACAAGGGCCAGTCTCATACCTTTTTGAAGCCGATAGCATGAATGCATCGTCGCCCAACCTCGATGAACCTGCGTGGCCGAGGTTCTACTTGTGTTCGTAAGCATGTGATATCCCCGTTGGAGTCAACAACCTCGTACTCATCCAGACCGAGGCCTAATGGATGAGGTCAAGCAGTCCGAGCATATGCAAGAGCAGAGGTGACATGAACACGTGGATAATTCAATTATAACAAGATCTCACCCTCACGTGGGGGAATATTACATCATTGTAAGTTTGTGCATTGTAGACGGGTGTAATCATCCCATTGGATTTCACCTAAACTGCATGGTGATTGCATGCTTGGGGGGATACTACACCCCCAAGTCCTATACAAACCCATTGTCTTCTTCATTGTAAAGGATCAATTATTTATAACCCTAATAGAACTCTGTCAAAATATGCAGAAGAGAGAGAAAATCTTGAGTGATTTATCCATATCCATCAATTCCTTTTTCTAGTGGATCACACACACACACACACAAAGTGGATGTAGGCCTGATTGGCTGAACCACTTAAATTGTTGTCTCATATTCTCTTTGCCTCATCTCTTTCTCTTATAGCTATATTGTTTGTTCCATTCTGCCATTGTTATACTTATTTGAGCTCATCATCACATTGACCTGGTGGTGCTATTTTAAGCATCATCAGGCATGCTGACCCGTCATTTCGACAGAGTTTCGGGTAGTAACCGATAAAATAAATATGAATGTCCTAGGTTTGACGCCTATATGAGTGCATTCATTTGTTGGGTTGGTGGAAAGGTTCCTAACTTTAGCATAACTTCCATGATATACATCTTTCTTTTGAGGGAAATCGATACGTGCTGACAAGCCATTTGATACCCGAGTGTACGTGAATTACCTCACTATATACCTCGTGGGGACAATACGTGTGAGGATATACTCGACATATGTAAATGAGTTCCCTGCGATATACCACCCGTCATGACTTCGGTTAAGCGGTAGGATGTGGGGGGAACCGTTCTATATACGTCGAAGGTACTTGGCTAATGGTAGGTGAAAGTTGTATTGCTTAGGTTAACTGTGACCTTCCGGACCAGCGACCATCACAAAGTGACCCCCCAGTACGGGATAAAATTTTGGTCAATAGCCACACTCTTTGGTGTTGTACTGTGAAAAATGCATGATTCTTGATCAGTATATTATGGAGAGAGTATTTTATTTAGCATGATGAGCTAATGGGGAAGAATGTAAAAATATCATAAAAAGTAAATCTAGTACAGAGCATGAAGATTACACTAAGCATCGATATTGAGAGTGAGTGATGTGTGACTACTTATAAGTGAGTGTGTGGTAGTGAACCTAAGCATGGATTATCTAACAAGTGGTATGTGATAAGTGTGAGTGAGCATGAATATATACACGTATGATAAGTGGAGGTGTGTGCTAGTGACACCTAACCATGGATATCATAAGTGGTGTGTGCAACATATGGGTATAAGTGATCCTACGTGTAAATAGTGTGAAGTTTACATGGAGAGTATTTACAAGTGTGCGAGTGAAGAGTGATATAATCACGATGTAGACATATACAATAAATAATAGAGGAGAAAAAAGGGAACATACAGGTAAGTGCATATGCACACAGGCAGAAAACGACAACACCCTTGCAAACAAGTCCCCAATGGAGTCGCCAATGTGTCCATCCATTCCCTTTTTGGCGGTCTCCTCCTTCCTCCCGTTTCGTCTCGTGGGGGGAGAAGAGTGAAGGTATCGGGCCCTTTTCTCCTAGAACTGCTTCGGCCGTCGTCGATGTGGGGTGAATGTAGAGAGATGGAGTCGCCAACCTATTTTGCACAAAACAGACAAAAGAAAATGCCCCGCCTCTAGAGAGTGGCATCAAAGACAAACTGATGCTTACAAAACCAATAGTCCAGAGTTTCAGGGGATAAGTTAAGGAATGGGAATATGTTAGCCACCCATTCCGCCCTTTCGGTCTCTCATCGGCTTGTGTTAGTATTTTTCGTAATTTCTTCGTGAAGTGTGTGTGCCTGTTTATATAAATGGAGATCGAAATCGCCCAACTCATATCATGGAAAAGATAAAGTGAGGTTATCCAAAGAAATTTTCCCAGAGTAATAATTAAAAAGTATGATGTGTGCGCCATCCAAAGAAATTTTCCCAGAGTAATAATTAAAAAGTATGATGTGTGCGCTTATCAAGATATTGATCGTTATGATGGACCGATAAAATTTGTTAGATAAAACGCAAGTATGAATCTCAAGTATGATATATATGAGTGATATATAGGAAAAATATGGAAATATGAAAATGGAAAAATTGGACTTGAGTCTCGATTTTAGCTCGAAACGCCTACGTAGCCTAAAAAGGCATCAAAGTCCACGTAGTTCCCATGCAGCATAAGGGTGGGGTTTATCCCATAAATTCAAACAGGAGTTTATTATATATGTGTGTAGAAAATGTATTTTTAGTTTTGAGAAATTGTGGTGGATAATCCCGTTGGAGTTTATAGATGAAACCCCCCCTTTTTTTTAATAGAAAATAAAGTATGTGCAATATAAATAATAAAGGATGAGATGCTAATTTGTATGAACTAGAGTACAGACTGGATTAAGAATTTATACAACTAATGCGAAAATAAAGAATATATATAGAGAGAGGAGGATATTTGGACCTTTTTTGGAGAATTGTGACTAGATCTTGATCCTTGATGAGATCCCTTGAATGTTGGGATGAATTTTGGATGAGAGGGAAGGAGATTTTACAAAATTGGGTATGGAAATGATGGGAATGAAAGATGAAAAGGAATTTCACAAAAGGAAACTTCTCTGACTGAAAGAGAATGTTGCCGAGATCACTGATATTAATGGATTTGAGGTTTGATTTGGGGGTGATCTCATGTACTTATTTTATAGGGTAGGGGGACTACCGATCGGCATACCCCTAGCCTTGCCAATCGGCAGGTGACCCTATACACATTGCATATAGGTAGGGAAATGAACTCGCCAATCGACAGTCTCGTAAAGATTTTTTGGAAAAAATGGTCGTAGAGTGCAACCGTAAATCCAAAAAAAGCACGAGGCATACCATTATAAAGGTAATTCAGAGACCTTCAAGATTCCTTTGGACTGCTCTCGGGTCCAAGAGTTGATTTTGGGTCACCGCTCGTCACTCCTTTGGAAGGGAGATCATCAGACGGTAATGGATCATTCGTCCAAACTGTAAGTCAGAATGGCACACGGGGTATACTGTTAGAAAGGTTATGCGAGGTGATTTAACATTCCAAAGAGCTTCACTCGATTCGGAGAGTTGACTTTGGTCAATAGGGGCCTGGAACTGTCCGGTGACCTTCTGGAGTAAAACGGGTCATTAGTCCGTATCCTAAGGTTGATTTTTTCACCGGGTGGACCGTTGAAAAGGGTATTCAGTGACCTTCGAAGATTCATACAGTCTCGTTCGAACTAAAGAGTTGACCTTGGTCAAATAGAGCTCGAAAGCGCCTGGTGGCCTCAAAATTCGTTTTTGGGCGAAAATGGATCATTCCTCCGAACGGTTATGCCATTTTATGCATGAGACAGCCTGCTGGAAAGGAGTTTCAGTTCCCTTAGAGGATTCATTGAACTTTAACTCTGAAGATAAAGTTTATTATGGTTAAACGGGGGCCCCGGAGAACCCGATGCCCTCCGTAGCGATTCTCGGTAGTAAAATGGTCCGTTCGTCCGAACCGTTATGACGATTCATGCATGAGGTGGACCTTTGGAAAGAGGATTCAGATCCCTTCGAAGATTCATTGAGCTTTGACTCTGACGATAGAGTTGACTGGAGTCAAACAAGGTTCGGGAGTGCCCGATGGCCTTTAGAGTGGGACTCAGAGTATGACCTAGGATATGTAATGAATAGGGGACATGCTAGGGCCCTAAGGAAAGACTTAGGGGATCCTATAATGTCGTGTCTACAGAAAATTTTTCGAAACTAAAAGTGACTTACGAGTTTAGTGATCATTAATTTAATCATATCTTGTATATAAACTATTTTTTAAGCTTCATCTTTAAATAAGAGTTTTCTTAGTAAGGGAATGTTGGATTTTTTACTAAATTTATTTTGATAAAACAAAACCAAGTTTTCAAATTCTAGGTCTAAAACCTATTAGTGATTTTCATATCGTATCAGAGCCTTATTTTCTAAAATTAAACCCTGCCACTCAAACCTTTTTAGAAAAAGATGGATGGCAAACATGGCAGCCTCAACATGCCCCCTTTGTTTGATATAAACAACGACCCTTACTGGAAAGTAAGGATAATTTATTTCATCAAGGAACCTTAAGCAATGATGTCTGGGATGCCATAGTGAATGGATACCCCCCCCCCCCCCCAACAAAGACTATTGGTAAAGGAGCTAACACTTAGAAAATATAGAAATTAGTGAGAGAATCTACTAAAGAAAAAAAGCACACTTATAATTCAACATTAAGAGCAAGAACGACATATTTATGGATATAACCTGAGAAGGCCCCTACACTATGTCCTATAGGTTAGAATGGATTGAAATATCACAAGTTCAATCTTTTTATGTTTTTCCAATTTTAAATATTGAATCTTTAAACAAAATTCTTCCAATAAAACTTAGCACCAATTAAACCATTCTTGTGAAAGCCGATTTATCAAATTTTATCTTTTTACTCTAAACATGCATCTAGGTGATAACATATAAATTAAATAAATTAAACCACAAGATGCCAATGTAAGAGGAAACCATAAAGGAAAAAGCCTCGGATGGCCTAGCTAGACAATCACTATGATATGGTTTTACAAAGCATAGACAATAGACTTACACAACGACTCGATCACCCACAAGCCTTGACGCTCTTTTGTCTTTAACCACTCCTCCATTGTGCAACGTAGGAGTCAACCTATGCAAGTGTCCACATCACACGAGTCCACGTGCACCTTGATATCCACCGATGCAACTCAAAAACCGTCTACGATAAAGAACACAGAATTCACCACTTCTTCACCGCAATCGGTATGTACGGGGTCCACCGGAAGAAAATAGGTTCTTCTTATGATGAAAGAAATAAACAAGGTGCCCAAACAAGATCTCAAAGTATAGGATTTATGAATATTGGATCTTGTAAACAAAAGGTGAAACTTTGGAAGTTGGAACATTTGAAAATAGGTCTACTTTTCATTTTCGTCAAAAGTCATCTAAAAAACTGAGTCTAAAATGCCTTTTATAATATGTTTGAGGTGATGGATTGTTCGAACGACATTTGAGTCTCGTTTGAACGAGAAATGAACCTCGTTAGAACGACAACATGTGTCGTTAGAACGGAACTCATTTGAACGAGCTTCAAACGAGGTTAAATAATACACCCTTTTGAGATGTTCGATCGAAGTAACCTTCAAACAATCACTTCAAACGAAAGTCCAATCTTGTTTGAACGAGATATATGCATTTTAATAATTTTTAAATCTAGAAAAATTTCCTCGGATAAAAAAAAAATAAACTTAGGAAATTATTTTTCTTGAAAAAATATTAAAATAAGTTCCAAATGAATTTAAATAAAAACATAACACCCTTAATACAAGTTTCAAGGATTCAGAAATTATATACAGTCATACATGCGAGATCCTCGATATATGTGAAGACAAACTTGACACGGTAAACACGACTTAGAATATCCACTCTCTGAAGCTTGGCCGCTACGTCTTCATAAAATAACGTCATAGGCCAACTCAAAGTCTATCCCATGTTCAAATGTTTTGTCCAGAATTATGCCAATTGCACACAAATGGACTCGATTGGAAATTTATCCTTGCAAATCTCCCTCTTTGGATATTCTGGGACAAAACCAAGCATAAAATCCTATGGGATGTCAAGCAACCTAAAAATACTCATTCCCCAACCCCAAAAAGTAAATACAGATGCTCGACAGACACACAAACATTAGTAACTTTACTTTGCTAGAAAACTTTGCCGCATCCTGTAATCCTGCACACTTAAGCACACTTTTAAATGCAAAGAGAATATAACAAGTATCAATCCAAAAATGAATAAACATCTAACAATGTCTATATAACCTCAACCTAGGTAAGACATCTCCCCCTAAGATAAATATATTCTAATCATGCAAAGGAAAGATACCATTTCTCGCCCTTTTTGTTCAGGAATAGACAAAGTAATATTGCATAAATAAATGCTCCCCAAAATCGAATCTCCCCCTAAATAAGCGATCATAAGATATCAATTTCAAAACTAATTTGATACTATAATTAAATTAAAGGAGGAGGGAATAAAATCATGCAATGGTGTAAAGTGTAGCAACACACAACATATAAACTCGAGCATAAATAATCCAAAGATCAAGCATGTGATAAACATGGACTAAACTGCAATGACTCAAAATGTAATATCATATATAATATATGCAAAATATATCAAATAAAATATGACACACATATATAGGTATAAACTAACACAAAATATAACACAAACACATAAGCTTTACACACTAGCATAGTATCGATGTGTCTAAATAGGTGGGATCGAATGAATGGGTGTGAACTGGATACAAATGAATTATAACCCAAACACTCAAATATATCCAAAAAGTTCTAATGGACCACAAAACTTTATCAAACTAAGTTTTATCCTCAAGTGACAAATAAAGTTGAACATAATGAACAAAACAAGCACAATTCACATAAGTCTAGATTACTGATGATTCTACAAATCACTAGTGTCATGACAAAATAAGCATAACAAGGAATCATTATGCAAATCCGTTGATTATCAACTAAACTCCCTCAAAAGATAAACATATATCAAAATTTTCTTTTCTTTTGAATGATCAAACAAACTAAACTATGTTGGCACCTTTTTATCAAATTTTGCTCTTTTAATGCCTTTATTTTTTCTTGGCCTCTTTTCAAACAGTGACTTTCACGCAAAGGAAACCTGTCTTTCATAGCCCTTTCCCGTGTATACTCATATTTTTCAGTAATAAACATAATCTCACGGGTAATGGTTCTTACGTGCACATATACCCATAGTAAAAAAATATGTAGATGACAAAATAAATGGGAGAACATCTCACAAATATCAAATATACATAGTGAAGTAAATGTTTAAAAAGCTCTTGCATGTGTGTGTGGAGGCATATACAAAGTCGAATCTGTAAAGCAAATCAATGTTCAAAACAACTCCATAAATATGGTTTCGATTAATCTAAGTATCCAAAGTAATAACCAAATGTCCTAGCCACGTGGAAAATACGAAGTGAATTGGATTAAAAAACACCAATATTCCATACTAAATATTTAAAACTAAAATACATAAAAACCCAAAAATCTTTTTGTATTTTTCAAAATTTTTTATCAAAATATTTTTTTTTTAATTTTTCAATATGACTCAATAAAAAAATATAGTACAAAAAGTAAACATGTCATTGTGACACCCCGCCTAATTAATTATCGGGTGATCAGTCCTTAATTAATTAATTTCAGAATATTAAGTTGGTTCAGATAATGCATCACTGTCGAAAACTCAACTTTTAATTTAATAAAAACTAATCACCTAATATTTGAAAAGGTTGGTATCAAAATTTTATCTTGTTATTATCCATCATCATTAAAGGGTAATATCTCAACATCACCATACATCACAATAGTATAAGGTAAGAACTAACTCAGGTAAAATAAAGAACTGGAATAAACACATCCAGTCAAAATCCCATACAATAATCCAATAACATGAAATCAAAGTCTAATGATAGTATAAAACAACTCTAAATTTTTGAATGTAAAATAGGATAGACGACATGTCCAACTGAAATAAATGACTGATAGATAAGGAGTAATAGACTCAGAAATGACTACTAGCAATATCCTGTAACTTTCACAGCAGCTACAACTCGGCAAATGAGTGGAATCCCCTAAGTCTGGTGTCCCTGTGGCTGAGCACCTAAAATAATAGAACAACAAAAGAGATTTGCAGAAAAACGGGTCAGAGCCCGAGTAGAAAACAGTTTAAATAAGCAAGTGCTTAAATTGATTTAATTAACACATATATTATCCATGGTAACTTAGAGTACTCACTTGAGATGCTCACCTCTCATCTAATGTGCACACCTAGCAAGTCGAACTACCCATACTAGTCTGGTCACTCTACCTGACTATATGTAGGATAATCACTATGCCGAATACAATATCTAATTCACCCGAAATCAATATATTACTATTATTTAGGAATAGGTTTAAGGATGTTATAATTCATTCTCATAGTATACTTTATTTCTAACTGGTAACCCAATAAGTATATACGTAAATAAAGTAGCCAACAAGAAACACATAATAGGAATTCAGTATACATATATAAAATCTCACTATGTATACATAAAAATATACCTATCTAACCCCCATGGTTAACAAACCCCTGGTGCTAGGCATACTCGGCTATCTAGTCCCATTGCAGCGCTCACGCATAATGGATAACAGGCTCAATATCTCAAGAACCAATAGAACATATACACATATTGGAGGCGAATATAGTTCCAAGCCGATAGGCTACGCACATACTTACGCATCCATATGACCGTCAACGCTATCGTTCTCACAGATAGCCCGTACCTAGGTTCCATGCTCTAGTGGTATGACTCAAAATCCCTCTATGGCACATAAGATATGGTGGTCCATAACGCGTTAACCACCGTTCGATAGCCAGTATCTAGGTATGTCGTACGCATGATATTCCAAGTAATAAGCATGCACACAACTTATATACGTTAATAGGTAATCACATAACCCAAATACTATGGTCCATAAGTGATATTATTGCCATTACTCTCCACGATATCCGTATATCTATAGCCTCTCTAGGACTTACATTCTCTCCTAGGCTTTCACACAAATTTGATACCCCGAGGACCATTACACCCTTAATTTCCTAACACTTTAGAATTTAAGCCACCCGTTACTCACGTAGGTTAATACACTCGCTTGGATGACCCTAGGATGGTTTTTAACTCGAACGGACCCTAAAAACTCAATCTGGAATCTCGTTAGAAGTTCCAGGATTCTCGTTCGAATGAAGTTCCCACTTTGAACGAACTTAGAAACTCGTTAGCAAGGTCGTTGGAAATCTCGTTAGAAGGTTCGTTAGAACAAGGTCATTCAAATGACATGGTCAGGTCTTCGAATGAGAATTCCGGACAGACCCAGGTCTTCCAAATTTCAATTTTTCTCAACTTTTAATCTTCAAAAACATACAAATACTCAACCCAATCCAAATTAAATGTTCCTACACTAATCCCAATCACCCTAAGATACTTTCTAATACGAATTAAAGGTCAAATACTTATATAATCAATTACAATCTCTTTAATTTCAATTAAGTATCTTAAATATGAACCACAATTTTAATTGTCCAAAACTCTCATTATAATTCGTGAATAAGGCATAAAATTTCCAGATTTTAATAGTCCAACCAAGGGAAAAACCTCGACAGGCATACCCATCTCCAATTCATAAGGTTTCTTCATAATTCAGTCTAATTAAACCTAAGTTTTTACTGCACCATGTTTATATCATCGAACCTAAATTAACAGGAACACTATATGCTAAAAGAGGAGAAAGATAAACACTTGCCTCGGAATGAACTTCTGATTCTTGGGCTAAAATTGGTGTGCGAATGATCCTCTTGACACAATCTATGCAGTGGTGAAATTTTTTGTGTGAAAGCTAGAGTTCTTGGCTTAGGGCTCCAATGGAGTCTTCTTCTTCCTTGTCTCTCTCTCTCTTTTTCTCTCTTTCTCACGTAAGTTGAAACTAACGGACCAATAACCTTCAGTGATTTTAATTAAACCCAATTTTCGTTCATTTAATTACCCAAAAATACCAAAAGATCAAAATACCCCTCCGGAGTGTCGTTTTGGGCTAAAATACCTTGGACTCCAAATAAAATACTCGAGTAGTGTTTTATGACTATTTCGACCCTTTCGGACACTCTGGCACACTCAAAATAGTCATTCGAGTTATATAAAAATAATTTACCTTTTTAACCCCCAAATACATACCGGCGACACGACTCATACGCGCGTCCCAAATAATTATATCATGACTGTCGTGTATCTCATCCCGACCATAATATTACTTTGATAACTACTGACGATAATATTACTTCGATAACTACTAACTCTCGTCATGCTAGTAATTATTACCATTAAATCGGATTAATTAAATATTAAATTTTCTCCCTTTAAATTAATTAATCCCCATTTTCCATAATTTCATAATAAAATAAATATGCGTAAAAATACGGGGTATTACAAACTTTCCCCTAATAACAGAATTTTGTCCTGAAATTTAGAAATGGAAATATACCTGGAATAACTCTGGATAACGTTCACGCATGTCATCCTCGACCTCAACTTCCTCTCGCTACGGTCTAGGATAGCAACCGGCCCCTCCTCGTTGGAGATATCAGGCTGTAAGTCGATGTCTTCCAACGCAATGTGAGTATGGGCCAAATTATCTCGAAGAAATCTCCTTAGCGAAGAGATATGGAACCCTGTCATGGACCCTATGCAAGTGCTCCGATAGCCCAAGTCTATAAGTAACTGGCCCAATCCTCTCGATAATGGGGAATGGCCCTATATACCTAGGAGCCAACTTTCCCTTCTTCCCAAAATGCATAACTCCCTTCATAGGAGACACCCGAAGTAACACTTGATCCCCAATGTTGAACTCTCGAAAATACCATTTAGCGTCAGCGTAGCTCTTCTGTCGATCCTGAGCAACTCGAATACGACTTCATATCAACTCTATCCTTACCGAGGTGTCCTGAATCACCTCCGAACCAAGTAGCTTATTGTCCCCCACCTCTAACCAACATACCGGGGAACGATAAGGTCTGCCGTATAGTGCCTCGAATGGAGCTATACCGATAGTAAACTGGTAGGAGTTGTTATAGGCAAACTCCACCAGCGAAAGGTACTTCACCCAGCCTCCACCAAAATTAATGATGCACATGTGTAACATGTCCTCTAATATCTAATTTGTTCTCTCGGTTTGACCATCCGTCTGCGGGTGATAGGCTGTGATCAATCGTAACTCCGTACCCATCGCCTCTTGAAAACTCTCCCAAAATCGATACACAAACACCTCATCTCTATCAGACACGATAATGAGAGGCACTCTGTGGAGTCTCACTATCTCTGTTATGAATATCTGGGCGTACTGTCCCATGGTGTAGTCCGTCCCAACTGGAAGAAAGTGGGCTACCTTGGTTAGCCGATCCACTATCACCCATATCGAATCGTGACCCCTCTGCGATGTAGGTAATCCTGTGATGAAGTCTATGGAAATGCTTTCCCATTTACACATATGAACCTCTAATGGCTGTAGAAGTCCCTCCGATCTCTGATGGTCCACCTTGACCAACTGAAAAGTGGCACATTTCAAGACGAATTCGGCAATATCCTTCTTCATCCCGCTCCACCAGTACTGTCTATGCATATCCTATTACATCTTATCCTCACTGGGATGTACCGTAAATCGTGAATCATGTGAATCTGTCATCACCTCGTGTTGTAAGTCTTCACCCTCAGGAACAACCAATCTTCCATTGAAACGTAGACCCCCGTCTGAACCCACGATATAAGACTCGACCCCCTTTGCTAGAAGCTTCACTATCTGACTTTGGCAGAACGGATCAGCTGCCTGAGCCTATACTACTCTCATAATAATCTGGGGCATAACCCTCATCACAAATATGAACGATCGATCCACCGTATACTGGTGCCCTAACTCCTTCCATTTCGCTTCCCACACTTCGACCACCCCCTACCGGTCTACGACTCAACGCGTCTTCTACCACATTAGCCTTTTATGGGTGGTATTGGATATCAAAATGATAGTCCTTCTCAAACTCAAGCCACCGGTGCTAACGCATATTTAGCTCCTTCTGTGTGAAGAGATACTGTAATTACTTGTGATCTATAAACAAGCAAAGTTTCTCCCCCAGGAGGTAATGTCTCCAAATCCGAAGTGCAAACACCACCGCCGCTAACTCTAAATCGTGGGTGGGGTAATTCCTCTCATGAGGCTTAAGCTTACGAGAATCATAAGCTATAGCCTGATCCTCCTGCTGAAGTATACCTCCAAGTCCTAATGAGGACGCATTAGTGTAGACTACATACTTCACTCCCGACCTAGGTAATGCTAACACTCGTGTTGAGGTTAAGTTATCTTTCAACTCATCAAAGGCTAACTGACAGGCGTCACACCAGATAAATGACACCCCTTTGCGAGTCAGGTGTGTCAATGGACCCGCTATCTTCACAAATCCTCGAATGAACCTCCTGTAGTATCCAGCTAAGCCTAAGAAATTACGTATCTCGGTCGGTGTCGTGGGCTGTCCCCATTCCCTAACCGCTAAGACCTTCCCCAAATCCACTGATATCCCTCTTTCAGAGATGATATACCCTAAAAACTGGACCTCCATCAGCCAAAACCCACATTTCTCCTAGTTTGCGTACAACTCATGCTGATGCAATGTCTGCAAAACCTGCCTCAAGTGCTCGACATGCTCTTCCTCGATCTGTGAGTAAACCAGAATGTCATCTATGAAGATGATGATGAACTGGTCCAAGAACTCTCTAAACACCCTGTTCATCAAGTCCATAAATACAGTTGGGGTATTGGTTAGCCCGAAAGGCATAACCCTGAATTTATAGGAACCATATCTCGTCAAGAAGGCAGTCTTCGACACATCCTGCTCCCTGATACGCAGCTGATGGTATCCTAATCTCAAGTATATCTTCGAGAAGAAGGCCTCTCCTCTTAACTGGTCGAATAAGTCATCGATTCGAGGCAACATATATTTGTTTTGTATCGTGACTTTATTCAACTCCCGGTAATCAACACATAACCTCAGCGATTCATCCCCGTTCTTAACGAACAGTACGGGGCACCCCATGACGAAGTACTCCTACTAATAAACCCTATCCTAACAACTGCTCAATCTGGTCACGTAACTCCCTCATCTCTGATGGAGCTATATGGTAAGGTGCGCGGGATATCGATCGAGTGCCCATCACTAAATCAATTACGAAGTCTATCTCTCTACTCAACGGTAACCCCGGAATCTCCTAAAACTCATCGGCAAACTCTCAAACAACAGGAATCGAATCAAGCGGTACCACCACCTCCGTAGAGGTCTCCTCCTCTATATAGTATAAATGAGTGGACGATCCTCCCTCAGAGCGAGGCATCGCCACCAGGAACATCTCCTGACCAGGTATGGCAAAAACTATACTCTTACTAAAACAATCAATCATGGCCCTATACCTGACAAGCCAATCCATACCTACAATCGCATCAAACTCAGATATATCCAATACGAGCAAGTCAGCGGGTAAGATAAACCTCCCAATCTCTATAGCCACTCCCCGACAGATAAAAGAAATAATGAAACCTCTATTAAATGGTGAATATATATGAGTGACCGTACTCTCTGCTGCATCAAATAATCTCGTAGTACGTGTAAACCCCGTGGTAATAAAATAGAGTGTGGCCCCCGTGTCAAATAAAATGTGCCACAAATTCCCCTAGATAGAAAACATACCCTTAATCACGGGTGGGTCCTGCGGGACTGCGGCCTAGTGAAGATTATAGACTCTTCCGTACTGAAGATGTCCCTCCTGAACCGGGACGATTGGAATGGGTGGTAGTACTGGCATTTATGGGGGTGCTAGGAGAGCTGCGGGAAATAATGGTCTCTAGGGCTCCTGGAGAGCGCCCTGCTACTATTGGCCTCTACCCTTCTGAGGGCAGTCTTGACGCTTATGGACAGTATTGACACAAGTGAAACATCTCCTTGGGAAGATTCCTTCCCGCTGTCTCGGTTGTTCCCGACCCTGCTGGCCGTTACCACCCCTCCCTTGGCCATTCTGGCCCTGATGAACCTATTGCTGGCTATGTCCGAAGCCTCCCTGCCCGTGTCTAAAACCTCCTGATCTGAACCTCTTAGGATCCCCCTGTTGGAAACCCTGGTCACTGTGCCTATGCTGACCCTGAACTGCCTGTGCCCCACTAGCACTATTTCCTCCTGTCCTGCCCTACTGGCTGGACTCTCCTACTCGCTGAACCTCTGTCAGATGAAAACGATGGTCCTGGCAGTGGAGTAGTGCTGTATTAACCACGTTCGAATAGGTGGCCAAAAAAAGATTGCCTATCAGATACTGGTGGATCTTCCATGTCAACCCATCCATAAAACGCTGAATCTTCTTCTCCTCAGTTGGGATTTCATCCGGTATAATGTTTAGAAGGTTGATAAACTCTGTTTCATATTCCGCCACGATCTTTCCCTCCTGTTTTAAGTTCACCACTTTCCGTCTCATCTCTGTCTGGACGACCGAGGGGAAATATGTAACAACACGAATTTTTTAAATGAGAATTTTTGAATCAATTTTGGAAATCGGAGAAAAATGAAATTTTGGATTTTATAAATTCATAATTTAAAATGTTGGGTTTTTATATTTGAAAAATAAATTTTCAAACAGAATTGGAATCGGAATTAAAATGAAGTTTTAATTGAATTTTTATTATATAGAAGGGTCCTCAAAACATAAAACTCTCTACAAAAAAATAATATTTTTAAACATCCGACCGTCCGATCGAGCTGAATTTTTTCATAGCAGTCCTGTCTCTCCGTTCGCTACAATATAGTAAAATTTCAAGCCATTCTGACGGTTCGATCGCCAGTAATGATTTTTCGAGTGTTTGTATATGATTAGAACTCTTTTCTTAATCAAACTCTTAATCCTTTATATATCACAACTAATTCGTGGATGGACTTTTCAAATCACTTTTTCTCAAACTTTTCAACCAGAAGATCTCTCCAAAATTACCCCCTTTCATCTACAAACCATAGCCCCAAACTTATTCAAGATTTCAAACTCAGATTAAAAGGCTTATTTGGTGTTTTCTCGAGTTTGGCGTAGAACGAAATTTGATTATTTTCGCGAGAGGAACGTGATGGTGCGATCATATTTTGAAGCTGAAATTATGTGATAATTCATGTGATGATTTTGAGGTACGGGACTTACACAATATGCTCCAAAATTCTCTCGAGAGTATTCCGTTTGTTTTTCTTTGTCGATTGCACTCATGTAGAATTATGACATTCAATTGAAATCTGAAAAATATTGGAATCTATATTTGATTCATTGTGATATATTATATTATGATTTGAGCATCGTGCCATGAGATTTTAATATGACACGGAGAATGAGCACCCGCCAATATTCCAAAATCTGGATATGCTTATGAACGTGTAGGTGCGGTGAGGTGAGGCCTCATGACTCACTAATGTGTTCTGGAGAAATTAATATTGATATAACTGATTAGTATTGAATATTGCATATTTTCACCCTGTATCTTTATGCATTCTAGCACTTTTATGATCCTAAATGCCTATATTTATGGTCACTAACCAGACAACCTTGCATTTGGATATATACATGCTTTGCAGGGGTTAATTGTGCTTTTTTAGGTATTGGAACGCTAAAAGTCAGGATCCGTGGCATTTCGGAGAAGTTTCATCACCGAACACTTCTTCAAGGGCATTTTAGTCAATCCACATTTCATCTCCAGCTCATGGATATTCCAAGGATGCGTAGTTCTCTGGGTTAGCATTGCGTGGCCATAAATAGCGCATCGTTTGGAGTTCGGACGATGAAGTTATGGCCATTATCGTTTCCACCCTTTTCCTCCCACGTCATGCATCAAATAGCTGCCAAAAACAGAGTACCGGTCGATCGCGGTTAAAGGCCCGATCGACCGTGGTTTGGAGTTTTTTTGTGGAAAGAAGACAGTGGGTTTTAGCTTGAAGGCGCGATCGACTGACCCCCTAGCCACGGTCGACCGCGTATACTAGATATTTTGCACTTTCTCCTTTTCTTCTATTTTTCCTTTATTTCTTTTCCACTTACTATATAAACCAATTTTTGGTTTCTATTTTCATTATCTTACATTTTACATTAGGTTTAGGGTTTGTAAGGAGATTTTTCCCTTCTCCATTTCCTTTGGGTGTTTTACCCACTTTGATGTATGTAAGCTTATTTCTTTGTCTCTTTCATTTGTTTATTGCTTTGTTTAATCGCTTCCATTAATTTCCATGCCTAGTTAATATTTATTTCTTGTTATTTCTTGCTTTCATAATTAGATTTACATGCTTTCTTTTCGTTCTTTCTAGTGTAGTTTTATTGCGTTTATTTACCGCATTTATTTCATACTTTCTAGCTAATTTAGTCTAGGTTATGTCGGATTGAACTCACCTAGAGTTAATGTGTTGCTTGGCTTTGGTGATGGTGTTTACGGGTCTATTTCGAGTGCGTTATCCTATTTACTACACCTAGGAGATTTGACGGGGTATATCATGTATGCTCCGTACTTACGACCTTGCGTGCGTAATTTTTAGGATATTTGTTGATGCCAAAATCTTATTAGGCTTTAATGCGAATTTAAGGGCGTGACAACTCTTGATTTAATTAACTCTCGAAACGTGACACAGTCTTAATAAATCGTCGACCCATGTAATCGTTTTATACTAATTAACTCGGAGTGATGGGTATTCGATGCAACCTATAGTTTTTACTGCTTTTATTAGTCTAGTTTAAATACTCGCCTAGATTAATATTTTCCCTTTCTGCAACTTTTCCCTTTTTGTTGTAATTATCCTTTACGCTTTTATTTTAGGAGTACTAAACCTTATAAATTCTAGCAACTCGTCTCTGTGGATTTTCGATACCCGGACTTGGCCGCTATACTCACCTATTGAGTGTAGTCATAAGTTTAGGTTTTTGTATAGAGTAGGTGAGCCGAAAACTCGTGAACCCATGTAACCATTTTATACTAATTAATTCGGGTAAGGGATATTCGACGCAACCTATAGTTTTTATTCATTTTGTTAATTTAGTTTAAATACACTCTCGCCTGGTATAATCTTTTCCTTTATTTATCTTTTATTTTGTTTGTAAATATCTTTTTCACTTTTATTTTAGAAGTATTAAACCAATTAAATTTTAGCAACTTATCTTTGTGGATTCGATACCCGGACTGGCCGCTATACTCCCTTAAAAGAATGTAGTCATACTTTAGGCTTTTGTATAGAGTTGGTGAGCCGAATATAACAAACGACCAGCGTCGGTGACGCGACACCGCGATAAAACCCTATCTATCAAATGGCGCCGTTGTCGGGGATGAGTTTGTTTTAGAATTTACTTGATTTAATATTTCGTAGTATTTTCTTTCTATTTGTATTTTTTGCTAACCTTTTTGTAGAACTTTTACATTTGAGCGCCAAGAAACGCTTGAATTTCTCGCGCGCGCATCCACTTTGTAGAATTCGCCACTTCGAGCCATTTTTGGGGTAAGCATGTCCTATTCCAATTCTTTCGGTAAATAACTTTGGGCGAGTGTAACGAAAGTCAAAACTTGGGTTATTGGAATTTTGATGATGATGATAAGGATTTTGGGCCTCTAATTCCTTATAATAGGAATTTTGAAACGAATTGCAATAGTTTTCAAAATTCTTATAATAATGAGTTTAAGTTTATGTCCAATGGTAATTTTCAAAGTTCGCATTTTCAAGAATCCGCACCTCGGCCTATGACTTTCGGTGAGGGATTTTGTATGCTTGAGAATGAGAAAATTGAAAATCAATATCGGGAAGAAAATCATTTGTGGGAGCATGAATTGGATCTATTATTTGAATCCGACGACGATTTTGCTTCCGAGACTTTTGAAGTCGAAGAATATTTTGAACCAAATGAGGATTTTGTGTCTACTTTGGAACAAATTATTGTTGACTTTGCCCATTGCGTAATAGATATTGAAAGTGCGGATTAAATGGAAGTAATATCCATTTGCAATGAAATGATTTCTTCTTTGGCCCCCAAAGAAGAACATTTCATTGAAAATGATCTTATTTCCTTCGAAACTTAATCTTCAAGCGATGATGACTCATCTCTTGAGTTTGAATTTCTTTCCTCCCCACTTTCATTCTCCGTTATCACACCGTCACAAGTCACCGATGAATTGGTTCCAAACTATATTGTGTTAAACCTTTTCGCCGATGAGGAGTACTTGCTCGAGTCGCCTTCCATGAATGAATGTTTGCCTTTATGTTCGCCCCGTCCCATTCTAATTTCAAAAACCTTGGGAGGATATTCTGCTTTTCTCGATCCCACCCGTTCAATCCAAATCCCCCATCGTCCCTCCAAAACTTTTAATTGACGATGGTTCATTTCTTTCGCCTTCACATGCCTTCCGTTGTTCAAACGGAATTTATATTTTTCGAAAGGCATGCTTGAGAGTAAGGGTACACTGATTATCCTCCAAAGTCAAATCGTTTTCATGGTGGACCCTCAACTATTTAGACTTCTAGTGTATAGTTAGTGTGACGCCTGAATAGTATGTTGCATATAGTTAGCTTTTTATCATTTCTTTCTTTATTTTTTCTTTCTTTTAATTTAGTCTCTTGTAATTAGTTAACTTTTTGTTATTTGTTTCTGCTATGCTAGGTACTAACTTGTTTTATAGATTCTTTGGACATGTTCTTATGGGGATCGCTCCAATTTTGGGTAATATCGCTATTTTCCTCTCTTTAACTTGGTTCTTAATTCACATTGAGGACAATGTCAGGTTTTAAGTTAGGGGGTGTGGGTTATTCTATCCATTTCTTTTGTTAGTCCATGTTTTTGCTCACATGTTAGTTATTTAGTATGCTTTTCTTGTAAAAATTAAAAGTTTCAAAAAGATCTTTCTTTTTTCTCCTTTATTGGGCAATTTGCCTTTGTTTTCGATGATAAATTTCAATAATTTTTCGATCCAATAGACAACTCAATGATGCATGTTCTCGATTTTAGAAGTTATTAGACTTTAGTCCTAATTATCGATATTATGAATAACTTCATGAATTAAACTTTAATCCCATGAGCACATGCACTTTTCTTGCCTTATTGATTTGGTTTAAGATTTTATAACTCGGTAATCTTTTGTTGCATTGTATATACTTACACCGAGTAAGCTTTGTACCTTTCGTCGTTTGTGAGTGTATACACTACTCTTTCCTCTTTGAAAACGTTGAATTCGTCGGTAATCTCTCTATTGTTTCATTGATCGTTCATTAATTGAGTTCATATATGAAATGTATTACTTGAGCATGATTTTCATATATTATTTTGACTCGAGAATTTCATAAACTTTAGGAAATGATCATAGGCCATCTTTGTTATATCACCGATATTATCCTTGACCTCACCTTATATGTTTACCCACATTAACACCTTTGAGCCTCAATATAGCCTTTCGTTTCATAACCCCAAATCCCATAACCAACTCCAAATTGGAGTTATAAAACGATACGTACACCTTCCATACCTTTGTTTGGAATGTTACTTGGGATTGAATGATGTTGTTGTGTTGCGATTGCAATTTAGGCATGTGAGAGTGAGAAAAGTAAAGAAAAGAGATGTGAAAAAGATATGAAAAAGAGAAGTGAAAAGAAAAAGAAAACAAAAGAGAAAAATGAGAAAAAAAAGAAAGAGAAAGTTGTAAATGTTGTATATAGTTCAATAAGCTTTGATTGCTCTCCAAATGATATATTCAATGCCTTTTTGGAACTTGTTTTCCAATTTTGATATTGCCCTTATTTTCCCATTATCCTGAGTTTTTATTTCCGAACACTTTAAACCCGTACATACATATCCTTCATTTCGTACCCTAGCCTAGCCTATATTCTAACCCAATACAAGTCCTATGTGATCCTAGGGTAAATTTAATTTAAAGGTTTAAATAGTTTTGATTATATGTGAAAATACATTTCACCTCCATTAATGAGCGGTATCTTTCATTAAGATTACAATTTTTCATTTTATATATTAAGTTCTTCATCTGTGACATGTGTGCGGCCTAATTTCCATTTACATTTACTCTTTATGCCCGCATGTTCCGTGTGTTAACTCCCTCTTTCGAGTGAATTCTCTTGATGAGTGTAATGCCTGTGAGGATTGAATATATGCTTGCCTATACTTTTATCCGATTTATATAAGTTTTTTCCAAATCATACTTTGCATGTTCTCGCTCCCCTCCCACATTTTTAGGTTTCAATTCTATGAGGTGCATTCTATAATGTTAATGATTTGGACTTTCGTTTGAATTTGTTCACCGTGATAATAATGCGTATGAAATCCTTTTCGTATTGTTGGGATTGTCGCATGTGATTGGACATATTTTGAGGAAACTGTATGAGTTTGTGGGTTTCATCCCTGAAAATCCTCACGAGACGACACTCGTCCACTGGGGTAACCTAGGGGTTTAACGGCTGGTTGCATATGCTAAATGCAATCGTGTTCCCTACGAAAGTGACATTTATATTTTGATGTATATATATGTCTTGTACTACCTTCTGTGGACTGGTTTTATTTGTTTCATCACTAGGGACTAACAATGTCTAAGTTAGGGCGTGTGATTCATGTCGAATATTGCATATTTTCGCCCTGTATCTTTATGAATTCTAGCACTTTTACGGTCTTAAATGCCTATATTTATGCTCATTAACTAAAAAACCTCGTATTTGGATATATACATGCTTTGCAGGGGTTAGTTGTGCTTTTGTAGGTATTGGAACGCTAAAAGTGATGATCCGTTGCATTTCGAAGAAGTTCCGTCGCCGAACGCTACTTCAAGGGCATTTTAGTCAATTCACATTTCATCTCTAAATCATGGATATTCCACGGATGCATAGTTCTCTGTGTTAGCATCACGTGGCCGCAAACGACGCGTCGTTTGGAGTTCGGACGATGAAGTTATGGCCATTTCCGTTTCCATCCTTTTCCTCCCAGGTCATGGACCAAATAGCTGCCAAAAATAGAGTACCGATCGACCACGGTTAAAGGCCTGGTCTACCGCGGTTTGGAGTTTTGTCGTGGAAAGGAGACAGTGGGTTTTGGCTTGAAGGCACGGTTGACCAACCCCTTGGCCGTGGTCACTTTCTCCTTTTTTTTTTCTTTATTTCTTTTCCACTTACTATATAAACCAATTTTTGGTTTCTATTTTCATTATCTTACATTTTACATTAGTTTTAGGGTTTGTAAGGAGATTTTTCCCTTCTCCATTTTCTTTGGGTGTTTTACCCACTTTAATGTATGTAAGCTTATTTCTTTGTCTCTTTCATTTGTTTATTGCTTTTTTTACTCGCTTCCATTAATTTCCATGCCTAGTTAATATTTATTTCTTGTTATTTATTGCTTTCATAATTAGATTCACATGCTTTCTTTCCGTGATTTCTAGTGTAGTTTTATTGCGTTTATTGACGACATTTTTATCATTCTTTCTAGCTAAGTTAGTCTAGGTTGTGTCGGATTGAATTCAACTCGGGTTGATATGTTGCTTTGATTTGGTGATGGAGTTTATGGTTTTATTTTGAGTGCGTTTCCCTAGTTATTATGCCTAGGAGATTTGACGGGGTATATCATGTATGCTCCGTGCTTACGACCTTTCGTGCGTAATTTCTGGGGTATTTCTTGACGCCAAAATCTTATTAGTCTTTTATGTGAATTTAGGGGTGTGAAAACTCTTAATTTAATTAATTGACGAAATGAGACGCAATCTTAATAACTCGTGAACCCATGTAACCATTTTATACTAATTAACTCGGGTGACAGATATTCGACGCAACCTATAGTTTTTATTCATTTTGTTAATTTAGTTTAAATACACTCTCTCCTAGTATAATCTTTTCCTTTATTTATCTTTTATTTTGTTAGCAAATATCTTTTTCACTTTTATTTTAGAATTATTAAACCAATTAAATTCTAGCAAATTGTCTTTGTGGATTCGATACCGGGACTAGCAGCTATACTCCCTTAAAAGAGTGTAGTCATAGTTTAGGTTTTTGTATAGAGTTGGTGAGACGAATATAACAAACGACCGACGTCGGTGACGCGACACTGCAGCAAAATCGTGTCTATCAATAATGCTTGAGTATTGCATTTGATTTGGATAGGCGAATTCGTATTGTTGCGATTTATTCATTGTGCTATTATTTTTGAGTATAAATTCCTGTCATATTGTGTACTTCCCCGTATTTTCTTTTAGTTGACAGGTTAGCGTGAATTGGGACGCTATGGACTATTTTGGAGATTATTATAGAGCCTGGATTGGAAGATATATTTTGATGTAATTATTAGTTATGTAAATTTTATTTGGAGAATTTTATATTCGAGAGACTTTATTGTAATCTTTTTTGGGAATATAAATTGTGGATTTATTTTATTTAAACTGTGGACATTTAGATGCTCTATACTTTTTGATTGATGGATTTAGTTTAGTTTTATCGTAGTAGCACGCCGCGTGTCTTTTTCGACGCGCGGGGTATTACAGTCATAACACTAGCAAACATATATCATGAAGCACAATTAGAGTATGACAAACATAATCATGCAAGCAATCCACGATAAGAGATAACATGTGAAGCATCATGTGCAAGCATGTGAGAATCAACCACTCTAGTATTTAGCGTCTCCAAAATGGATTTCCTCACCCAAACAAGTGTATACCTAATGCGAGGGGTTTTAGGAATCGACGGGACACTCAACTTCAACTTCCTAGGGTATTTTCTAAGATTATAGAAAAAGGCCTAAGGTGACCTTTCCTATAACAAAGTGTGCATGTGTAAACATGACAAGGAACGGGACCTTCGGGTTGACCTTTTCTAACACCCTGGGATGTGGTTGACCCTCTAAAATAAACTATGATTTTGGCTTTAGCAACGGAAGTATTGGAAACAGAGATGCCAGAACCATCACTACTTGAGTCTTTTAAATCATCTTTTAACTTCAAAATTCTAAACTCAAGAAATAAATTAGACTCCTCAAGCTTTAGGTACTCCTTTAAATTTTCAATTAACCCTAGAAGCTTATCTCAATGCAAGTGAACTTATCCCTAAGAGACTTCTATCGTGCCTTAAAATAATAAATTATTTTTCATTATCCTTAACGGCACTAACACAAATCCCAGAATTATTAGAGTTTTCTAGTTCCTTCTCTAAAAACTGGACTCTATCATTACTCTTTTTCTTGGACACTTCTAAATTCTAAAGTCATGGACCAAGGTAACAAGCTTCTCACAAAAGATATATCTTTGATTTTGAACAGTTTGCAAAAGTGCCAAAACATATTTAAAAGGAGAATTTTTTTTTCAACAATTTCAATTCTTTAGGAAAACTTCAAATTCAAATGAGAATCCATCGAGAAAAAAAAACAAGAGAGAATGAATAAAAAACAGCCTAAATAGGACAAACATAGATTTACACGGTAACTTAGTGTACAGGGATCTGACACCAATTTGAGAAGGCTCCTACACTATGTCCTATATGTTATGATGGATCGAATAAACACAAGTTCAGTATTTTTATGTTTTTCCAATTTTAAAGATTGAACATTTAAACAAAATTCTCCCAATAAAACTAAGCACCAATTAAACCGTCCTTGTGAAATTCGATTTACCAAATTTTATCTTTTTACCCTAAACATGCATCTAGGTGATAGTAGATAAATTAAATAAATCAAACCACAAGACACCTATGTACGAGGAAACCACAAAGGAAAAAAAACTCGGATGACCCAGCTAGACAATCACTATGAATAACGACTCGTTAGACTTGAAAAATGACTCGATCCCCCATAAGATTTGACGCTCTTCTATCTTTATCCACTCCTCCACAGTGCAACATAGGAGTCCACCCATGCTAGTGTCCACAACACACGAGCCCACGTGCACCTCGATATCCACCGATGTAGCTCAACAACCATTTATGATTCAGAACACGAAATCGATCGCTTCTTCACAACAATTAGCACGTACAGAGTCCACCATACGAAAACATGTTCTTCTTGTGATGTAAGAAATAAACAAGGTGCCCAAAAAAGATCTCAAAGTATAGGATTTATAAATTTTGGATCTTGTAAACAAAGGGTGAAACTTTGGGAGTTGGAAGTTTTAAAAATAGGTTTGCTTTTTGTTTTCGTTAAAAGTCATCTAAAAAACTGAGTCTAAAATGCCTTTAATAAGATGTTTGAGGTGACGGCTCTTTCGAACGACATTTGAGTCTCATTTTAATGAGAAAAGAACCTCGTTAGAACGATAACGTGTGTTATTAGAACGGAACTCATTTGAACGAGCTTCAAATGAGGTGAAACAGTACGCCCTTATGAGATGTTCGATCGCAGTAACCTTCACACGACCACTTTAAATGAAAGTCCAATATCGTTTGAACGAGATACATGCATTTTAAATATTTTTAAATCCAGAAAAATTGCTTCGGATAAAAATAAAATAAACTCAGGAAAATATTTTTCTTGAAAAAATATTAAAATTAGTTCCAAATGAATTTAAATAAAAACATAACACCCTTAATTCAAATTCCAAGGATTCATAAATTATATACATTTATACCTGCGAGATCCTCGGTATATGTGAAGACAAACTTGACACGATAAACAAGGCTTAGAATATCCACTCTTTGAAGCTTGGCCCCTACATCTTCATCGAACAACGTCATAGGCTCATGGGATCATCAAGTGAAAGTCTATCCTATGACTCAAATATTTTGTCCGGAATTATGCCAATCACATACAAATTGACTCGATTGAAAATATATCTTTATATGATCGAAACTAAATTTAAAAGAATTTTTATCCACACAATACCTTGAAATTCTTGGGACACACTTATCGCTGCTCATGAAGGTGACAAGCCTGTCAAGCAAGGAAAAATTCATGTAGCACCCCATATTTTTATATAATATTGATTTATTAATTGTGAGAATAAACTAATAAATGAGAATTATTATCCCTTATATGAAATGAGAATTACAAATGCATAACTTATGTGACATTTAAAGTTTCATATTTTGTGATATTAAATCGCGTGATATAAAATAATTAATCGATGGAATTAATTATATGTGAGTTAATTATGTGCGGTTACTCGTAAAATAGTTAATTTGCGTATTTAATTTTATGTGGTGATATATTATTGTGTGGATCGGACTCTAGGGTGGTACAGAGGTTCGAAGATGTATTTGTAGTGATTTGGATTGTGCCCCAAGGGTAAATATACCTTTAGGATAAGTTATGGGTCAATCTAGTTTGCATTTTGAGCTCATATGGAGGCCCAAAATTAAGACTTTTATGGACTTCTAGGTTGCGTTTTGGGCTGACATGGAGGCTCAAAATTAGGACTTTTATGGAGTTGTGGGAATAGGGGTATATAAGTGATGTTAACCTTTATTAATTAATTACATGAAATCTGAAACATAAAATCTAGTAGCTAGATAGTTTTGGGAGATCTTTATGAGGTCTTTTAGGAGGAGTTAAGAGATCACAAGAGAAAAAGCCACATCTTCATAATTAGACAAGAAATATCTTGCTTTATCACTGTATAATCTATAATTTGTTTATGTTTTGATTGCTTTGTGATTTTGGGGGATTAACAGTTTAGGATTTTAATCTACTGATTTAATCATGTTTTATATTGGGAGAATACGAATTAGAGTTGTATATGTTATTGGGTATTATATATGGTTTAGTTAGAGTTTATGATTAAAAACCCATATTAATCTGTGTTGAAATATTCTTTATGGTGTTAGAACCCATGTGTAGGAACGATATTTATATGTTGATGATATCTTTGTCATAATAGAGACGAAATTAATGGTGGAACTAAATCTGTTAATGAACCCTTAATTTAGGCGTGTTAAAAGTTAAGATTTTTATGAATCGTTCTTGGTATATTGTGAACCTATGTTGTAAGGAATTAAATTTGGACCTTGTAGGTTTAACCAAAATATTATTTGGATTGAAATTGAAGGTTTTATAAATGTTAATGGTAGAGTTTGTTTATGGGTCGAGGAAGATGAGATTTTGAGAAATTGGTTGATCGGGTAAGACGACTGTCATAGCGAGGTCTACCCCCAATGTAGTTCCCTTTGGGGCCACTATTGTTGTCTGCCATAGCCGTTAGGGCGGTGGGTTAAGGCAAACGGGGGAATTTTTTAGTTTATTTTTATTCTTGTGATGGGTTCATTTAGTAGGGTTGATTTGGTGGAATTCGGGGTTAGTTAACTTACATTAAATTGTGAATTCAATTTTGGGAGTTGTGACGGTATTTGGGCACCTTAGTGATTGTGTTATATCTTATGTATATGTTGTATTTCATGTATTTGACTCATGGAGAATCTATCGGTTAGCATGTATATTTAAATGAATATGGAACCTTCACTTCTAGTGAAGGTAGCAGGATGTGTGGAGGTCGATGTATTTGATCACGCATTCAGGTGGTTTTCGTCTCATGACTTGGAGACATGGATGACTTGATCGATAGTACGACTTGGTATGTGACAATTCGATGGTGTAATGCGTGGTGATCCCCCATTCTCTTTTGCGCGTGCATGTTTTATATCTGTTAGGTACGGGACTTCTACATGTATACTGATAGAGGCACGAGAAGTTCCCTAAAGGTTGAAGCCTTCGTGTGGTTTTTGAAACATATAATAATATTTTATAATCCATGGATATATATGTTACTTAAAGATGCTAAGTCACGTATTGTGTATTATGATATTGTGTAAATCTAATTGTTTTGGGTGACATGAGTGGGGATAATCCGAGGTTACAATATTTATGCATGTAGTGGGTTACATTGTGTTGCACTTGCAAGATAGAGTGAAAGATTATGAGATAACCGAGTAGTTAAGACTTGTTAGTGTTGGTTATGCCTTGGGGGTGGTATACTCGTGTATCTTATTTCACTTATGATGAGGGGTGAGGTATATTTTGCATGTGACTATCGATGGGTTGGAATGATTATGTAAACGAGTCGAATGATTATTACTGCATTGATATAATTAAATATTTCTTGAAACTTTTGGGCTCTGACCCAAAATATTATCAAATTATTTTCTAGATATTCATAAGTATTCAGACTGGCCACTTTCACTATCCAGTCATTTCCATTCCTAGATTATGCTGTTATTTTCATTTGGTAATTAATTTATCAAACTCATTTGATTTCGAAAATTGTATGAACCATGTTGGTCCCACTTTATTTATTTCAATTTAGGTTGTTCTTGGGATTTGAGACAATGTTTATTTAACTTTATTGTAGATGTGGAGACATTTGGTTATTTCACTATTTGCATTTTATTTCATCGCATATTGTGGATAATTTAAATTCATTACAATCTTTTATTATTATTATTATTATTATTATGATGATGATGATGATGATGATGATGATGGTGATGATGATGAGAATAATATAATCTATTTTAGCGCAATTTATCTTTGGCGGTTGAGGCTTGGACACTCAATACATGGAAAAAGGGTGTCACAGTTCAAATGCTATTGCAACAATTTAACACAATAATGATGTCTGATGATGAGACCTTTGGTGAATTTTATCTACAATTAACAAACTTTATTAAATATTTTGATGCTAATGGTGTTATCTTTGCAGATATAGATGTTGTTATGAAAATTATTAGGTCCTTACATTTGAGATCCTTTGCTAGTAAACTCAGGACTGTTGAGATGGAACTTGATTTTAAAAAATCTCTCAAACCAAGAGTAAGGTTAGGGAGCCACATGAGTCAAACTTAGTTTTCTCATATAAATATTATCCACTTGACTTAGAGGATGCTGAGATTGACTTAAACACTTTGAATACTGAGATTGCTATCATAACTAAACAATTTAAGAAAACTGTAAAATTTTGAAACACTTGTTTTGCAAAGCATGGACAACTTAGTAACAAAAGTAACTACAATCATTGGCCACGTGAACGATCACATGATAGACCCCATGATAAGTTTAATGACAATAAAAAAAGAAAAATGGATTTCTTTAAAGTCCAATGTCATAAGTGTCATAATTTTGTACACTATAATAATATATGTAGGACTAAAACCAAGTTCACACTAAAATCTAACCTTATTAAAACTTGGGACGGATCTTCATAGTTTGGTAATGATATCGTTCCTTCTAAAAATAATAATGACATCATGTCTTTCTATGGTAAAATTACATGTGATATTGACGCATCTATTGTTCATTGTATGGTTCAAAATGTGGATGCTAGTGATGATGATTCTGATAATAATTCTAATAATGGTTGTAAGTTCAAAAGGCATGGCAAACTCTGGATCTAGACTAGAGATTACTAATAATGAAACTCAAGTTAATTTAAATGATATTAATGGTTAATAAGTTAGCACATCTAATTACCAAAAGTACAAATCTTTTTTAATTGCATTGGAACAATTAAAAGAAATATTTTCAAATGCTTTTAAAAAATTACAAGGTTTTGAGTTAAGAATGAAATAACTTAACCAAATTTTGAGTGTGGGAAAATTATATAAAAAAAACTTTGCTTCTTCACTTGAGTGCAGTCCATTATCTTAAGGTGACACTCTATGTCCTGTCTCCATTAGTATTGCCTTAGCCAAAGTGGCTTCACACCTCCTCCTAGGTGGATACCGGTGCTTGTTGCTATTGTGGTGATGGAGCTAGTGGTGGTGTCATATGTTAAAGTGTTGCCACCATATCTATTTATATTGCCTAAGTAATGATACAAACCAGATGTGGGGTCCTTACAGGGCATCTCCATGTCCTCCCTCTCCTATCACATCATTAGCCCTACCTCCTAGGGATCTAGCACTACCTCCTATCCTCGTACGTACAATCTGAAATTCCACATTTCAAACATATAGCAGTAACCGATTACATAAGTGTACATATAAAAAACGTATCAAAGAATGCTACATAAAAAATGCGACAAACCTATTCACCCTATATTACTATGACCGTGTTCTGATACCGATTGTGACTCTCTGTATTTATAATATTTGAGGTATCCAATCTTAAAAATTGCTCATACGTGGGTCTAACAGCTTAAATATCACTCTCAACAGGTAAAGAAATAACTAAGATAGAATAGGAGATAACCCATGTCTCTCTTAAATAACAAACAGCTACAACAAGCTTAGCAGTTTCTCCAATCCAACCCTATATTGATGGTGCATTAGGACCTGAAATGAATGGGTCAAGCTCAACAAGTCATATAACTATAAAACTTAGACGAGTAACGAAGCTAGAATTAAGCACTCATATTTGTCTAATCATAATGATCTTCACATTGTTAAGTGTTCCTACTAGTATAACTTGTACTACTAGAAAATAATACAACATTACCCATTCTTGTAACCTAATTAGCGATGCCACATAAATCCCACCGCATTGTCATACTCACTTCTATTAGTGATGCCATATATATCTCGTAGCCACATTCGGTACGCTCACACACGAGACCACTCATCGTGAGACTCAAATCAAGTATCCATCACAACATTCATACCGCACACCCATGACCACCCATGCCGACGTGATGCCACATAAAACTTGTCTCCCCAGCAAGACCACATTAGTAGCAACATGATACCTCTCACTACACGTACCACAATGATGCACGCATAGAATAATACTCGTACTCACATTCTAATTACCCTATGTTTATTATGCCCAATTACTTAAGACCCTCTTTATGTTAAAATGTATTTATATTAAGTCCCAACCATCAAGCTATAGTTTTTCTTCGAATTATCAAGCTTATTCATTTAACATTTTTAGTGGGTTCTCCCCCTAATCTATACTAATATTCGATTTTCACCAACCCGAGGAACAATCTAATTCTTATATGATACAAATCTGTCTCTCTCTCTCTCTCTCTCTGTCTCTCTCTCTCTCACACACACACACACACACACACACACACATATATATATATATGTAAATCAGGAAGAATGTATGTATGATATTCTTGCTCTTTTATGCATGATATTTTTTTCTTCTTATGTATGATATTTCATGTGTTGCATGGGTGCATAACATACATACACATGCATGCATAGTATACATACACGCATACATACATACATACATGCATACATAACAAATGGGCTGGGCTAATGGGTTGGGCTTTTAATTGGGCTGGGCTAAAAATTTGGGTTGGGCTTTTATTTGGACTGGGTTAAAAAAATGGGCTGGGCTAAAATTTTGGGCTGGGCTTAAAATTGGGCTGGGCTTTTATTTGGGATGGGCTTAAAAAATGGCCTGGGCTACTGGGCTTTTAATTGGGCCGGGCCCAAAATAGTGGGCTGGGCTTTTATTTGGGTTGGGCTAAATCGTGTCATAGGCACGGCCATGGGCTAGTATATATATATATATATATATATATATATATATATATATAAGTGTGTGTGTGTGGAATTATTATTTGTAAGGGTTGGTATATTCCACCAGATCTATTCAATAGGTTATATCCAAATTCCAAATTTATGAAGAAAATAACATCAATTATCCATTAACATTTTCAACATACTCATTTATTTATTCAAGTATATTTAGCATGTGCCCCACATATAAATCTTCCAAATTTAATACTATATTATCCCATTACCAGATTTTCCATCAATCTCATCCCAAGATGTAAAATGGCATTAAAGTTCCTAGGAATTATATAAGCATGTGCATCATTTGAATTATACAAAGAACAACATCTCATCTAAAATATTAATCCACTAAATTTTAGGAATTTCATCATCTAATGGGAAACTATCCAACTACACATGATTCTACACATAATTCTTATTCAAAATTCTTATCTTAAATTATATAAAAGCTATACTAAATTTCATGAACTGACTGATATAAACAAGTTTTTTTTTCACAAAATACATTCCTACAACATTTTTAACAGGATTAACAAGTCTTTCCACATCATCCATTCCTACAATATATTTATTATAATTCTTCGACTTTTAGATTAGCCATAAAATTAATCAAAATAATAAGAATTCATAAAATATAACTAACATAGTTTACCAATTAATTGGGGTTTAAGTGATTATTTAAACTCGTTACATTAAAAAGAAGAGTAATATATGACTTTCCTTATTATGAAGAAAATTCCAATTATATGTGTAGAGTATTCCAATCTCTTAAGCTTTGATAACCCCTTGTTCCTAGAATTAAGTCTTTAGTTATGCTTGAATTCTCCTCTTTGAAGATGTCATAGATCTTATAATAGGTGATATTATAGTTTGGTTGGCTACTTACAGTTACAAAACATTGAGTCTTGCAACAATCGAACCAAAAAGCTTGATTACATAGATAAACGATCATTAAAGAGACTCATTCATTAAAATCTATGGACATTTACAATGAAGATCATTCACGTCTTCTATATGTCAAAGCTTCTGCATGAAATTCTGAAGATTAAATATTATATCATTTTCTTCTAATTTTTGGTTGAATCGTTTCAAGGCTTATGCATAAACACATAGACATTTACATTTTACTTTGAAAATATTTTTTTGTGATTGGATTAAGTGTTATTTTTTCAAAAATCAAGTGCCTTGTATGCTTGTTTAGGTGTATTTTACATACTCCCTAAAAGCATGTGCACGACTGGGTTTGGACCCATGTGCACGACAACATGGTTTAGACTGAAAATTCTTTTTGCCTAAACCATGTGAAAATTTTCAAAACTTCACCGTGCGTATGACCAAGCACGTGTTTGGTCCTCTATAACTTTCTGCCTATAAGCGTGTGCACGAATGAGATTTTCCCGTGCGAACACTTGTCACACTTTTTACCTGACTTTCTCTTTTGCCCAAAACCATGCACAGCGAGGTATTTTTAATAATGTCCACGATGCTACCAAATCTGTATAAAAATTCTATAAATACTCCTATTCTTAGAAATCTTTTTCATGAGTACTTTTACACCTAGATAGCGTATTTTTAAGCCAAGTGATCAGAGAAACACTGCACAAATTTTAATTTCACTCAATCTTCACAATTTTGAGTGAAAACCTTGATTCCATACTTGATTTATTGATTGTGAGATTTTAGAGTGTTGTGAGTTGAAAAAACACAAATCCTAGATTCATTCTACCAATTAAGTTAATTATATATCAGGGAGTTGATTTGGGGTGTGATTCAATGATGGATAACATGATTTCCATATTCGCTTGATGGACTCATAAGTGGACCACTCATTCAAACGAGGGAGAGTTTCAACGTCCATAGGTAACTTCTTATTAGGTAACAAGAGATATGTATCGTTTTGAGTCTGTTTAAAATTAATTTTCAAATTGAACGAGAGACTAGGATGTACCGAGTTTTTTTAACCATAGGTGAGGTTTTTCCTCGTAGATATTATCTTGTGCCTATTGTGTGATTATTTGATACTCCTATACACAATTTTTGTCACATATACACGTAAATCTAAGAATGGATCCAACATGATCTTTTGCTAAATTGAAGAGAGGGATCGATGTACATATGTGTGATCTCGTCCCAATTTAAGATCAACTCGACCAAGGCCAACCTTGCCAAATCATTAAGTTAAGCAACATATGACGACTCGATTGAAGTCCTACCATAAGGGGACTCATCCTCGACCACTACTCAAACATATGTCAGCATCAATGATCTCAGTTCCTTTCCATACCTCCTCGGCCTCGTCCATGAGGATATGGGTCGAGACTCATATATAGACTCAGCTCATCACACCGATGGCCATTCCTTCAGAAGACTGACCTGAAGACTCGGCTCGGCCTGATCCAGGACGATCAACCCTTAATATCTGGCAGAATACATATGGGCTCCATGAGTCACCATACCATGTGGGAAAACCTTTATAACAAGATCTTCATGAGCACGCGAGGGAATATTTTATCATCATAAAATACATGTGTCAGGGATAGGTGGCTAATTCTCACTAGTTATCTCATCATATACATGCTTATTACATGCTTGGGGGTGCAATATACACCCCGAAGACTATAAATACATGATTGCATTCGTCCTCTTCTCATCTTCTCCTTCTTTATTACTTCTGCTATTTATAATCTCCATAACTGTAGATTACTAGCTTGAGCTCTTTATAAATTGAAGTGTTAAAATCTGCTAGTATCATCATTTTGGCACCGTCTGTAGGAATCAATTTCATCTTCTTTCTCTCATTTTCAGCTTAGCTCCTCTTTGAATCTCTGATGGTGATCTAGCTACACCTTTGCTGGACCTACATTAGTATTGAAAGAGTTCTAATTGGAACCTTCATGCTTCTTTTAACTCATCTAGTTCATTTACACTCTCACCGGAGAGATGGCTTTAGATATGCCTCTAAGTGTTGGCCCAAGCTCCATCCAGGCACAACCTTTGTCAGAAATGATTGACGTGACGGTGGCCTGTAATACCCCGTATTTTTATGGCTTTTAAAATTAGGAATTTATTAAATTTAATTGAGTTATTAATTTAATATTAATTCGGAATTTTATTTTAATATTTACTAGCGTGACGAGAGTTAGTAATTATTGTGAACTTATTGAATATTACTTAATGAGTAAAGTAATATAGAGAATTAAATTTGTTAAAATGTCACGAGTGAATAACATGACAATTATGGAAACTAAGTCGGGACACGCCTGTGTCGTGTTGGAACTAAATTATTATTATAAAAGTGAATAAATTATAAGTCGCCCGTATGGTCATTTCGAGTGCGCCAACGTGTCCGAAAGGGTCGAGATAGTTAGAAAAGTGTACCCGGGTTGGGGGTTTAATTTGGGTCTCGGGATGTTTTCAAGCCTAACCGGTAACCCGGGAGGGCATTTTAGTAATTTTCCTTTTTAAGGCTTAATTATGGACAAAAATTAAAGGGATATATCTAATGGGAGTTAGAGTCTTCGAGGATTAGAATTGATAGAGTTGCAGAGAGGCTAAGGAAGGGAGAAGGGGGAAGACTCTAAAGGGGAGAACCACCCTACCTACACCATCTTTGCCATCTTTCACCACCAACGCGTAGATCGGGAAATGAGGGACGCAACCATACCCGTCAACACCTGAGAATCAGACCTTCGAATCCCATGCAAGTATCTATCTTGTTACTTTTATAGTTAATAACTCACCCATATTAGGGTAGGATTGATGAATATATGTTTTATTGAAAAGTTTCATGAATTAAGAGATTGGAATCACATGTTTTAGGAATAACACATGAAATATGGAAATATTGTTATATGTATGGGATTTCCCATGAAATTATATTGATTTAAAAGAAAGAAATCTGGAAAAAGAATTAGAATGTTGGAAATTAGGTTGAAACTAGGGTTCTTGACAAATATAGTGAATTGGCCGTTTAATTCGATACCTTTGATGAATTCGTACATGCTTCACGTAGGAAATCATGTATATAGGTGTATTTAATAAGTAGTAAACTTGTTTGGGAGTTTGGGAATCATTAATGGTGTTTTGGAGAATTTTATTGGATGAAACCCGTAGGTTGGATTAATAATTTTCTGGGCAAGAATTTCTTGATCGATCGATCGACCCAAGAATGTCGATTTATCGACTGATCGATCAATCGAACCCTTTCCTCGATCGATCGACCCCTCCTGAAAACTGCAAGTTTTTCCCCTTTTTGTTTAATTCGAATAAAATGCGTAGGAACTCTTAAATATCATTTAAAGGATATAATGGGTCATGAAGAGGACCAGTAAGGTCCAAGTACATTTCATTGAATGAAATTTTATATGGGATGAAACCGTGGGTTAACGGGGGGTTTGACACATATTGGAATTCGTTCGCACGTTAGCTACGAAATTGAGAGGTTATAAATGACTTAGACCAGTATGTTAGCGAGGGTGTACCTACTGAATTGACCTTTAGGGAGGGAGAATACTTCGAGGGACGAGAAGTAATTGCGAAATGATTAAAATCGAGAATAAAATGAGATGAGTTCTTTATGAGTAAAAAAATTGGGTAAAGTTGTATTACGTACGGTTAAAATAGTAATATGGGTCGTGGGCGAACCAAATTGGAAAATGAGAATATTTATATATATGACCAAGTGCATGTGTATATATCTATATTATATTTGTGTATAATTATACCCGCTCTACTTGCTATCACGGAGGTAGTCGCGCTGGGATAGTCTTATCTCGATGGGACCTTTATGGGGGATATTGACTTGTACCCTAGAACATAGAATTCCTTGGTACAGGCTATCTGAGAATGATAATCAGACGGTTCTAAGAGACGTGAGGGGTATGTACTGACCTCTTAGTGGCTGGGAACTATGCTTCGCCTCCATTTTGTGTGTATTGTGTTAATATAGTTCGAGAGTGATTCCGAACTAGTATTTCCCTTAGTACAAGAGATGGGGACTTGATAGCAGAGTATGCCAGCACTATAGATTTTATGTGGGATGCCAATAGTATATATAGTATATGAGTGATTAGTATATATACGTATATATGGAAATCTTCTACTGTGCGTATAAGTAATTAAGTATTGAATAAATGCTCCAAATTTTATAGTAAATATTCGGGAACTTTATAACGATACTGAGATATATTAAGTAGCATAAGTAATCATGAAGAGATTGATCTCTAAACAAAATATCATAGCCTTGTGACTTCTCGAAACAAAATCATTGGGAGATAAGTTAGATAGACTTATGAGGCATTTAGTAGTACGATAGGCGCGTACACTAGATGAGTGGTGAGAGTTCTCAAGAGAGTGTCGCGTACTAATATGGTGGTTATATTAGCCGGTAAGAATTTTCAATACTTGCTAAACTATTTTTAAAACTGTTTTACACTCGGGCTCTGACCCGTTTTCTGTCATTTGCTCTCTCTTGCATATATATATATATATATATATATATATATATATATATATATATATATATTACAGGTGCTCAGCCACAGGGGCGTCAGGTGTAGAATCATTTGACTGGACGTGCTGCAGCTTGTGTGGGAGTTGCAGGTCATTGCAGTAGACGCTTCTTCCTTTCGTTCCTCAGACTTCTGTTTAGCTCTTTTAGTTAGGGCATGTGTCGCCCATTTCCAGACTTGCTTAGACTTGATAGGGATTTCATAATTCTATCATTTCAGTACTCTGTTTTCATTTGGGATTATTTTATCTCTCACATTATCTGTGGTTTGTGGTTAATTATTTGGATTTGATAATCTAGTTGGCATGGTTCGTTGGATGATTGGTATCTTTATCATTTGTATTATTCAAATTTGTTTATGTTTAAAAAGATTTTTACAAAGGAATTAAATAAATGAAGACTTTAAATTGTTTTGACACTTAGCTTAATTTTTTAGGGTGTTTAAATTGCAAATATTTATTTTGCGACAGTGATGCTAAGAATGAACCAACCGTTCATCTTGATTTTAATTTAATAAATGACTGATCACCCGGTATTTAATTAGGCGGGGGTTACATAGCCCTGCACCCGCTGGTGACCACCCAACAAAAGATGCAAGAATAATTTATGGCTTTTAGCCAAACCATGATAGACAGGACTCCAAATTCTCCGGCGAAAATGATCACTCCGATCACTAGAGAAGGTGTGGATCGGGCGATAAGGGATGACCCCGGTCCCACATAAGGAAGCATAATACCACCACAAGCGAATATATGTGGCCAAATCGAGGCAACTTCACCTAAGAAATCAGCCGTAAGAGGGCCCAGATAACCCGGGCGATGATGAGAATGATTGTTGGGAGCCACATGAGATTTTTAGTGATACAGTTCGCCTAACACCAGCTAGCAGGTGAAATAGTGTAAGGCCGATGTGAGAAGGCCAACCCAGGACTTGAGCATTTGACAGACTTAGAAGAGGGTCAACTTTAGATCATCTCGACCCAGTAAGAGACCTATATATCGAATCTCTCGATCTCGCAGCATTACAGCCTTTAGAGGGAATGGAGGATGTGGTGATCCTCGGCCCAACAGAGCCGAGAGGAGGAATAGAGGGAAGTGAACTGCTCTCAAAGGACTGTTGGCTAAGAGAAGATGCCTAACCCAATCGACAGAGAAGGAGAAGGAGACAATACAACGATAGGGGAAAAGTCATGGAACAGTTCGATTCAGGGACTGAAGGATAAGATCGGTGATCTGTTAAAGGATCGAGTCTTAATCCACATGGGATACGTTAAAGGATCTCCCTTAGTGGATAAAATAGTAAACTCCCCCACTCTAGCTAAGTTCAAGCCTCCTACTGCGACTCAAAAATATGATGGTAGTACAAATTCGATCTACCATATCGAGATGTATCGGTCGAAAGCTAACATTTACTTCATCTCGAACGAGATGATATGTCGAGCTTTCTCTGGCACCCTCACTGGCTAACCTATATACGGTACACATCTCTGCCTAAGAATTCAATTGATAATTTCAAATAGCTACTCGAGAGGTTCATCCACAACTTTTGCTTTGGCATGAAGCCCCCAAAGAAAGTGACTCGTCTCTTGTATGTGAAATAAGGGAAAAATAAGTCATTAAGAGACTACATTTCCAAATTCAACAAGGAGAAACTTAAAGTGAAAGACTACGATGAAAACATTTCCATGACAATCCTCATGAGTGGACTGCAGCAGGGCAAGATGCTCTAGAAGTTGGTCGAGAATCCTCCTAATTCCATGGTAGAACTTCTGGCTACGATGAGGAGAGTCATGAATGCAGAGGAGGCCATGACGGCCAAAAGCGAGGATGAGAAGTAATCAAGTGGGATTAAATCTCCTAAAGCAAAGGGAAAATATGGAAATAAGAGATCGACCGACGATAAATTTGCTAGTTATACCCCATTAACAGTAAGTCTTGATTTGATATTGTATGATATTAAAGATGATAGAGCTCTCAGGTGGCCTGAAAAACTTAAGTCCCCTCCCCATAAGAGGGACAAAATAAGTTGTGCGAGTTCCACCAAGACCACGTTCATACGACAAACAAATATTTTTCTCTCAAAGATAAGATTGAGAAGATGTTAAAGTAAGGGAAACTCCAAAAGTACGTCGATCAGTGTGGTTCTAAAGAGGATTCCAGAAAGAAACATAGCGGGCAAAAGATGACAGAGGCTCAGGCTGATAAGAAATATGAAGAGTCTGACAGGGATCGAGATGAGCCAGGTCTCCCTCCTAAGATCCTTGAACCCAAGGGATGCATGCATATGATTTCCTTTGACGTTAAAATGATTAGTGGAGGAATGGCCAGCGGAGGGACTGAGTCGATCTACTGTAAGGCATATGTCGTGGAAGTAAAGTTGGCACCTGAACACATGGATGTGAACTCGGCTGCTTCAGAGCTGAGGCCAAAAAAGTTAAAGAAGGTAGGCATGGATAGTGTGGCCATCCTCTATCCTCACAGCGGGAGGGATGAAGAGGGGGGTGTCTTCATGTCAAGAGGATTTTGGTCCCGCGCATCCCTCTCGAGAGCGCTTCAGTCGGCATCAGTGATGAGGTGAAAAATGTAGAGAGATGGAGTCGCCAGTCTATTTTACTCAAAATAGATAAAAGAAAAGGGATCCATCCTAAAGGATAACATACTGATACATACGAAATCAAAATGATTCGAAAAGGGTCCGGAGGCTAAGTTACGAAATTGGAAGGTGTTAGCCACCCATTTCTCCCTTGCGGTCTCTCATGGATTGTTTCTATTTCCCTTTATTTCGCCGTGATATGTGTGCATGTGTATATGTAGTGGAGATAGGAATCATCGACTTGTATCATGGAAGAGATAAAGCGAGTCATCCGTAGGAATGTTCATAAAAGTAATATTAGAAAATAGGATATAAGCGATTATCCTAGCATTAATCGTTATAATGGGACGATAACGCATATGGAATAATACGCCACTAAGAACAAATATATGTATATATATATATATATATATATATATATATATATATATATATATATATAGAATTTAAGAGAGTTCAGTTTAAAGAATATAGAAAGAAAAGAAAATGAGAGAAAAGTAGGAATAGGACTCGAGTCTCTGGTTTTACCCCGAGACGCCTACGTAGCCTATAGAGGCATCAAAGCCCACGCAGTTCGTATACAAAACGAGGGGTGGGTTTTATCCCATAAATCCAACCGGGGACTTCTCTTATATTTGTGTGTGTGTAAAAAAATGTTTTAGTTGTAAAAGAGGTGTGAGAAAAGTGTGAGAATTCCCGTTTAGAATTTATGAGCAAACCCTCTTTTTCTTATTTTTTTTGGGTTTTATTTATATGAAAATAAGGGATGTGCAATAATACTAAATAAAAAGTATATTAGGATATATGAGATGAGAGAATAAAAGTGCTAAGTAATGAAACAAATTAATGCGAATTTAGGAGAATTTGAAAAGAGAGTTGAGAAAGTTGGACCTTCTTGAGGATCTTGAATGTTGGAGAGCAGCCCTTGCACTTGGATGATGATGGAGGGTAGTTAATTCACCAAGTTTGATGAAAAATGAGGGTTGGAAAGGGATTTGGATATGGAAATCACGCCGACTTCGAGAGGGGTTTTCAGAGGTCGCTAAGAGTGATGGATTTTAGATCTTGTCTCCCTTTGCAATGAGGTCAGGCCCTCCTTTTAATAGGCCCAGGGCATTGGCGATCGGCATAGTCCTGGTCCTGCCAATTGGTGGTGTTTTTTGGCACACTGTCGATAGGCAGGGTTTGGAACCTGCCGTTTGGCAGTCTCTTTCAGCTTCCTTCGGAAAATCGATCGTACAACGCAAATCGTTGATCCGAATCACACACGAGGCAAACCTTTGGAAAGGTACTTTAGAGACCTTCGAACGTCTTTTGGACTGCTCTCGGGTTCGGGAGTTGACTTTTGGTCAAATGTGGTTCAGAAGCGTTCGTTGGTCCTTTGGACGGGGGATTATCGGACGCAAACGAATCGTTTGTCCGCATGGCAAGTCAGAATCGCGCACGGGGTGGATCGTGGGAAAAGGTTAGGAGATGTACTTCGACATTCCAAAGAGTTTGACTCAGTTGGGGAGTTGACTTTGGTCAACCGGGGCCTGGAAGCATTCGATAACTTTCGGAGTAAAACGGATCGTTCGTCGGTATCGTAAGTCAGAATCGCGCACGGGATGGACCATTGGAAAAGGGCTTCAGTGACCTTTGAATATTTATGAAGTCTCGATCGATCTGAAGTTGACTTTGGTCAAACGGAGCCTGGGAGCTTTCGGTGGCCTCTAGGTCAGGTTTCGAGGGAAAATGGGTCGTTCGTCTGCACCGTAAGTCAGAATTATGCCCAAGACAGACCGTTGTAAAGGGGTTTCAGCGTCCTTTGAAAATTCATTCAGTCTTAGTCGAGCTAATGAGTTTGAATTTTAGTCAAACGAAGCCTCGGAGTGCTCGATGGCCTCTAGGTCAGTACTCGGGGTATGACTTAGGTTTATAGTGATAAAAGGAGGTGTTAGGGACCTAAGGAGAGGTTAGGGGGTGCTAGATTGGGGTGTCTACAGAGGACCTCTATGGGTGAGTTTGGAACAAACGATAGCCATCGAATAGACACCGCATGACGCCTTTAAAAGAGCATGACCAATTCAGAGGGTCGAGGCTAATTCTGAGGACCTAAGGATGAGGATGACCGGTTCTGCGGGTTGAGGCCGATTCTGAGAGCTTAAAGATGAGGGTGACCAATTCTGCGGGTCGAAGCCAATTCTGAGGGCTTTAAGATGAGGGTGACCGATTCTGCGGGTTGAAGCCAATTCTGAGGGCTTGAAGATGAGGGTGACCGATTCTGCGGGTCAAAGCCAATTCTGAGGGCTTAAATTGAGATAACCAATTCTGCGGGTCGAAGTCAATTCTGCGGGTCGAAGCCAATTCCGAAGGCTTAAGTTGAGATGACCAATTCTGCGGGTCGAAGCCAATTCCGAGGGCTTAAGTTAAGATGACCAATTCTGTGGGTCGAAGCCAATTCTGAGGGCTAAATTGTGATGACCAATTCTGCGAGTCGAAGCCAATTCTGAGGGCTTTAGTTAAGATGACCAATTCTGCGGGTCGAAGCCAATTCTGAGGGCTTAAGTTGAGATGACCAATTCAACCAATTCTGAGGGCTTAAGTTGAGATGACCAATTCTGCGGGTCGAAGCCATTCTGAGGGCTTAGGTTAATGTGACCAATTTTGCGGGTCGACGCCAATTCTGAGGGCTTAAGTTGAGATGACCAATTCTGCAGGTCGAAGCCAATTCTGAGAGATTAAGTTGAGATGACCAATTCTACAGGTCGAAGCCAATTCTGAGGGCTTAAATTGAGATGGCCAATTCTGCGGGTCGAAGCCAATTCTGAGGGCTTAAATTGTGATGTTCTAGGGGAACTCTGTCAGGGAAATTACCTCTTAAGTTTGACTTGAGATGGGGAGCCTATTGTTGGGGAAATCCTCGTATATTTTGGAGACTTGGCGAAGGAATAGCCAATCTGATGCTATAAATTTCACTGGGGAAGTGATCAGGTGGTCTAGGGTTCGGATGTATTGCTCGAGAAAATTTGAGACCTTTAGGGAATAGGAGATGATCCTAAAGTTTGGGATGCTTTAGGGGTCCTCCGGGGACGTTGCCGAGAGGATATTCACTTGGATTTTGAGAGTTCCGCTGGGAAAATAGGGGTTCCGTGCAAAATTTTCTTGGTGAAAATGTTCTAAACCCTCTCCGGGATATTAGGAATTTTCTGAGGATTTTTCAGGGACTTCTGGTATTTTTTGGGAGTTTTCGTAAGAAAATTTAATGGGGGTGCCGGTCGGCATGGTGTGGAGGGTTCCATTCGGCAGTGGCATGGACTTTTAGACTGCCTCGAGAAGTTAAAAGGTCAGTGCCGATCGGTAAGTGGGGGTGCAGTGATGATCGGCATGATCCTTGGCTTCCTATAAAAAGGGGGTGGGTTCCCCTCATTTTTCACAGCTTCTTGCCTTCTCTCTTTCTGCGATTTTCTTCTGCGAATCGTTCTAACATTCCATAATCTAAAAAATGGCCGCTTTTATGAGCACTGCGGTACACAGGGAGTGGTTGGCTATTGACGATTGGGCAAATGTGGAGTGGAGGGCCAGGGCACCTCTTGCTTTGGGGAGTGAGAACTCTTTTGATGCCTTCGAGTCAGTTATAGATGAGCGAACTTTACTGCAGGAGCCGTCGCGTCATCGCTCTTCTATAGTGGTGAAACCTGGTGGTTATGTAAGTAAAAAAAATGACCTTTGGCATTGTTTTTTGGTGATTTCATTTTTTTCTTGGATTTTGACAAGATTTTTCTTTGACAGTCTGATGTCTCTTTGTAGACTATGTGTGCCCACGAGACGATGGGCTTAAGGATGTCTAGGAGACCTTCCACTTGTGGTGCATTGGGTATTATCGTCAGCAGGCTTTTGGAGGCTGGCGTTCGTGCTGATTGAGATGACTCGTTCGACGACGGTCTTATGCGCTATGGGGTAGAGGTGGTGGGACACTACCCATACTTTCCATTTTGGCTTCGGGGATATGACTGTGACTCCCATAGATGTGCAGCAGCTGCTGGGGCTGGATTACGATGGAGAGAAAATAGAGGTGGATCGTTCCCTACGGGTGGGGCGGGAGGCGCTCTGTGATATGGGGAGGATAGTATCTGGGGACTCTATTCGTCTGTCCATACTGAGGGATGTTTTTTTGGGTAGGGTGATTGATGCGGAGGACGGGCTGTAGGTGAGGCAGTTGGCCCGACTGTTTATTTTGCTGGTGTTGGGGGGATTTTTGGTGGCGTCGAGCGGCGTCGTTGTCCACTTATGGTTTTTGCCATACTTGAGGATGTTTTTGAACATCCCTCTCTATGATTAGGGGAGCCTGACTTTGGTGACCCTTTATTTTTCTCTGGATGCTTTTAGCTGGTGCTGCCGACAGACTTTTACTAGAGCCATGTATCTTCTTGAGGTATTCTTTAATTTGTGAATTTTCCTTTCATGCATTCGCATTTTCCTTGTGCGTTTCTTTTTTATCGTGGATTTTTTTCTTTGGCAGACGTGGTTCTATGAGGTGATTGGGTGTAATACCCAGCTGATTTGTCTGAAGGATGATACTATTGGGGACTTTTGTCGATTATATTGGTGGTGGAAGGCCAATCGGCAGTCGAGGAAGTCTCTTTCTTTGGAGGCGGTGCGTTAGGTCTTGAATGGCCTGACCAGTGATAGGGTAAGACTTTTCCTTTCTCCAGTCTAAGGGCCTTGTGTGCTCTGATTCCATATTGCCTTATATTTTACTGGGGATTTTTCAGATGACTTTTTACCCTTGGGGGACGACTGTTCAGGACACGGGGGCGACTGGGGTGAATGCGTAGATGAGGCGTTTGCTGGGGCATGAGTTTGGCCACTATTGGTATCTCGGGGAGAGGGTGGTCCGACAGATTGCGGAGGAGGATATGGTGGTGCCACATGCGAGGCCCGCTATGTCTATGAGGTGGGAGCGACTGTTGCCCGTGGATGCGAGGATCGCGACTATGATTGCGATTCCTATCTATTGTACACCAATACGGTTGTGCCGTATGATTATATGGACTTCACGACGTGTTGGATGATGGCGCCCAACATATATGATGCACTACCTTTCCCTCCTGCGGGTTCGAGTCGGCCAGTGGGGTCCTCCCACAGTGGTGGCTGTCCGTCGACATCTGTGGCAGCGGCGACTTCGGAGGTCCCCTTTGTGAGGTTGCATACCCCTTCATGCAATATTCGGTGGGCTGATGGAGGGATGGTGCCTATGTTGCATCGTCCTCATGTGATGGACCAGATGGATTTGGGCTTGACAGAGGAGGTTTTTCGTCCTTTGGGGATACCTTTCTGTTCTTTTTTCTTGGTTTCTTTTTTATTTCTTTTGATCTTCTCTGGTTGATACCGATTCTTCCTTTTATTGCAGCAAGTTTGGGTGTCCACCACTTGGATGAGGGATATTAGGGACTGGATATCTTTGGTGACTGCCCATATTCGGGATACAGTTCCTGTTCCTTCTTGCTTGGTACCGTCCGCCTCATCCGGGGAGGAGTCTGGTTTGGGTAGTGGTGGTGCGTCATCTCGTCGTAAGGGAAAGAGAGTGCATCGCAGGGGTGGGAGTTCTTAAAGAGAGATGTGAAGGTTAGGTGAGAGAGAGAGAGAGAGAGAATGTGGGTTCGGGTTGAGTCCCGTTATTTTTCTACTTTTCTTTAATTTCCTGCAAAATGATGTAACAAAGAAACATAACTATGAGAAGTAATGGAGTTTTTTATTTATCTTCTGTTAGTAATGAATGAATTAATGCATATGCTCTTTTTACTTTGCTGCTGAGACCGTAAAAGAAATATTTTTGGGATTTGAAGGAAAGTTTAAATTAAAATGAGAATTTATATAAAGATGGAAGGGGATTTTGAAATTATTTTGAGAATATCAATTTATTTTTATTGAGTTTTTTGATTTTGACAAAAGAGGAAAAGGGGAAGTTTCTAAAAATAGGAGATTGTCGATCGTCAAGCACCTTGTCCTGCCTATCGGTAGGTCAGTCCAGTCCTATCAATTCAAAGCTTTGATTGGTACTCTCTTCAGCCTCTGGTACCTTGTGGGGTAGGATTTCATCCGATTTCTACGGGGGTTATGTTTTTTTATGAGGGTTTTCAAGTATAAAAAGGGGTAAGGGTGGAGTGCTTTCAGCACACCTTCACATCCTAACTTTCTTATTCTCTAAGATGGCTTTCCCTGGTAGTGTTGAGTTTCCCAACTACCTCGAGACTTTGGAGGCAATGTGCTCCTATAAGGTCGACTATGATGCTTTCAACATGCGTCGAGTCTCTTTATGGCGTAATCGGCCCATAGAGTGAAACATACTGATGGCAGCTGATTAGGCATAAATTCTTCACACTTATCCCCTTAATTTTGGTATTTTTATGATCCCGTGCGGTGTAAATAACTTGTATTTATCTCATATTTATGCTACTAACCCTTTTTGGCAAGTATTTCGTATTTTGTGTATCTCTTATGTGTTTTACAAGTATTTCATGCAAGAAAGATGGAAAAGAGAACTCAAAATAGTGAAAGAAACTAAGAATCAGGGAGTTGAAGGGAATTTTCCTAACTTTGCAGCCTTAGTCCGGAGGTGGGTAAGCTGGAAAGTTAAAGATCTTTTAATCATAAGAACACTGGAAAAAACGACACCTCAATCCGAGCTACGGTGAAGAAGTTATGCCAATTTGAAGTTGAGAAGAAATCCAAGAAAAAAGCTGTCAGACCCAAACCGAACCGAAGCTGAGGAAAAAGAACCGGCCCGCCCATTTGTCACGCACCAGATCCGCTACAAAATTAGTCACGCTCCATGTCCGTTACAAAATTAATCACGCTTTCTAAGTGTGACAAATTGGCAGATACGGGATTTTTATTTTGTGCTTATCTTTTAGCCAAAAGAGTTTTATGTTTTGGGGACTCTTCTAAACGACCTCTAGCCTATATATTTAGTCATTAGGACTTTTTTATTCAGATTTCATTCATGTAAAAGCTCCATAACAAGTAGGAACATCTAGGAGAAAGATTCACATATTTTGCACCATTAATTCAAGAGCTTTTCCAGTTTTTCTTCAATCTTTGATTTCTTCTTGCATGTTCTTGTTCTTCAATCCTGGTAACTTTTATATTCAGCACTTTTATTATTATTTCACCATGCTAGGCTAGATTTCTCAAGGCCGGGATACATGAACCCAGCCAGATGTGTTAGTTGCATGTGTATAACATTATCCTCTGAATTTAGTGATTGATTACGATCGTATTGCGTACGAACACAACAATTGTAGATCTTTAGATCTCATTTGCCTCTGGGTAACCGGGATGCTTTAGAATGCAATTCGAGTGTCACTATCGCGATACCGATTTACTCGTCCTCAGATTAAGTATAACGCGGGCTTGAACCTCGTATACGTAATGCTTGGGAGTACTAAATTCTGGGTCAAATTAATCATTTAAATTTACGATTAGTATTATATCTGCAATACACTAGGGTTGGGGGATTGTATTCCCGTCCTATTTTTCGCATACATAGTTTAAAGTTTTAAACCAGTTTTTATTATAATTCTAGGTAATTTAATATAATTGCACCTTTTCATAATTTCATAATTGCACTTAGTTGTAGTCAATTCTCGAAACCAAATCATTTTTTCTTTCTTTTTAGGGTCAAAGTTAGGATTCCTGTGTCTTTTCCCGTCGTTATCTTAGTTCCTTGTGGATACGATCCCGACCTACCGGGTTTATTACTAACGCGACAGGCTTGCACTTGAGCCTAGAGTGAACGCACATTAGAGACACATTCTGAGTCGCGTCAGCAGCGATACAATTTTTGTACGCCGAAGACCATGTATTCCGCTTTGGCTTGAAAGAAGTCTGTCCGACTTATAAGGAATTTCCTGCCATGTTGGGAGTAAATCCTATTGTGGCGGCTGCTATGTCTGAGTTTTCCCAATCTCCTCGGGAGCTATTGGTTAGTCTTCACCATGTCTCACCCTCGGTGGGTAGATCCTTGGTTACTGGAGGAATGATTTCCCTTCCAGCGGTGCTGCGATCTATGCATTTGTAGGAGGTTGGTGATGTTGGATATACCGGAGCCATCATTTTGGGCTTTATTTCAAAATTACTGCTGGTGATTAGGGAGCTGCTGGTGGACCCACAACTTGCATCCATCACTTCATGGATGTCATACCATCGCAATCCTGCGGCGATGATACTGGCGGAGACTTTGAATGGCCTGGATGCCTGGCGAGAAGGTCATTCCAACTTTCTAAGGAGTATCCCCGTGATGTTGTTCATGTGGTTATCTGAAAGAGTCCGCCTAATGACTCCTCCGGAATACCCTTTGTCGGTTGTACCCAACTTCTTTTCGTGCCATTTTATCAGCATTGTCCTCGATATTGAGAGCTGAGAGAACTGGTTTGTAGGGCATGGGGCTCTAAATCTGCGCTGGTCAGTGCCTTGGTGGGGACACTTGCTGTGTATTCTGGAGACGGGGGAATACCCGTACGTCCGGATGGTTGGTCTCAAACAGACCACTTTCTATTTCCCTTGGCGTCTTCTGTGTCAATTTGGCTGGGAGCAGGTCGTTCCACTTCAGACACTAGATTTTATTTTCGGTAGAAGATCTGACAGAGCGTCTGCGCATGCGACTTGGCTCTTTGTTGGAGAGTCGGCGTCCATCGTCCCGTCCTTCTCAGTCTATTGGGAGAGTTTGGCACATCCCGGGGATTAAATGAAGTGGTCGTGGAAAAGAGTGGTTAGCAAGATGTTGGGAGTGGAGACTGGACAAAGGTGGCTTGTCTTATCCGATACCATGGAGGGAGGTGGGGTAGTTTTTTCGAGACTGGTTTGAGCTTATCGGTCTATGGAGCGTCTGCGGCACTCCATTAAGGCAGGGTAAGTTTAGGGACCCCAGTATGTAGATGATGATGATGGAGCGAGCTCCTCTGGTAGCTGTGGGTAGGACTCTTGGAGAGTTTGTTTTGTAATGGGGAATAAATTTGGCGATTTTATTTGGCTTTCTAAGAAGGTAGGGGGAAGGGAGTTATCCGTTCCTTTTCTTATGTAATTGTACTGTAATTTCTTATTAGTGAAATAAATAAGTTTTTGATCATCTAAATGTGCCTTTTGATGAATTTTGTATTTTTGAATTATCTATACCGATCGCTAAGGCATGCATAATCCTTTTGTTAAAGTATATGTTAGAATGAACTGTCGTTCTCGGAGATAAGAAAATAATAGTTTTTTAATGAAAAAGAAAGGTCCGTGCTCACGTAAGATGTATGAGCTGCCTACGTACCTCTAGTTTTTTTTAAAGGTTTTAATTTTTCTGGAAAATTATTTTTGCAGAGGATCAGGCCCACGTAGTTTTGGGTAGAGGGAAATGAAGAGATTTTTTTTAGAATAGAAGGGAGACGAGAAGAGTCGTATCACGCCGAGATTTCGGACTAGGGGTAAAATTTCTTGAGATGGTCCAGGTTGACTGGACGATCCATCTCTTCTCCATCTAGGTCGGTGAGCATGGCGGCACCACCGGACAAGATTTTCTTCACAATGTACGGGCTTCTCCAATTGCGCTTGAATTTCCCTCTGGGTTCCCAGATGGGCTTTACTATTTCTTTGAGGGATAAATACCCTTCTCGGACATCGCGGTCCTTGACCATCTTATTAAGTGAACACGCTATTTGGCGATGGTACCCTTGTATGTGATACAATGCTTTCAGTCTCCTTTTGTCCAAGAGTGACAGCTCGTCGAGACGACTTTGATGCCAACCATCCTCACTGACTTGGCTTTCGAGCATGACACGAAGTGAAGGGATTTCTATCTCCACGGGTAGGACTGCTTCCATGTCGTAGACTAAAGAGTAAGGGGTAGCCCCAGTAGAGGTTCAAATTAAGGTTCGGTAGCCCCAGAGGGCCTCAGGGATTCGATCGGCCAAATCTCGATAACTTTCGGTTATCTTACTAATGATGACTTTGAGGTTCTTATTGGCGGCTTCGACTGTACCATTAGTTTAAGGTCAGTAGTGAGAAGATTTGTGTCTCTGAATCCCATAATCATTGACCACTTCTGTGACCTCTACCTCGAAAGGCAACCCATTATCTGACACTAACGTGCGGGACCCCATATCGGCAGATGATGTTTTTCTTGATGAATTGGGCCACTTTCTTGGCATTTAGGACTGCATATGACTCGGTTTTGACCCATTTGGTAAAGTAATCAATGGAAACTAGGATGAACTCATGCCCGTTGGAAGGCTTGGGTTTAACCTTCCCTATGATGTCGATGCCCCAGGTGGAGAACAACCAGGGAAAAGTCATGTTGTACAATTTTCGCGAAGGCAGGTGTTGAAGGTTGGAAAATTGTTGGCATTTGAGGCATCTTCGGACATTAGCGGTGCAATCCTGGATCATGGTGGTCCAGTAGTAGCCTTGTCAGATGATCTTCTTGGCAAGCATGTGACCATTCATGTGGGTCCCGCATTCCCCGTGCGGATTTTCTGCATTAGCTCTTCAATGTCAGCCCCTGTGATGCAGTGTAGATGGGTTCCATTGATGTTTCTCTTGAACAGTGCTTTGTGACAGATGATGTATTGGGTTGCCAATCTTTGGAGGGTTGCCCGGTATTTCTTGTTGGAACCCTCGAGATACCTACTATGCTTGAGGAGGTGCCAGATATCGTAGTACCAGTAATTGGCTAGCTCGGGATCTTCTTTGATGATGAGCTCAATGTGGTAGCAATGGGTTGGTTTATCTTGCTTTTGAACTAGGAAGAGGGCCATTGTTATTCCTTCGGGCATGTCGACCATGGGCATCGTCTAAGTTATTCTATGCTCGAGGTAAGTAGTGGAAGGTGATGTCTTTGAATTAGGAGGCTAGTTCTTCTACGTGGGCATAAAAGGGTTGGATTTTATCATCCTTGACTTTCCATTTTCTGAGCACTTAACCAATGATGAGGGCATAATCCCCGTAGACATATAGGCATTGAATTCCTTTCTTGAGAGCAACTTTGAGGCCTACCGTACACGCCTCGTATTCGATCATGTTATTGGTGCAGGGGAATTATAACTTGATGGTGATGGGAGTGTGGGATTCATTTGGGGTGATCAGAAGTATCCCAATTCCATATCCCTTTTTATTGGCAGCGCCGTCAAAGAACATTTGCCATCGGAGGTCGTCTTGAGTGGTGTAGAGGATATTTTCATCTGGGAATTTGGAGATCTAGTTGTCGGCTTCTTCCATAGGGTAGTCAGCGAGGTAATCAGAGATGTCTCTTCCTTTTATGACTTTCTGCGTGATGTACACGATATCAAACTCGTCAAGGAGCATAAACTATTGAGCCATTCGATTGGATAAAGTAGGTTTCTCAAGCAGTTACTTGATGGGGTCCATTCGGGATACAAGTTTAATGGGGAAGGTGAGCATGTAGTGTCGCAACTTTTGGGTGACCCAAATAAGTGCGACACATGCTTTTTCTAAAGTAGTGTAGTTGACTTCGTATCTGACCAATTTATGACTAGCGTAATAGATGGCTCTTTCTTTACAGGAATCCTCAAGGTATTGGGCTAGCAAAGCCCCAACTGTAGTTTCAGTTACGGTTAGGTATGGAAGCAAGGGGAGACCAAGCTGTGGTGGCATGAGTACCGGAGGTTGGGTCAGATATTGTTTGATTCGGTCAAAAGCTTCTTGGCAGGCCTCGTTCCAAACTTTGGTTGAATCCTTTCGGAGGAGTTTAAAAATCGGTTCACAGATGGAGGTTAGCTGGCTGATGAACCGACTGATGTATTATAATTTTCCAAGGAAACTACGGACTTCTTTTTTCGTTCGGTGAGGTGGCATCTCAAGTATGTCTTTTAGCTTGGCAGGATCTGCTTCTATCCCTTTCTCACTGACCATGAATCCTAAGAGTTTTCCCTTTATAACATCGAAGACACATTTCTGTGGATTGAGTCTCATCTGATACCGTCGCAGTCGTTCGAAGAACTTTTAGAGGCTGGGAACATGACCTTCTATAGTTTTAGATTTGACAATCATATCATCCACATAAACCTCGACTTCTTTGTGAATCAGATCATGCAGGATGGCTGTGGTAGCCCTCTGGTAGGTAGTCCCAGCATTCTTGAGACCAAATGGCATAACAGTGTAGCAAAAGGTTCCCCATGGCGTGATGAATGCGTTTTTTTCTTAATGATCTGGGTGCATTTTGATTTGGTTTTACCCAGCAAACTTGACGACGAACGACTTGAGAGCATGACTGGTTGTGTTATCCACGATCATGTCGAAATTGGGTAGCGATTAATCATCCTTCGGAGAGGCTTTGTTAAAGTCCCGATAGTCTACACACATTTTAACTTTTCCTCCTGATTTCGACACATGCACTATGTTGGCTAGCCATATGGGATATTCGATCACACGAATGAAGCCCACGTTCAGCTGTTTGACCACTTATTCTTTGACTTTGAGCGACCATTCGGTGCGAAGCTTTCTCAGCCTTTGTTTAATCTGCTTATAATCTGGGAGAGTGGGGATCTCATGTTAAGCTATTTCGGGATCAATGCCGGGCATATTGTCATAGGACCACACGAAGACATCCACGAATTCCTTCAATAATTCTTCGAGTTGTGCGCGCTCATGCTCGTCGAGGGTATCCCCTATCCTAATCTCGCGTAGTTGGATACTAGAACCAAGGTTAACAATAATAGTTTCTTCTTCATTAACTTGAACGCTGTTATGTTGTTTGTTATTAACCTTATTTAGATCAGTTAATAATTGTTCATTTGCAAAATCATCATCATCAAAAGTTTGATTAGAATCCAAACAGTTAATGTAAGGCACAATAAGATACTCAAAATCTTTATTTATTTCATTGATAGGAAAAATAAAATTGAGAACCTCATCAAAGGAGGTCTCAATTTCATTAGAGCAAGGATAGACAACAGAAGAAGAGATGGGGTAAACATTGGGGTTAGGTGGGATTTCAACAGGTAGAACCAGCACAGCATGCCAGTTGAGGATAGGTATATCAACAACTTTAATCAGGTGAGATGGATCCAGTGATGTAGTGTTTGAATTAACCATGCAGAGTGTCAGCCCCAGTGTCTGTAAGTTGAAGGAATCTTTGGAGTCACTTCTCTCAGAATCTTCGGTATCTCTGATGAGCGATTGTATATGGTGTTGGGAACTTTCGGCCCATGGGTAGCTGTCTTGGAAAAATATCTCCATTCCAGGCTTCATCTTTTTATCTGTATGGCCATACCATGGTTCTGGGAAGCCACAAAAGGGGAAGTCTTCGCCCTCTTTGATGAATCGTCCATTCAAGGAGTTAATTAGGATAGTCTGGATGCAATCTAGTCTTCTCTTTGGTTGAGACTGGTGGATCATTTTGATCTCTCATTCTAATGGTTGATACCCCAAACCACAAGGCGGAAAGTTTTTTTCAGTTCAACAGGTTCAATTATCCCCGGTTATCTTTGTCCTAGCCCCAGTACGAGCATGAAGTGCATGTTTCTGAACATTAGAATTATATTGACATTGCCATGAGGGTCATTTTCTGGACAAACCCTTTCTTTGAAATCATCCCCTACCAGGAGTAGAAGTGGCTCAACTCGGAATCCTTATAGGAGCATATCATTTAACCCGTGTTGTATCTTAAGGATTGGGTTGTTGGTACTTGCACCCTTGGCATTGTCATCGTCTCCCAAAACGGTGATGACTCATTCATTGACGAAGAACTTTAATTACTGATGGAGCGAGGAAGACACACCCTTGATACTATGGAGCCAAGGTCGTCCGAGCAATAGGTTAAACTAAGTTGGGATATCAATAACTTGGAATTCAATGACAGGGTTTATAGGGCCATCCCCTATTACAAGTTTTATGGATCCCATTACTTCTCGACGAGTATTATCGTAGGCACGTACAGCAGCGGAGGTTGGAGCGAGGTCACTTTCCTTTGGTCCTAAGCATTTGAAGGTTCTTAATGGGCAGACATTCAATGCGGATCCATTATCCACAAGAGAGAGAGGTACGATTTTCCCCATAACTTCGACGGAGATGTTAAGAGCATGATTGTGATTTGGCCCAATTCTGGGAATTTCTTCTCCGAAAAAGGATAGAATTCGGGTAGAGGTCAAGGATCTGAATAAATTTACCACCTCTTCTGGTGTGGTAGAAGGAGGGACTATGGGTCCAGTGAGCAATTTGATCAAAGCATTTCTGTGCAGCTGGGAAGACATGAAAAGCCCACATAGAGTGATATTAGCTTGAGTTTTCTTCAGTTGATCAAGGATCTTGCTTTTCTCGAGGGTTATTTCTGGCATAGGAAGGTTTTCAATGCCCTTCCCTTTGTCATTGGCTAGTAGTGAGGTTGGGATCTGGCAATCCTCCCTGATCTGGTTATGTGATTTACTTAAGAGGGAAGAACATGAACTAGGGGTGGTAATTCGGGTCAACGGGTCGTGTTTCAGCCCGACACGACATGACACGATAAGAGTTTTTCGGACACGAACATGACACGCCACGAATTCGTGTTTTTTTTAGTTGACACGAATAAAAAATAACACGGCATGACACGAAACGAATACCAAAATTTCTTAAATTTCAAGCCTAAAAAACACGATAACACGACACAACACGACTTATAATTCAGACACGAACACGACACGACACGACTTCGTGTCAAAAAACACGCCACGAACACGACATATCGTGTTAATTTCGGGTCAATTTCGTGTCGTTCCGTGTCGTTTTTTCGTGTCGTTTCTAAAATTTCCACCCCTAATATGAACCCTGTTTCTTCGTCGATCTCAGGTTGTTCTTCCACTTTGTTTATTTCTCCAAGGATTTCTTCAAATGATATCATCCTACACATGTCGGCTACCGGGCATGTTTTATCGGAAGCTTGCTTTTCATTCAAATCTTTAAATCCCCCCCCCCCCCATCCGGTGGCAACAATTTTGTCTTACCATGTAAAGTCAATGCATTCCACAACTTCAATGGCTTCTTCATACATGTCGTCCAATTCTACGGGGATATGTAAGGTTGAAGGGACCCGGCACCCTTGTAGCTTAAGAGTATTAAGTAACTCGGTCATACTGCAAATATTATTGGTTTGCCTGAATAATTTTTCCATGATCTGGATAACATCACCTAGGTTGTCTTCATCTGTCGGTACTACCCAATGGTCTGACTCTCGAGCCCATTTTTGCGCTTTCAAGAACAGCGTACTGAACCTTTGGCAATAAATGATCATTTACGAGGGAAATTTCAGCCCGAACTTTAGGAGTTGGTTAAATACTTCTGATAATTCCATACTTCCATTTTTAGAACGGGTACGAACAACGATGCATGCTCTGGTAAGGAGTGACACTACCTAATCAGCAAGGCCAAGATGGTGTAAGAGGAAATATGGGCAAGCTTAGAGAGGTTTGGGAGAGTGTATGGGTGTGATTTGAGTTGAGGGATCAAATTCTGGGTTCTCTTCTAGGAAGATGGCATTAGAATGATTTGGTAGTGGGTTGTGTTTGGCTTAGGATTGGCTGGTGGGGCAATGGTACCCCGGTCAATTAGACCTTGGATTATGTTTCGAAGGTGAAAGCATTGGTCGATGGTATGGCCAACAGTTTGATGAAATGCGCAATAGGCATCTGCCTTGAAGTTCCTTGGGAGTGGATTTGGTAATGTAAGGGGATCCAAGGGTTTGATAAGGCTTAGGCTTAATAGGGCTTGATAAAATTGGAGAGGGGAGCATGGAGCTCGATGTATTCCTTTTGGAATGGGAAAGGACGACTTTCTGGTGCCCAAGAGGTGGTTGGTTGAGAGATGTTATTGATGGTTGAGACTGCAGCACTGAAATGTTTTGTGACACCCCACTTAATAAAATACCAGGTGATCAGTCCTATACCAAATTAAAACAGGAATCCCAGTTGAATCATCCTTAGCATCACTGTCGAATTTTTTTTAAAGCATACTAACCACCTAGTATTCCAAAAACCGGTGCCAATTTTAACTTTTTGATTAAACAAAATAGTACATGCGGAATTAAATATAAACCATTCACACAACTTAATGAAAATAAACTGAATTATTAATTAAACAATTTGCCGAATAAACCATCGGCCACCAAAGTGAAATAATCCAAAACAAATATCCAACACAGGAATAAAACCAATCTGAAAACTGAACTGAAAGTCTGGGCGACATACCCTAAATAAAACTAAAACTGATACAAGATTCCTACTCTAGGAATGAATGAATGATGCATCTAATTGAAACTCCTGCTAGCATCCACATATGCCGCAGCTCCGTGTCCCTGGAATATAATATCAATCCTGGCGTCCCTGTGGCTGGACACCTAAAAGGTTTTGAAAATAGTTTTATAGCAAGGGTTAGAACCCAAAATATTTTGAAAATATTTAGCAAGTGAACTAACTGTAGTAATTTAAAATGCATGAATGTGCTTCATATTTAAGTTAGTGTTGCACTCCCTTGTGGACATTCTCACCCCTCCACTATTGTGCACACCTACCGGTTACCTTAACCCCCACCTAGTTGTACTACCCCGTCCAATTATTCCTGGTATAACCTTCCCTTTCCATACTACTCTAACCGGAGTATAATGGTTCTTGTATTATAAGTTATCTCATAATTAACTTAATTACTTCCTCTTAAATAGTAGCATGTAACCGTGTCACAAGTTATATAAAGTAAATACATCACACACTGTATCATTACCCGTATATAATATTTATTACCATTATATACGTACCTTTACCACAATATCCAAACATATAACATACGTATATCCATCCCTTCGAGTATACCCTCACTGGATGATTCCCTCTAAAATGCTATCTCACTAGGCGTACTCACAAAACCTAGTTTCCCAAGTTGGAATCACTCACCAGCTTGGCCCAAAATATAAACGTAGTGGAGGCGGTCATATTCCTTTCCTAAAAGTGAGATAAATCCCTCACCTATATATACCGGACGCTATGACCTGGGGATATACTCGCCCTACTCCTCAAGCTAGGGGATTCACCCACATCGCGCAACCTCCCTTGATAGCATTAGAGTATATAAATTGAATAAATATCTAGTCACTGATATTTAATATCACACACAATATATACAATACACCGTATATATATAATATCAACCCCGGCTTTACCGTATACTCGAAATCCCTTACACTGCCTGTAATTTAATATCACGCACAATATGTACACGTATACATATACTATCACTACACCGTATATATATAATATAAACCCCGGCTTTACCGTGTACTCAAAATCCCGTACACTGCCTGTAATTTCCTGAGTCTGTGGCCCGATTCATCGTAATTAATTTTCTCACTTAATAACTTATCATTTTCCCAAGTCTATGGTCCGACTCTAATATCATTAATTCACGCCTCAATTACTATAATACTTTCCCCGACTCTATGGTCCGACTCTAATTAAATTAATTAACACACCCATTAATTTAATACCTCCCCGAGTCTACAATCCAACTCTAATTAAATTAATTAACACACCCATTAATTTAATACCTACCCGAGTCTACAATCCGACTCTTATTAAATTAATTAACGCACCCATTAATTTAATACCTATCCGAGTCTACAATTCGATTCTTATTAAATTAATTAACACACCCATTAATTTAATACCTACCCGAGTCTACAGTCCGACTCTTATTAAATTAATTTACACATTAATTAGTCAACACAAATTCGAGTCTGTGGTCCGACTCCCAATTAATTAATTTACATATTGATTAATTTATACCAAATTTTGGGTCTACAACCCGACCCTAAACTAATTAATTACAACGTCAATTAATTTAATACTTTTTTGAGTCTACCCTTCGACTCTACCTTCATTAATTATCACATCCATTAATTTAATGACTTGGTGTCACTCAACCATTATCCCCGGACTCACTTACTTGACCCGTAACTTAATATTTCCCGAGCCTATGTTCCGACTCTAAATTAATTTCTTTTTCTCAATAATTAATTTAATACTTTGGTGCCACTTAACCAATATACCCGGACTCACTCACTTAGTCCATCTTACATCTCATAATTTCATACCCACATATTTGCCTACAATGTGTCACACATTTATTTCCATAAATTCCCCAATTATATTTACCTATAATTACCAACATACCCGGACTCGATTACTTGGCCCGAAATTAAATATTTCCCGAGTCTACATCCTGACTCTAAATTAATTAGTTTATCTCCAAACTTCAATACCTTGGGGTCGCTTGACCAATAAGCCCGGACTCGCTCACTTGATTTGTATCTCACTATTTTGGAATAAAATTTCTCAAATCCATCCATAAAGTGCCCCGCATAAATTCTTCTTAGTCCCAATTACTTTCTCCCATAATTGCTAGGAATATTTGTTTCATAATTATTTGTCACTTATTAATGTATGAAACCTAACTTTCTAATAAATTTCCCTTTATATAATAAACTGGCCGAACTGCCCAGATTTCTGCATCATCTATCGATCGAGCCCCCTGGGTCGATCGATCGATCGTTCTAGTATTCGTCCTCTCCAGCCACTGTCAGCCATGGACGAAACTTAAAGCTTTGGTTCTCAAACTAAGCCCTTACCAAAATACAAATAACATATCCTCTATATGAGAAAAGGGTCTAAACATCCCACAGACCTCAATTAATCAGCAATATCCATTAATTCCAAGGTTTTCCCGATTTTGGTATTATTTGAGTTTCACATCTCAAATACGAATTTCATTCCTATTAACAACAATTAACCATCTACTCTTATTGGTTTTAACATACGATTCATTTCTCTACATTCTAGAATCATAAACACGATCAATCTCCCCCTTAATCCCATTAAGGTATATCAATTTCCTAAAACCCAATTTAACTTCGGTTACAAGCCCAAAACGAATTTTGATTTACACATCACTATGATATGAATTGATTATCATCAATTTAGAAATTACAACTGTTAACCACTTGCTTGGAATTGTTCATAGTGTCTGATCTGTTGGTGTAGTCCCTTAATTTAGCTCCAAAATCCCCAAATTGGCTCTTGATTTGCTTTCCCCCAATTTCCCTCTCAAGCCCTAGGCTTAGAGCTGAGTTTACTGCCTCTCCCTAATCTCTCAATTAGGTTAAAAACATCAAATCCCGTTTTTGGTCATGTGGGTCTAATTAAAAAGGCCCAACTCACCTCGTGTGGGCCCGGCTATGCCCAAAAATGTCCCGAGACCCAATTACCACCTCTGGGTACTCTTTTTTGACTATCTCGATCCATACGGACGTAACCACGCACTCAGAATTTCCATCCGAAATACTTTTCAAAATTGCCAAGTTTCGACCTCAAAATGTGACACACTATATTTGAACCATTAAACTTAAAAGCCGCCAATTATAAATAATTCGGCTCACTTAAATAAATTCTCCAACTCATGAATTTAAGTTTCTCAAATTTAAATATTTTTATAACTCCCAAAAATAATTAAATATTAAATCCTCAAAATTACGGGGTGTTACAGGTTTGTCATATTCTCTGGGGGTGAACTATCCGGACACTTTCTTTGGTTCAACTTTTGTTTTAGCAAGGCCATCCTCGATTTTAACTCCTGCTTGTCTGAGATCTTGGAAGTGGGGATAGTATTGTCCTCCCATTGTAGCTCGAACATGGGATAAGAAGTTCTTCTTTACTATGTTGACTTGTTCTTCCTCAAATGGCCGATTGGTCATGGTGGTTGCTTTTTCCCTCTATCGGGCTATGAAGTTACTGATTGATTCCCCAGAGTTCTGTTTGAGTAGTTCGAAATCATATCGGGTGACCTCAAGCACTTCGTTTTATTTGAACTACGACATGAATTCTCAGGCTACATCCTCCCAGCTACAGATTTTGGACTCCTCGAGAGATAAAAACCATCGGAGGGTGCTATCCTTCAAAGTTTGCTAAAATAATTGGACCATCACTTCTTCAGAAGCCCCTATGAGGGTCATAGAACGGTGATAACAACGAAGATGAACAATCGGTGGTCTACTTCCTCCGAATTTCTCGATATTTGCATCTTGAACTTCTCGGGTAACCTTGCCTTAGGATAAGGAGACATGTGGGTGTAGTCCATGTAATTCCCAGAGATTCTGACTTGGTCAAACTTCTTAGTTAGAATCTTGAGATCCTCTTTGAACTTGTTCAACTCTTCCACTTTTGGATCAATGATCGTAGGCAAGTTAGCCCCAGGATGGGCAAGGTTTGGCATAGGAAGCTGGGCAGGCGGTGGCCCATTAGCAGAAGGGGCACGTGGAGCGTGTTGATACTCTTCGGGAACCCAAATAGGCTCGGGTGGATCCATAGTGCTAGGGAATAGGGTCTCGGGATCTTGAGGAATAGGAACCCGATTTCATTGCATCTCTAGGACCTCAGTCTGGAGGTTGTCAATCTTGGAACGAGCTAAGCTAAGACTGCCGTTAGATCTGGCTGCACAACTGGTACTTGATCTGTGTTCTCCATGGAAAGCAGATGGATACCGGACTCGAAAGAAGTAGCAGGGGAATGGACGAAACTCCGAGGCGATTTGACTAAAGACCGAAGCCAATAAGGAGCCAGGCCAAGGACGTGCGATCGACTTGAGAAAGCGTAAAATGGGATTTATTTTTGACAAAAAAGGATGAAAATATTTTTGCCATTTTTTCTTTTTGAGATTGAAAGATAAAATATTTTTGAATTTTTGATAACGAAAGGAGAAATATTTTTGGATTTTTGATAAAGAAAGGAGAAATATTTTTGGATTTTCGATAAAGGAAAGAGAAATGTTTTTGGATTTTTGATAAAGAAAGGAGAAATATTTTTAGATTTTTGATAAAGAAAATAGAAATATTTTTGGATTTTTTATTAAGAAAAGAGAAATGTTTTTGGATTTTTGATAAAGAAAGGAGAAATGTTTTTGGGAGACGAGTCTCAGCACGATTATTATTATTATGTTCTCACTTGTATTAAATTTTCCTAAATGCAAAAATGAAATGCCGGACGGGACCCGAGTCTGGAAAAGTTGGGTTTGTAACATATGCAAAGTTATGGTTGGACTTGTAACTAGGCTCACGGGTAGGGTCCCATTTTAAAAATGCACGATATTTTGGGCGGCAGGCCGACCCAGATTTTCGACAGAGTTTCGGGTCGAAATCGATAATCTAGCATATGTGTCCTAGTATTGACACCTATATGTGGGTATGCAGTTGGTTCGGTGAATCGGAAAGGGTTCCCCCTTTGGCATGGCTTCCACGATATACATCTTGCTTTTGAGGGCAATCGGTACGTGTGGACAAGCCATTTAATATATCTGAGTGTACGTAAATTGCCTCACTATATACCTCGTGGGGACGGTACGTGTGAGAGCGAATTTGATATACTCAGCGTACGTGAACGAGTTCCCTGCGGTATACCTCCCGTCATAACTTCGGTCAAGCGGTACGATGCGGCGGGAATCGTTCGATATACGTCGAAGGTACTTAGCCAATGGAAGGTGAGAGTTATATCGCTTAGGATAACTGCGCGCTACCGAACAAGCGCCCATCACGAAGTGACCTTCCAATTACCGAACAAAATTTGGTCAATCACAATGCTCTTTGGTGATGTCGTGTTAATCATGCATGATTCTATTATTAGTATCTTATGATGAGAGTATCTTTCTTGATCATGCCAAACAGGGAGAAAAGTACAAGTACCAATGGTATACCAAGTATGGATGGGTGATGCGTGCAATATGTGGACATATGTTATCCTAGGTGCACGTGGTGTAAGTGTACATGGATAATCTTCTATAGGTGTGTGAATAGAATCATAAGCATGGGGTACACATGGAAAAGGGGAACATGCAAAATAGGGGAAAATATAAGCAAATATAACACCCATGTAAATAGGGTCTAGCCCTCAAAATAAGTCCCCAACAGAGTCGCCACTGTGGCCATCCGCGATGATCGCGGCGGGAGGGATGAAGAGGGGGTATCTTTATATCGAGAGGATCTTGGTCCCGTGCATCCCTCTCGGGAGCGCTTCGGCCGGCGTCGATGATGAGGTAAAAAATGTAGAGAGATGGAGTCGCCAGTCTATTTTACTCAAAATAGACAAAAGAAAAGGGAGCCATCCCGAAGGACAGCATCCAAAGACATACTGATACATACGAAACTAAAATGATTCGAAAAGAGTCCGGAGGCTAAGTTACGAAATGGGAAGGTGTTAGGCACCCATTCCGCCCTTGCAGTCTCTCACAGATTGTTTCTATTTTCCTTTATTTCCCCGTGATATGTGTGCATGTGTATATGTAGTGGAGATAGGAATCATAGACTTGTATCATGGAAGGGATAAAGCGAGTCATTTGTAGGAATGTTCATAAAAGTAATATTAGAAAATAGGATATACGCGATTACCCGAGCATTGATCGTTATAATGGGACGATAACGCATATGGAATACTATGCCACTAAGAAAAAATATATGTATATATAGAGAGAGAGATAGAATTTAAGAGAGTTAAGTTTAAAGAATATAGAAAGAAAAGAAAATGAGAGAAAATTAGGAATAGGACTCGAGTCTCTGGTTTTACCCCGAGACGCCTACGTAGCCTATAGAGGCATCAAAGTCCATGTAGTTCGTATGCAAAACGAGGGGTGGGATTTATCCCATAAATCCAACCGGGGACTTCTCTTATATTTGTGTGTGTGTAAAAAAGTGTTTTAGTTGTAAAAAAGGTGTGAGAAAAGTGTGAGAATTCCCGTTTAGAATTTATGAGCAAACCCTATTTTTCTCATTTTTTATTTATATGAAAATAAGGGATGTGTAGTAATACTAAATAAAAAGTATATTACGATATGTGAGATGAGAGAATAAAAGTGCTAAGTAATAAAACAAATTAATGCGAATTTAGGAGAATTTGAAGAGAGAGTTGAGAAAGTTGGACCTTCTTGAGGATCTTGAGCTTGATCTTGAATGTTGGAGAGCAGCCCTTGCTCTTGGATGATGATGACAGGTAGTTAATTCACCAATTTTGATGAAAAATATGATGAAAAGTGAGGGTTGGAAAGGGATTTGTATGTGGAAATCATGTTGACTTCGAGAGGGGTTTTCTGAGCTCGCTGAGAGTGATGGATTTCAAATCTTGTCTCCCTTTGAAATGAGGTCAGGCCCTCCTTTTTATAGGTTCAGGACATTGCCGATCGGCATAGTCCTGGTCCTTCCAATCGGCAAGTGTTTTTAGGCACACTGCCGATAGGTAGGGTTTGGAACCTGCCGTTTGGCAGTCTCTTATAGCTTCCTTCGGAAAATTGGTCATAGAGCGCAAACCGTTGATCCGAATTATGCATGGGGCAAACCGTTGGAAAGGTACTTCAGAGACCTTCGAACATCTTTTGGACTATTCTTGGGTCCGGGAGCTTAATTTTGGTCAAATGTGGCTCGGAAGCGTTCATCGGTCCTTTGGACGGGGGATTATCGGATGCTAACGAATCGTTCATCCGCATGGCAAGTTAGAATCGCGCACGGGGCGGACCATGGGAAATGTTAGGAGATTTACTTCGACATTCCAAAGAGTTAGACTCAATTTGGGGAGTTGACTTTGTTCCACCGGGTCCTGAAAGCGTTCGATGACTTTTTGAAGTAAAACGGATCGTTCGTTTGTACCGTAAGTCAGAATCGCACACGGGGTGGACCGTTGGAAAGGGGTTTTAGTTACCTTTGAAGATTTATTCAGTCTCGATCGATTTGAAGAGTTAAATTTGGTCAAACAGAGCCTGGGAGCGTCCGGTGGCCTTTAGGTCAAGTTTCGAGGGAAAACGGGTCGTTCATCCTTACCGTAAGTCAGAATCGCACACGGGATGGACCATTGGAAAGGGGTTTCAGTGACCTTTGAAAATTCATTCAGTCTTAGTTGAGCTAAAGAGTTTAACTTTTCGTCAAACAGAGCCTGGGAGTGCTCGATGGCCTCTAGGTTAGTACCCGGGGTATGACTTAGATTTGTAGTGATGAAGGGAGGTGCTATGGACCTAAGGAGAGGTTAAGGGGTGATAGAATGGGGTGTATACATATACATTGGTGGTAGGATTCTCATGAATGGACTTCAAGGGAATCTTGGCCCCATATAATGACCCTTTGGTCATCAGCACCAGGGTTCATGGGTACAATGTATCTAGAATATTGGTGGACGGTGGTAGCTCAATTGACGTTATGTTCTGGGACTGCTTCAAGGGGTTGAATCTCAGTAAGAAGAGGCTAGTTACTTATCACCAACCATTGATAGGGTTCAGTGGAGAAAAGGTGAACCCACTGGGGGTGTTTGAAATGGATGTTTGCCTAGAGACCTGGATGAGGTGACAAATAAAGAGAGTAAGTTTTTTGTGGTGGATGAGATTTATTCTTAGCTTATAATATCATCCTCGATAAAGTAGTATTTAAAGAATTCTAGGAAGTCCCTTCTACAGTTCACCAAATGGTAAAACTCTCGACTCCTTATGGGGTGGTGGCAGTCCAAGGTGACTAGGTAGAAGCAAGAGAGTGTTATTTCATCTCAGAAGAATAAAAGGAGGCTTACAAGATGCTCATAACCTCCAATAATATTGAAACTCTTGACCCAATGGATGAGAGAAAGTTGAAGAAGGGTGAGGCTACAGAGGAGGTAGAATACATATTCCTCAATGAGGACGAGCCAAAAAAAATTGTACAAATTGGGTCATCATTGAAGAAAGAGATCAAAGAGAAGTTGGTGGAGCTACCGAGGAAGAGACAAGGCATCTTCGCATGGATCTATGAGGATATACCAGGGATTGAACCCAAGATCATCTGCCATCAACTATATATTGATGAAGGTGCCAAACCAATTAAGAATAATAGGAGGACCTATGCCAGAGATAGGTACAAGGTCATCCAGGAAGAGGTTAAAAAGCTCCAATCGATTGAGTTTATCCATATAGTACACTACACAGATTGGATGTCTAATGCTGTCAGTGTGCCAAAAGCTAATGGGAAATGGGAAATGGAGAATGTGTGTAGAATTCATAGATTTAAACAAGGCGAGTCCAAAAATAGTTTCCTTTGCCTCGTATAGATAAGATGGTATATGCCATAACTAGACACGAGCTGGTGAGATTTATGGATGCATATTTAGGATACAACCAGATCTTCATGGATGAAGTCAATGTAGAGAAGACTTCCTTTATCACTGACAAAGGGACCTACTGCTATAAGGTTATGCCATTCGGCCTTAAGAATGTAAGGAAAATACCAGAGGTTGGTCAATAAAATATTCAAAGATGAGATCGGTAAAACTATGGAGGTTTATGTTGATGACATGCAGTGAAAAGCCTAAAGGTCGAGGACCATATGGACGACCTTGATAGAATATTCCACACCATGGATATCTAGAAGATGAAGTTGAACCCGATAAAATGTGTGTTCGGCATAGGGGCAGGACAATTCCTCACCTTTATAGTCAATCAAAGGGAGATTGAGGCAAATCCAGAAAAAATCAAAACATTGATAGAAATGAAGACACTGAAGACTAAAAAATACGTACAAAGGTTGACAGGAAGAGTTGCTACTCTGAATAGCTTCGTTTCCAGGGCCACAGATAAGTGTTTATTTTTCTTTAAGATTTTGTGAAAATCTTTACCTGGGATGAAGAATGTGAAAAAGATTTTCAAGAACTTAAAGCTTATTTGGGATCCCCAGTGTGCCTATCTCGCCCCATCAAGGGGGAGAGATTATTCCTATACCTAGTAGTGTCATAATCAACCATAAATGCAACTATTATCAGAGATGATGAGGGGGTTCAAAAGCTTGTGTACTTTAATAGTAAGGCTCTTCAAGGGGCAAGCTAAAATACCCAAGGATGGAATAGCTGGCATATGCTTTGATCCATGCCTCCAAAAAAATGAAGCACTACTTTTAAACTCATACTATGGTGGTGCTCACCGATATTCTTATGAGGCAAGTCATCTATAAATTTGAGAAATAGGGTAGGCTAATGGATTGGTCAATTGAGGTAGGAGAGTTTGACATTGTGTATCAGTCAAGGACTGTAATCAAGGGGCAGGCATTAGATGATTTTGTAACCTAATTCACTTGGGACGAGGCCGATATCAAAGAAGATGAGGTTACGATATTGCTTTAAAAGACAACCTTGGGTCCGACCGTGGTCGATGGATCAAGAGCTGACCTTATAGAAAAATAATTATTCAGAAATGGGGCATGAAGAACCTTTCTCAAATGACAACCCAATCTGGAGTTTGTTTATGGACGACTCCTCTTGTAAAAGTGGTAGTGGGACAGGTCTCATATTATCGCCTTCAGATGGGATCGATATTAAATATTCCCTGAGATTCAACTTCAAAGCTTCAAATAATGAACCTTAGTTTGAGGCCTTGTTGGCAAGTTTGTGCTTATCCAAAGTGTTGAACATAAGCCACATGATAGTACATTGTGACTCTCATCTGGTGGTAAACCAAATCCTGGGGATCTACGAGGCTAAAGAGGAGAAAATGGCCAAGTATTTAGCAAGGGTAAAGAAGGTCTTTATCAACTTCAAGGAAGTGAAAGTGAAGAGAGTCCCTTTACTTGAGAATGACCAAACCGACGTGTTAGCAAGATTAACCTCTACTACCAGAACAGAGATCAGGAGGACAGTCCCATTTGAAATACTGTATAAGCTAAGTATTGATGAGGATGACAATAGGCTTGAGTTTTGCCTAAATTTGAATCTCGGAGCATCATGGATGGATCCTCTAATTAAATATATCAGGAATGAAGAGCTCCCAGATACAAAGGATGAGAGGAAAAATTTACGGTACAGAGCGACAAAGTTCACCATTATAGGGGATGCCTTATATAAAAAGGGTTTTCTACTTCCCTTGCTCCGATTTTTCCACCCCACTGAAGTGGAATACTTCTTGAGAGATGTACATGATGGGTCATGCTCAAGTCACATTGGGGCATGGTCTCTGGAAAAAAGAATTGTGATTCAAGGCTACTGGTGGTCGACCCTTGCCAAGGACGTGACCGACCATGTAAAGAAATGTTATAAGTTCTAGAGATATGCTTGCATACCTCATCAACCTCATCAGCCTTTGTCGTCCATAATAGCCCCTAGCCATTTGTAGTTGGGGAATCGACCTGGTGGGACATTTACCCAAGGCTGCATGTAACTACAGGTGTCTTATTGTAGCAATCGACTACTTTTCAAAGTGGGTGGAGGCAGATCCCATGATTTCGATAACTGAGATGATGACCTTCAATGTCATTTGGAGGAACATCATCTAGGAAATTTGGAGGCAGAGGCCACCTTTTATTTCATTACAATTATTCATTACCAATTTAAATCTAGGAAATTTGTTTAATTTTTATTAGAAATATGGGGTATTACAAGATCCCCAACCATAATACAAGACCTAAATTTGTAATTTTTTGGTGTGGAACTGTGAAATAATATCAAATGACAAAGCTTTTTTTACCTCACATCCTGGTAAGCTCAATCATCCGATATTGACGTGATGGTAGAGATGAAAACGAACTGACCCAAGTTAAGATCTATTTTTTAGCGAGCTTGAAATCATGTTCAAGCCCGATTCATTTGCTTAAAGAATGAGTCGAGATCGACCACCTTGATTTTGAGGGGTCTAATCTCTTTTATGATTTTTGTGTAAAAATTAGAATATCAATTTACACAAATTATACCTTATGTTATGTACAAAATATCAATTTTATGACTCCATAAAGTAAAAGAAAGAATAGGCGAGCTTGATTAAAGAGATAGAGAGATGTTAATATGAATGTATATATTAGTTTTATAAAATATGCATTACTTTTACACATTGTTAATGTGTTTAAATTCTTCAGAGAAATAAACACGTAAGCCCCGAAGTTTAGAGTAATTTGTAATCCTTACCCATCGTTTCAATTTGTAATGGTAAACGCTGAAGTACATTAAGTTAACAATTGAACCACTAACACTAACATTATTAATGAAGGTTGATAAAAATCATATGTTGCATCATACGTTGCAATGGTCATGGAAAAAAGTTAGTTTTGGCATTCTAACTAAAAAATAACATGAAAAAAATCTACCAAATATCCAAGGAATACTATTAAAATAAAAAAAAATAAAAAAATATAATTTAAAAATAATGAAAATTTATTAAAAATAAAAACTTAAAAAAAACTAAAACCCGAAAGAATATATAAAAAATACAAAACTAAACAATGTATTTAAAAATTAAAAGAATAAAGACTACAGAAAAATAACTAAAAACTTAAAAATAATGTATTTAAAAGTAGAAAAATTAAAAGAAAAAAAGGAAGAGAAAATCTGAAAAATATACAAAGAACTAGAAAATACCTCAACCCCCATCGCCCCTCCTTTCACCCACGACCTCTCTCTCTCTCTCTCTCTCTCTCTCTCTCTCTCTCTCTCTCTCTCTCTCTCTCTCTCATGCACATACCCACACACTCACACACACTGATTTGATTTTATAAAATCTAAGGTTTGGTTGCATTGCTTCTTTTTTTTGTGTTCAAATTGATTGTCTTGCATTGTTAACTTCGGTTTGATTTCAACATTAATTTATTTATTTAAATCTGCGGACTTCTAGAAATATATTTTTTTGAATCGACTGTGAGTTTTGTAAAAATAGATTGTGGGGCGATCTAGGTATATTGGTGGTGGGTTGTTGGCGACTTGCTTGTTAGTGGTGATAGATTATGTGTTTGATATATATATATATATATATATATATATATATATATATATATATATATATATATATATATATATATATATATATATATATATATATATATATGTGGTACCACTTCGGCCGAAGTAGTTTTTCCATTCTCTTGCATGTCGGGTAAACCTCCTTGTCTTTTTGCACATCATATAGAGGAGGTGACAAGTCAAAAAATCTTCCACTAAGTAGAGAGGTTATCGCTTTGCACTGCTCTTAGGGAGGTTGTTCTCCTTGGGTGGGAAACTTTCCCTTCTCTTAGACACTTAGTGGGTTGCAACTTATAAAGTGATGCCTTTAAGTTGGTAAAATTCTGAGCATTTTGGGCATTTATCGCTGAATGAATTTGCATAAATTGACCAAGAGTATCCTCGAGACTCTTCCATTACGGGATCACATAATGCGCAGGAGGAGGTGATTGCATGGGTGACACTTACTGGCAAGGTGGTAGAATTGGTAGTTCTTGGGCAACATGTTGATTTAGGTTCATCGTCGCATTTAGTTTCCTATAGTTAAAACCGGGATGGTTCCGCTACGAGGGATTAAAAAGATTCTCGTGAGGGGCTTTAAAATTCCCTTTGTAAGATCCCACCTCTTAAAGCATAATTTTATAAGCGGGTATAGCCGGACGTACCTTCGTTATATTTCCCACCACACAAATCGCACAAATATCCTCCTTTGTAGCTCGAGATGGGTTGGATATGTCTTTCCCCTAGCTTCTACCACATCCTCTAGCCACTTGTCTAATTGATTAATTTGGAGCATCAACTCGATTTTCTTGTCCAATTGGTAGATTCTTGACGAGGAAGGAGTTATGGACGTGATTCTAGCTTCGGGTTGGGTGTTTGTTAAAGCACCCTATATCTTTGACTCCACATTATATAGGCGCTTGTCTAGTTTGGAAATAGTGGTAAGATTACAGTCATATCCTAGTCTACCAAAGAGCTTCAGTCACTACATTAAAATTCCTCTAACGGGCTCAAAGAAAATATACCAACACTGCACCTAGGACTGAATATTTTATGTTGCATTTATATCATTTTAGGTGTGTGAATACTAATTTCCATTAAAAAAAATTCTAACAATTTTTAGGATTTTTAAACAATTTTTAGGAATTTTTAAACACTTTCTAAAACATATAAAATTAAGGTTTTAAAATGTTTTAGACTAATTTGTAAAATCATTTTATTCCTAAAACATGGTTGGGTAGAAATTGAAAGCGGCAAGAACTTATGGGGTAGAAAATGGGATTTTTTTAAATCCTAAAACACGTGTTTCATTTGAGATCTGAGCCCTACACGTGTTTGATTTACATCGATCAAGATTGTGTTTGTTGCCTCTCACATAACTCTGAACGCTTATCATCGATTGGATTAATCTAATTGATGGTCTGCATGTTGTTTTACTCAATCCCTGTCTTTAAAATTTGGACCAATAAGAGAGAGTTTAAGTGCGGTGCGTTTACAGCCCTTGGATAGCCTTCCTAAAACAAAAGTCCGACACCTTTCAAGAATATCTAAAAATTCTCCTACGTATTGAGAATGAAAAAGATAGTCAAGTAAATCATATCCATAGTGATCGAGGTGGAGAGTTTGAAGACTAAGGAGTAACTGAATATTGTACCTACAATGGATATCAACACAAATTTAGCGCTCCTAAAACCCCTCAGCAAAACGGTATAGCTGAAAGAATAGGACTATTCTAGAAATGACACGAGTTATGATTTATGCCAAAAGCCTCTCTATGTATTTTTGGGTAGAAGCGGTTAGGACTGTCTGTCATATTGTAAACCTTGTCTACCTTAGAAAAGATACCAAACAGACTCCTTATGAACTTTGGTATGGAAAGAAACCTAACCTAAAGTATTTTAGAACCTTTGGCCTGCTTCCTATGTGTGTAAGGACAGAGAACATTTGTCCAAATTCGAAACCAGAGGTGATAAATCCATCTTCTTAGGTTACTCTCCCAATAATAGAGCCTATCGTGTCTACAATCTTCATACCAAAACCTTAATGAAATCCATTAATGTGATTGTTAATGACACTAATGTTGAGAGTAAACTTATAAGACCAACTATCGTGGATGAGTCTGAAAATATTTTAAATTCTGACTCTCCAGAGATAGATAATCCGTTGCAACCTGAGACCCCCGAAGTTCTAAACTGGGTTTTCAAAGATCATCCCTTAGAAAACGTGGTTGGTAACCTCACTGAGCCTTTTCGTACAAGATCCCAGCTACGTAATTTTTCTCATTATGCATGATTTATGTATCTCATAGAACAAAGAACGTAAATGAAGCTCAAAGTGACTCCTTGTCTATAAGTGCTATGCAGGAGGAACTTCTTGAATCATTAGAAATAAGTCTAGATTACATATCCATAGCTACTCTTAGATTGAAGGAATATATTTCGAGGGAACATTTACACCATTAACTTAGCTGGAATCTGTTCGCTTACTCTTAGAAATAGCTTGTCATTTTCAATTACCCTTTATCAATTAGATGTGAAATCTGTGTTCCTTAAGGGTATTCTAAGTGAGGAAGTCTATGTAGAACATTCCAAAGGGTTTATTGACCCTCACCATCTGAATCATGTCTTTCGATTGAAAAAGGCCCTATATGGTCTAAAACAAGCACCTCATGCTTGGTATGATCGATAATCTACATTTTTATTAAATAACGGCTTTAGGAGAGGTGGTAATGATCCAACTCTATTTAGCAAACATTTTGACAAAACTGTAGTTATAGCCCAAGTCTACATAGATGATATAATCTTTGGATCTACATCGAGAACCGAAGTTGAAAATTTCTCCAAAGTTATGCATTGAGAATTTTAAATGTCTCTTATGGGGGAGTTGCAATTCTTTATAGGACTTCAAGTCAAACATAATAGGTTTATTTATTTCAGAATTCAAATATGCTTTAAAGATTGTTAAGAAATTAGGACTGGAGAATGAAAAAGGTGCTAGGACACCCATGAGTACTTCTGTAAAAATGTCTAAGGACGAACATGGGAAATCTATTGATCCCACTCTTTATCGTAGTATGATAGGAAGCTTACTATGCCTAATTGCCTCACGCCCTGACATCATGTATGTTGTTTGTGTATGCACTAGATATCAGAATACACCTAAAGAGATTCATTTATCAAGTGTTAAGTGTATTATAAAATATGTTAAAGGAACTCTCAACTTAGGACTTTGGTACATAAATGACACATCCACTTCTGTAATTGGTTACACCAATGCTGATTGTACATCGTTATCCATCGCTGAATCAGAATACATTACAACAGGAAGTTATTGTTCGTAATTACTTTGGATAAAACAGATGTTAAAAGATTATGGCATAATTGAAGATAAGTTGCATATCTATTGTGATAATCAAAGAGCAATTAATATTTCCAAAAATCCTATCTAATATTCTCACACAAAACACATTAAGATTCGATATCACTTTATTCATGAATTACTAGAATCCAAGGAATTGAAAATTATGTATTTGCCCACAGATCTTCAATTAGCTGATTTATTCACAAAGCCTCTAGATAATTTAAGACTTAAATCTTTAAGGAAATCTATTAGCATTGTATATTTTGAATAAATATTTGGTGTGACTTGTTGATATTTGCTTATGCATATTTGTGCCTACCCTTTGTCCATGTGAGACAAAATGGGGGAGAAATTTGAGTCCACTTGGACATCTTTTGTTCACTTAAACTAAAATTCTTGATCTTAACTATCTTATTTTCATAAAATCAGTACCTCATTCATATCAGAATATTGTTAGGGTATTGGTCTGTATTTAGTTGAGTAATATAATTTTTTTCTATGATATGGGGAAGATAGAATTTTTGTATAGGAATAAGATTTTCTATATCTTTTGTATCCCTACGAGTCCTCGATGACTCAAAGGAGATTTTGTCTCATATTTTCGAAGAGGGAGATTGAAGCATCCTAAATCTTTAACTCACTTGAGTCTACATTATATAGGCGCTTGTCTAGTTTGGGTAGTGACAAAATTAGAGCCATGTCCTAATCTACTAAAGAGCTTCAGACACTACATCAAAATTCCTCTAATGGTCTCAAAGGTAGTATAGCAACATTGCACCTAAGACTGCATATTTTATGTTGCATTTATATCATTTTAGGTGTGTGAGTACTAATTCCCATTAAAATAATTTTCTAACAATTTTTAGGAATTTTTAAACATTTTTTTAAACGTTTAAAATGAAGGTTTTAAAATGTTTTGGACAAATTTGTAAAATCATTTTAGTTCTAAAAAGATGGTTGGGTTGAAACTGAAAGCGCCAAGAATTTATGGGGTAGAAAATGGGATTTTTTTAAATCCAAAAACAAGAGTTTCATATGAGATCCGAGCCCTACACGTGTTTGCTTTACATTGCTCAAGATTTTGTTTGTTGCCTCTCACATAACTCAAAACGCTTATCAATCATTGGATCAATCTAATCGATGGTCTGCTTGTTGTTTAACTCAATCCTTATCTTTATCATTTGGGCCAATAAGAGAGACTTTAAGTGCGGTGTGTTTACAACCCTTAGATTTACTTCGTTTGGATAGACTTAACCTCAGTCGTTGTTTTGAGTAGAGATTCAAGACCGTTCCATCGTTCAGTATAAATACAAGCCATGGGGTTAACGTTTACAATCTTTTGGTGAGTTTGAGATTGTAAGAAAAATATAGAGAAAGAGAGAGATATTACAAAATCAAACCAAACTCAGATAAAATTTTCTCAGAAAATTTCCTTTGAGAGTTGTTCCTGTTTGAAGACTCATTCCTCTCTAGTCTTAAATATCTTTTCCAACTTGTCACGTAGTTGGATCTTGTTTTCTTCTTCATAGAAAACGTAGATCTGATTTCTGTGGTGATATAACTCACTTAGATCTGCGTATGTTGGTTTTTTTTTCAAGAAATCTTTACTTGTTGGTATTTTAATACTCAAATGTTCTTTTTAAACTTGTTACCAATTCATATCTTGTTTCAAGTTTTGAGAAAAGTAGACTTCAAAACTTTTAAAGATCTTGAGACGTTTACACTTTCAAGTTCATATTTCACATTTTGTGAAATAGATTTGTATATAAATAAAAAGGGAAGTGTATAGGACCTTGACTCTTTTAAATATCAAGATTGTCACTCGATTTTTCAAAAAATCAGATGTATAAGTTTTCAACAAACTGATATTCAGAATCTTAAACTCATCTTAGACGAAATATGTAATTTTTAGAATTATTTGTCTGTATAAGAGTGTGTGTGAGAGCGCGTGCGTGCTCATGCATGTGTTAGGCACAACACCACAATACACTTTTCGCACTACAACACCAAAATAGTGTTGGTGGAGAGATTTTATACTTTAGAGTCGACGTAAAGCTAAAAGGAGGAGGAGGTACAAAGCTGGGAGAACAACTTCAGAGCCTTCAGAGAAGTCAGAATTACCTAATGGAGTTGGTATAAATTCTTGACTTAGAATAGGTCTAATTGTGTGTTTAATTTGTTAATAGTTTGTGAAGGAGGAGTGGAACCCCGATATTTAATTTTCTCAATTAAAATATTTATAATTTCCTTTTATACATAACAAGATGCGAAAGCGTTAGGATGGTTCAATAAAACAAACGAATACCAAATTTTAATTTCTAGTTCAAATTAAAATTAAACCGAGTGAAATTAAATTAATCCATTAAAATCAATTTCACTTAAACCAAGTTAATTCATCCAAGCCCTAGAATTTGCCTAAATTGTATTTTGCAATTTTATTAAATTAGGCCAAACCAATTTTAACAATTAAATAAATTGACTTGAATTAATTAACTACACATTACCCAAATTAAACACGTAGAGATTAAATTAAACCAATTTTATCTTTTTACCTAAGCATGCGTTCTAGGTGATTTTGCAAAAGATAAAATAAACAATTAATCCACTACGTCGCGATGTACGAGGAAAATCCCAAGACGGGAAACAACCTCGGATGGCCCTAGCCACAAATCCACTAGATACGAAATTTACAAATACAAGACAGAAAGGCTTACAACACACGACTCGATCCCTCTCAAGCCTTGACGCTTCTTCTTGTAGATACCTCTTCCTAGCGGATAACCTTGAAGATCCACCGCGGTCTCGAAATCCACCGATCGGACTTTATATGGTCACCGTCACCCGAACTAGGAGCCTTTCTCTAAGTGGGTAAATCAACATAAAACAACTTCTTCTTTGTGGGATTTAGAAGCAAACCCAAACACTCTCTTCAATTCGGTGTAGAGATAAACCCGGTGCCAAACTCCAAGCAAGATGTATATATATGAACTTGGATACATAAAACTATAGGTGGAAACTAGAGCGGTAATTGATTTTTTCTTTTAAAATTAACACTCAAAAAACAAGAACATTTTCCTTAAACAATTTTGCTCTAAAACTCTCTCTAAGAGGTGAAATAGAATGGAAAAGTTAAGTTGGAAAATGTTATTCCCGCACATAATAAAGTCTGAAAAAGTTGTTTAAGAACCAAGTACGGAAGTGGGTGAAAAACTGCTTAGAACTGCCAAAAACTGTTCCCGCCTGGCATCTCGTTCGAACGAAGTTTCGTTCGAACGATATTCTCGTTCGAACGAGTCTTCTAACGAAGTTCCAGTATGAACTCGTTAGAAACTCGTTGGAAATCTCATTAGAACGACAATCTCGTTCGAACGACATTTCGAACGAAGTTCCAGTAGGACTTAATGGGAAGTCGTTGGTAATCTCGTTCGAACGACATCTGGTTCGAACGATAATCTCGTTCGAACGACATATCGAACGAACTTCCAGAAAGTTTGGAAAATTTTATTTTAGCCCAGAAAACTTTATAAACTTATTTTAAAGTTTTAATTAATTCTTTCTGAAAATAAAACACAGTTTTTATTAAACCTAACACCCAATAAAACTTGTTCCAAGCTCCTATATATATAATATTGCATTCATACCTTGGGAGAACGGAACCATAGTTGATGACGTATAAATGAGGCACGCAAATCGGCATATTGATGAAGCTTTACACTCTTTGCCGCTACGTCTTCAACAAACACTTCATAAGCTTGAGAATATTACAATTAAATACAATCCTATGAATAAATGTTTTTGTCCGGAATTGAGCCAAAACTATATATGGACTCAATTGGAAATTTGTGTCCTTACAAATATCCCCCTTTGCCTATTCCGGGACAAAAACCAAACAAAAAATCCTAAAGGGCCGTCAAGCTCACTAGACTCAAAACATAACCCACCCAAACTTGACTCAACCCAAGGATCAAACGCTTTGCCATTGAAAGATGCCTCTTTAGAAGAATTCCTGCACACTTAAGCAAACTCATCAAATGCATAGGGAATATCAAAGTATTTAAAGCAATTAAAATAAATACTCCCCCAAAATTAATTCTCCCCTTTATCAAAATGATTAACCCAAGAAGTTAGCTACTCCCCCTAAGTTAAATTTCCTAAACTTAGGATCTCCCCTATCATTCTCCCCCTTTTTGTTCAGGAATAGGCAAAGGATAAAGAACAAATATAAAAGCATGGTGAAGCTTAAAGTGATAGGACATGAAAGCATATGGGCATAACTAATCCAAGATAGATACCAAAACTAAGGTATAAGCGGAGAAGGACTAGAAAGCAAGGCAAAGGCAAAACAAAATATCATATATATATGTACTAGAAATATATCAATAATGTACACGCACATATATATAGATGTAAACACACACATGACACAAAATACAATAAGTTTGCACACGCGTATGGCAAAAATGTGTCATATGGAAACGGAAGTGTTGGGGTGTGAACTAGTAACGATTAAATTTAGACCCAATCACTTAAAAACATGTTCACGGAGTTCTCAATTGATTGCAAACTTCGTCACATTTGAATATAACCTCATGTGACAATATAAATTGAACTCAATGAACAAACATACACAATGCATACAAGCATAGCATATTGATGATTCTACAAACCAATAGAGTCATGACATGAAATACGCCACTAGGATAAATGGACATTGTGCAAACCGTTGATATACCATCCAATCTCCCTCAATAAGCATTTATGTTTATTTTGAATGAATATATCAATCAAACATAGGCCTTGGCAGTTTGTTTTTCATTTTAATGACATATTATCTGTTTTTAGGCCTTTGGACCACGTATTTCTTTTAGGTCCATTTCAAACGGTGGCTTACAATCGCAAAGGATCACTTAGTCCTTTCGGAGCCCTTCCCCGTGCACATTTATATTTATCATGGTTTCATTTTTCACACAAATCTCACGTGCAACGGATTTTGACATGCACTAGTCCTCCTAAATCACAAATATGTAGATGACAAGATTGGAAGGAGAACACCTCACATAGCTCAAATATACATATGAAGTTAAAATTTCAAAAGAGCTCGTGCATGTGTGAATAGAGGCATATGAAAATAGAATCGATTTAACCAGTACAAAATCCAACTACTCCATAAAAATATGGTAAAGAACATTTTAAGGATTGACAATCTAAACCAAAGGTTCTAGCCACATGGGAGCGTTAAAGGAGGGTTCAAACACAAGTATATGCCACTTAAAGTGTGTAAAACTAAACTACACACAAAATAAAAATATATATATACTCAAAAAACAAACAAAAATCATTTAAATTTTTTATTAAGCTTAAATTACCAAGAGATAAAATCCAAATGATAAACAAAAATATTTTTGTATTTTTCATTTAATGCAAACAAAATGAAGGAAATATAATACAAAAGATAAACAAAATCATAATTCAAGCATGTGATAGGCATGGAGCATAGACTAGAAAAATGATTAAACGAGCATACATTTAGCATGTGAATATATCATGAAGTACAAAAGATAAAGTATGCAAACAACTAACACATTCATCCTTTAGATTTAGCAAGGGAGGAAGCATGTGATAGTAAATGACAATCAAAAATCCTATTTTGCAAGGAAACTAAGTCAGATTTCCTAACCCAAATTAATGAAGAGTGACTATCTTGGGGTGTAGGAATATTAAATACATTGGTTGCATTACGTTGGGATTTTCTAGGAATTCGTTTAAGATCAAAACAAAATTTCTTAAGATGACCTTTTCGACCACAATGTCTACAAGTAAAAACATGTCGAAAATATTAACCTAAGGAGTGATCTCGAAATGCATTCCTAGCAGATTCTCTTAAATCGTTGGTCTTGGCTTTATGAGTAGATTTATTACAAGTATTGAAGCCTAAACCGCAAGTGTCATTTTTAATTTGGACCGTTCCTAATATTTTATCTAATTTTTCCGAATGATACTCCAAATCAAATTTGACATTACTAGAGTCTTTTAATTTATTTTGTAATTCTAAAATGTTAGACTCTAATAAAACATTTCTCTCTTCAAAAGCAAGAAGCTCCTTTTTCAAGGATTCCATTAAACCCCTAAGGCTATCTCTCTCGCCTTCTATATATTCAAGCTTCTCTAGAAGAGCTTTCTCTCGTGTCCTAAGGTCTTCAACCAACATACTATTACCAACGACCTTGACACTTTCATTCAAACTAGCTTCTAACTTCAAATTATCTCTTTTCAATTTAATAGATTCTTTATAAAGTTCTTGAAAAGCATTTTGAAGTTCACTCACATTAACCTCTTCTTCATTTTCACTCTCTCTTTCTTCTCCACTCTCACTATCATAAAAAATAAGAGAATCATAAACTATGACCTTGGAAGTGTCATGTGTTAAAGTTTCATCAATCGATGAGTTCTCACTATCACTCACATGACTAGTCATAAAAGCCACAAAATTAGGTTTAGTGGGGGAATCGGGTCCCTCTTCCTTATCACTATCACTAAGGGTCGCATTATATGCAATGGGTTGTTTACCCTCTTTCCTTAGTTTAGTGGAGCACTCAAAAGCCCTATGGCCATAAGCCTCACAACCAAAACACCTATTAGACTCGTCCCTATTTAAATTTTCATTAATAGGTTTAGGGACCTTCTCGACTTTAGGGATCTTCTCGGTTTTAGGGATCTTCTCGCCTTTGTCATGTTTAGAAGTTTCAAATTTCTTAAAATTATTTTTAAATTTATCTTTGTTAAATTTAAGAAATTTTCTAAATTTATGAGCAAACAAAGCCATGTCTTCCGAGTCACTATCACTCTCGCTCTCTACTACTTATTTGACCTCTTTTCGGGCTTTTAAAGCAACGCCCTTTTCAATTTTCTTTTCAATTTTAGAGGGAAACATATCTAGTTCATAGGTTTGTAAATCACCTACATGCTCATCTAATTTCGTAGAGGCTAAAGATGGTAAAAAATTTAAAACGGTCACTTTTGGAATAAATCTATCGGGTAGGGACCTTAAAATTTTCTTTACAACTCGATTGTCAGGTATTTTCTCTCCCAAATTAAACGATGCATTGACAATATCGGAAAGTCTAGCATAAAATTCATCAAAAGTTTCATTATCGTTCATTTTGATAGTTTCAAATTGAGTGGTGAGGTTTTGAGGTTTCGAAACTTTAACGACACTAGTTCCTTCATGAGTTAGTTGTAAAATATTCCTAGCTTCTATAGCGGTTTCACACGTCATAATACGTCGAAATTCATCCGATGTGACAGCGCTAAACAAAGCATTCAAACCATGGGAATTAAAATTAGATAGTTTAAACTCATTTTCAGTCCATCTATCGGCGGGTTTGGGAACACGTTCATTTTCAACTAAATAAGTTGGTGGGGACCACCCGTTAACAACAGACATTCAAACTCTCTCGTCGATAGATTTTAGTGCCGATTTCATACGCGCTTTCCAATATGCGTAGTTAGAACCATCGAAAATAGGAAATTTTGAAAATGGGAAAAATTCCATTTTAGCCAAAAATTATTTAAAGGATCTTTAACGAAATAATTTATCGCTTTGGCTCTGATACCAATTTGAAGGAGGAGTAGAACCCCAATTTTTAATTTTCTCAACTAAAATATTTACAATTTCCTTTTATACATAACGAGATGCGGAAGCGTTAGGATGGTTCAATAAAACAAACGAATACCAAATTTTAATTTCTATTTCAAATTAAAATTAAACCGAGTGAAATTAAATTAATCCATTAAAATTAATTTCACTTAAACCAAGTTAATTCATCCAAACCCAAGAATTTGTCTAAATCATATTTTGCAATTTTATTAAATTAGGCCAAACCAATTTTAACAATTAAATAAATTGACTTGAATTAATTAACTACACATTACCCAAATTAAACACGTAGAGATTAAATTAAACCAATTTTATCTTTTTACCTAAGCATGCGTTCTAGGTGATTTTGCAAAAGATAAAATAAACAATTAATCCACTACGCCGCGATGTACGAGGAAAAACCCAAGACGGGAAACAACATCGGACGGCCCTAGCCACAAATCCACTAGATACGAAATTTACAAGTACAAGACAGAAAGGCTTACAACACATGACTCGATACCTCTCAAGCCTTGACGCTTCTTCTTGTAGATACCTCTTCCTAGCGGATAACCTTGAAGCTCCACCGCGGCCTCGGAATCCACCGATCGGACGTTATATGGTCACCGTCACCCGAACTAGGAGCCTTTCTCCAAGTGGGTAAATCAACATAAAACAACTTCTTCTTTGTGGGATTTAGAAGCAAACCCAAACACTCTCTTCAATTCGGTGTAGAGATGAACCCGGTGCCAAACTCCAAGCAAGATGTATATATATGAACTTGGATACATAAAACTGTGGGTGGAAACTAGAGTGGTAATTGATTTTTTCTTTTAAAATTAACACTCAAAAAACAAGAACATTTTCCTTAAACAATTTTGCCCTAAAACTCTCTCTAAGAGGTGAAATAGAATGGAAAAGTTAAGTTGAAAAATGTTCTTACCGCACATAATAAAGTCTGAAAAAGTTGGTTAAGAACCAAGTGGGGAAGTGGGTGAAAAACTGCTTAAAACTGCCAAAAACTGTTCCCGCCTGGCATCTCGTTCGAAACACGTTTCGTTCGAACGACATTCTCGTTCGATTGAGTCTTCTAACGAAGTTCCAGTATGAACTCGTTAGAAACTCGTTGAAAATCTCGTTAGAACGACAATCTCGTTCGAACGACATTTCGAACGAAGTTCCAGTATGACTTAATGGGAAGTCGTTGGTAACCTCGTTCGAACGACATCTGGTTCGAATGATAATCTCGTTCGAACGACATATCGAACGAACTTCCAGAAAGTTTGGAAAATTTGATTTTAGCCCAGAAAACATTATAAACTTATTTTAAAGTTTTAATTAATTCTTTCTGAAAATAAAACACAGTTTTTATTAAACCTAACACCAAATAAAACTTGTTCCAAGCTCCTATATATATAATATTGCATTCATACCTTGGGAGCATGGAACCATAGTTGATGACATAGAAACGAGGCACGCAAACCGGCATATTGATGAAGTTTTACACTCTTTGCCGCTACGTCTTCAACAAACACTTCATAGGCTTGAGAATATTACAATTAAATACAATCCTATGAATAAATTTTTTTGTCCGGAATTGAGCCAAAACTATATATGGACTCAATTGGAAATTTGTGTCCTTACAGTTTGTAACCTGTTAACTCATTTTTAGTGGATTTTTGCTTTTCTAGTGTATAGACCTCCGTGGATGTTTCCCCAGTTGGGTGGGGTTTTACTACGTTAAAATACCTATGTACTTGCATGTTTAATCTTCCTTTCACCCCCTTCTGATTTTGTACTGATTTAGAACTTGTTTAGTTTTGTTTTTCAAAACTTAGTCACCTAACTGAAATATCTCGTTCATAAAAATTTAATACGCATCTTGTGCTAATATTTGTTTTGTAAAAAAGAGTTTCTCAAACAAACTGTTCGGAACCATTTAAACTGTCTTAAACCTTTTAAACAACTTAAGTGACATTATTTTTTCAATTGGTATCAGAGCTTTGGTTTTATAAAATTGTTTTGATCCTGAGTTTGTGAAATTATTTTTTCAAAACAAATAATGGACGAGAAATTTGAGAGATTAGGTAACCTTTTTAGACCCCCACTATTTGATGGAACCAACTTCCCTACTGAAAAGTGAGGATGGTTGCTTTCATCTAAGGTACTTTGGGAGACGATGTCTGGGATGCTATTGAAAATGGATACACTTTTCGTACTAAACTAGCCGCAGAAGGAAGTACTCTGAGGATTAGGAAACTATTAAGTGAATACATTAAAGAAGAGAAATAGACATCTCTTAATAATAATAAAGGCAAAAATGCCATATTCATGTCTATCAATGAACACGAATTCAAGAGGATATCTTTATGTACTACCTCTAAATAAGTCTGGGACACTTTAGTGACTGCAGATGAAGGAGACACGCATTTTAAAGCTGCTAAAACCCAAATTTTAATCCAGCAGTGAAACACTTTGGTCATGACTGAGACTGAGTTATATATTAGATTAACAAACATAGTGACTAAGCTGCATGCTAATGGAATAATCTACGATATGAAGGAAATTGTTTCTAAAATTCTGAGGTTACTTCCATAAAAAATTGATAACAAGCACTAGGCCATTGAGGATACGGATGACCCGAATTTAACACCTGAACTCCTCAGTAGCAAGCTAAGAACAGTGGAAATGGAATTTGAGTTTGAGAAATAGTTAACTCAGTCCTAAAAAAAATAGTACAGCTCTAATCTTGTCTTATCCTCTAAGTTGACCAAACCTGAGTTCAATTTTCTTGATATTGACGTAGATTCTGATGAGGAATATAATTAAAATAATTTGGATAATCATATTGCCTTAATGTCTAAACAATTTAAGAAAATTTTAAAATTTTGAAATCAAGTTGCAAATAGACAAGGCAACCCTGATTATTCAAAGTTCTCTAATAATAGGCCTCATGAGAAAAGACTGGACAAACACCAGACTGATAACCAAAACAAATCTTGAAAAGACTTAAAAAAATGATGAGTGTTTTAGATGTGGGAAATTAGGACATATGACCAATGACTGCAGAGTCAATTTGAATAAGAATAAAAAAAACAATAGGGCTAATTTGTGAAAGACTTGGGATGACTCAAGTGAATTAGAAACTGATGAGACTGAGTCATCTAATTCTTTTGACCCTTGTGTATCATTCTTTGCCAAAATCATTTACTTTGATGAGCCTATGACTTTTACAGAATCTGATAGTAGTATCTCTAATCATTCTATGTTGAATGATACTGTTCTTAATGGTTTATCTTCTTTGTTACTTAAGAATGCTACTAGTAGTTCTAATGTCATGTGTATGAGTCAAAGGGAACGTTCTATTAATGATGTAAACGTGTGTGTGAGTCCTAAAAATGAATCGCTAGGGGATACTACACACTGCACACTTAGTGACTCCGACAATGAGGACCTCCCAGATAGTCACATACTATACAAAAAAAAACCTCAAAAAGAGTACTAAACTTGAAAAAGTAGTCAAGGACCTTACCCAAAAAATAGAAGTCCTAATCCAAATGGTCAAACGAAATGCAGAAGAGTACACCTCTCAATGTCTAGATCATGAGAATGAGACTAAGACTTTTGCTAAAAAAATCAAGGAATTATCTAAATCAAATTCTAGAAAAGAAATATAAAGGGACGTTGTTAGAAATGGAACAAACCAAAGAAAAGACATCAACAGTTTTCAAAAAATTTGCTAAATTTGAAAATAACTCAAACTGTTTTGAAGATTTTGTTGCTGAAAGTAAAACCAATTCTAATGACATAATTAGAATAGGATTTTGCCCCAATACCAACAAACAAACTAAAAATCTTGAAACTATCAAGTTTGTGTCCGGTGGTAAAAGACCTATTGAAACTTGTCCAGACTTTCAAGCTTTAAAAAGTGATTTTGATTCAAAATAACAAATGATAGACATTGGCAAGGCTAGTACTTCCAAGTTTAATGTTGAACATATGACTAATTACGTCTGTCCTTCCATAAGGAAATGCAAATCATCTTTCCATCCTGTGACCCCTAGAAATAAAGTTAGAGTCCAACCTTTAGGAAAATCCATGTTTGACAGCTTTCCAAAGGATAAGCCTCCTACAAGCCATCTTTATTGCTCATATTGCGATGTCTATGGACATTATGTTGATGGATGTTTTTATAAACGTCTATATAAATTGGTATTTAGTTCACGTGTATATCATACCTTTAACTACTATAGGAAAGGCAGAAATAACTATATTCTTCCTAAGCGGCCAGATAAGAACTTTAACTATCGTAATAGGAAGAAAAGATCTAGTACTAAAAGATCATCAATAAGAGGAAACCCTAAATTCATGATTAAACCAAATGATCAGAGATTTGAGAAAAATCAATTTGCGCAAAAATCTTTTAAAGAAAAGTCTAATGCTCACAAATTTTACCTTATTCGAGACAATCAGGGCAAACATTTAAAACTATAGCAATATGGGTTAGAAAGGATGAATTAATACCCCAGATTAGATGCAATATCGTGATTAGTGCTTTAAAAGTTGAGCACAAAGCATCCAGATTGTATTTAAATTCAGGATGTTCTAAACACATGACTGAGGATGATACCAAACTTTCAAATGAACTAGCTTCTCAGGAGGTAAAGTTTTGTTTAGAGATGGGGTATCCACCCAGATCATTGGTAAAGGGACACTTAATGAAAAGGGGTTACCTACTTTAGAAGATGTACTTCTAGTAAAAGGTCTAAAAGAAAATTTACTTAGTATATCACAATTTTGTGAATCTAACCATATTGTCACATTTTCAAAGAATAATTGCAAAATTTTAAATGAAAATGGTGACTGTATTATTACAGGCCTTCGTACTCCAGATAACTATTACACAGTTAATCCAAGTAATGAGGTTTGTAACATTGCCAGAATGGATGACAATGAGATTAGGCATAATAGGTTGGGTCACATAAATTTTGATAACCTTGGTAAATCGTGTTCTCAAGCAATAGTTAGAGGTCTTCCTAAGATAAAGCATATATCAAACATTGTATGTGGACATTTCCAAGAAGGAAAAATGGTTAAGTCTGCACATAGGAAAGTCAAAGATGTATTGACTACTAAACCTCTAGAACTCATCAATATGGACTTAACTGCTAGAACGATTAGTTTATATGGCAACAACAACATCTTAGTGATGGTTAATGATTTTACCCATTTTACTTCGATTGCTTTCATTAAACAAAAGTCCCACACCTTTCAAGAATTTCTAAAATTTCTCCTACGTATTGAGAACGAAAAAGATAGTCAAGTAAATCGTATCCGTAGTGACAGAGGTGAAGAGTTTAAAGACTTAGGAGTAACTGAATATTGTACCTATAATGGATATCAACATAAATTTAGCGCTCCTAAAACCCCTCAGCAAAACGGTATAGCTGAAATAAAGAATAGGACTATTTAACAAATGACACGAGTTATGATTCATGCCAAAAGACTCCCTAAATATTTTTGGGTAGAAACTGTTAGGACTGCCTGTCATCTTATAAACCGTGTTTACTTTAGAAAAGGTACCAAACAGACTCCTTACGAACTTTGGTACGGCAAGAAACCTATCCTAAAATATTTTAGAACCTTTGGCATTGCTTGTTATGTGTGTAAGGACAGAGAACATTTGTCCAAATTCAAAACTAGAGGTGATAAAGCCATCTTCTTAGGTTACTCTCCCAATAATATAGCCTACCGTGTCTAGAATCTTCGTACCAAAACCTTAATGGAATCCATTACTGTGATTATTAGTGACACTAATGTTGAGAGTAAACTTATAAGACCAACTATCGTGGATGAGTCTGAAAATATTTTAAATTGTGACTCTCCAGAGATAGATGATCCCTTGTAACTTGAGACCCCCGAAGTGCCAAACTGGGTTTCTAAAGATCACCCCTTAGAAAGCGTGGTTGGTAACCTTACTGAGCCTTTTCGTACAAGATCCCAGGTACGTAATTTTTCTCATTATGCATGCTTTGTGTCTCTCATAGAACTAAAGAACGTAAATGAATCTCTAAGTGACTCCTTGTGGATAAGTGCTATGCAGGAGGAACTTCTTCAATTTTTCACTCATGACGTATGGTATCTTGTAACTAGGCCAGAAAATAAAAAGGTTATTGGCACATGCTGGGTTTTCAAAAATAAAACAGATGAGACTGGGACAGTCATTAGAAATAAGTCTAGATTAGTTACCCAGTGCTACTCTCGGATTGAAGGAATAGATTTTGAGGAAACATTTGCACCAGTAACTTGCCTTGAATCTATTCGCTTACTCTTAGTAATATCTTGTCATTTTCAATTCACCCTTTATCAAATGATGTGAAATTTGCGTTCCTTAATGGTATTCTAACTGAGGAAGTCTATGTGGAACATTCCAAAGGGCTTATTGACCCTCACCATCTTAATCATGTCTTTTGATTGAAAAAGACCATATATGGTCTAAAACAAGCACCTCATGCTTGATATGATCGATTATCTACGTTTTGATTAAATAACGGCTTTAGGAGAGATGGTAACGATCCAACTCTATTTGTTAAACATTTTGACAAAAATGTAGTTATAGACCATGTCTACAAAGATGATTTAATCTTTGGATTTACAGCCTTAGCCGAAGTTGAAAATTTCTTCAAAGTTATGCATGGTGAATTTCAAATATCTCTTATGGTGGAGTTGCAATTCTTTTTAGGACTTAAAGTCAAACAGAATTCAGAAGGTTTATTCATTTCACAATCCAAATATGTTTTAGATATTGTTAAGAAATTAGGCTTAGAGAATGCAAAAGATGCAAGGACACACATCAGTATTTCTGTAAAAATGTTCAAAGATGAACATGGGAAATCTATTGATCCCAGTGTTTATCGTAGTATGATAGGAAGCTTACTATACCTAACTGCCTCACGCCCTGATATTATGTATGTTGTTTGTGTATGCGATATATATCAGAATGCACCTAAAGAGAGTCATTTATCGTGTGTTAAGCTTATCATAAAATATGTTAAAGGAACCCTCAACTTAGGACTTCGGCACACAAATGACACATCCACTTTTGTAATTGGTTACATCGATGCTGATTGGGATGGGTGTTTCGATAACAATAAGAGTACATCAAGAGCCTGTTATTATAGAGGAAATCATTTGGTAGGATGGTTTAGTAAGAAATAAATTGTACATCGTTATCCACCGCTGAATCAGAATATATTACAGCAGGAAGTTATTGTTTGCAATTACTTTGGATAAAACAGATTTGAAAAGATAATGGCATAATTGAAGATAAGTTGCATATCTATTGTGATCATCAAAGTGCAATTAATATTTCCAAAACTCATGTGCAACATTCTCGCACAAAACACATTAAGATTCGATATCACTTTATTCGTGAATTACTAAAATCCAAGGAATTGGAAATTATGTATTTGCCCACAGATCTTCAATCAGCTGATTTTTTCACAAAGCCTCTAGATAATTTAATATTTGAATCTTTAAAGAAATCTATTAGCATGGTATATTTTGAATAAATATTTGGTGTGACTTGTTGATATTTGCTTATGCATATTTGTGCCTACCCTTTGTCCATGTGAGACAAAATGGGGGAGAAATTTGAGTCCACTTGGACATATTTTGTTGACTTCAACTAAAATACTTGGTCTTAACTATCTTATTTTCAGGAAATCAGTACCTCATTCATATTAGAATATTGTTAGGGTATTCGTCTATATTTAGTTGAGTTTACATTATATAGGTGCTTGTCTAGTTTGGAAATAGTGATAAAATTAGAGTCATATCCTAGTCTACCAAAGAGCTTCAGACACTCCATCAAAATTCCTCTAATGGTCTCAAAGGTAGTATACCAACACTGCACCTAAGACTGCATATTTTATGTTGCATTTATATCATTTTAGGTGTGTGAGTACTAATTCCCATTAAAATAATTTTTTAACAATTTTTAGGCTTTTTAAACAATTTTTAAGAATTTTTAAACATTTTTTAAAACATTTAAAATTAAGGTTTTAAAATTTTTTGGACTAATTTGTAAAATCATTTTATTTTTAAAAATATGGTTGGGTAGAAATCGAAAGCGCCAAGAACTTATGGGGTTGCAAATGGGATTTTTTTTAAATCCAAAAACACGCGTTTCATTTGAGATCTAAGCCCTACACGTGTTTGATTTATATCAGTCAAAATTGTGTTTGTTTCCTTCACATAACTCAGAACACTTATCAGCCGTTGGATTAAACTAATCGATGGTTTGCATGTTGTTTAAATCAATCCTTGTCTTTAAATCAAATCATCTTAGATTTACTTCGTTTGCCTAGACTTAATCTCAGCCATTGTTTTTAGTAGAGATTCCAAACCCTTCCATTATTCTGTATAAATACATGCCATGGGGCTAACGTTTACAAGCTTTTGATGAGTTTGAGATCGTGAGAAAAAGAGAGAGAAAAAGAGAGATATTGCAAAATCAATCCAAACTCTGGCAAAATTTTCTCAGAAAATTTCCTTTGAGAGTTTGAGTATTGTTCCTGTTTGAAGATTCATTCCTCTCTAATTTTAAATCTCTTCCAACTTGTCACGTAGTTGGATCTTCTTTTCTTCTTGATAGAAAACATAGATCTAATTTCCGTAGTGATATAACTCACTGGGATCTGCGTAAGTTGATTTTTTTTTCAAGAAATCTTTACTTGTTGCTATTTTTATACTCAAATGTTCTTTTTAAACTTATTACCAACAAATCCATATTATGTTTCAAGTTTTGAGATAAACATACTTCAAAACTTTTAAAGATCTTGAGATGTTTACACTTTCAAGTTCGTATTTCACATTTTCTGAAATAGATTTGTATATAAATAAAAAGCAAAGTGTATAGGACCTTGGCTCTTTTAAATATCAAGGTTATCACTCGATGTGTCAAAAAATAGGATGTCTAATTTTTCAACAAACTGAGATTAAGAATCCTAAACTCATCTTAGATGAAATATGTAATTTGTAGGATTATTTGCCTATATAAGTGTGTGTGTGTGTGTGTGTGTGTTCATCCATGTGTTAGGCATAACACCACAATACACTTTTCACACTACAACACTAAAACAGTGTTGGTGGAGGTATTTTTAACTTTAGAGTCGATGTAAAGCTAAAAGGGGGAGGAGGTACAAAGCTGGGAGAACAACAAGAACAACTTCAAAGCTTTCAGAGAAGTAAGAATTACCTAATGGAGCTGGTATAAATTCTTGACTTATAATAGGTCCAATTGTGTGTTTAGTTTATTAATAGTTTGTAATTTGTTAACTCGTTTTTAGTGGATTTTGCTTTTGAGGTGTAGACACCTACGTGGATGTTTCCCCAATTGGGTGGAGTTTTACCACGTTAAAATACATGTGTACTTTCATGTTTAATCTTCCTCTTATCCTTTTCTATTTTTGTGCTGATTTAGAACTTGTTTAGTTTTGTTTTCCAAAACTTGGTCACCTAACTAAAATATCTCATTCATAACAATTTAATACACATCTTATGTTAATATTTGTTTTGTAAAAAAGAGTTTCTTAAACAAACTGTTCGGAGCATTTTAAACTGTCTTAAACCTTTTACACAACTTAAGTGGCATTATTTTTTCAATTGGATCCAATGTGTACCAAGACTGAGTAGCCTCGATGACATCCACATCATCGAAGAAATCTACCTCATACATTGTTTCAACGAGTTACTTTGAGCTTAGACTAAGCCTATGATGGAAGTAGGAGACGAGTTTCCACTTATTAAAACCATTATGTGGGCACATATTGACTCATTAAACCTCTCCTAACATCTATCAAAGGTCTCATTATCATTTTTCTTAAAAGTTTGAATTTGATCCCGAATACAGTTGGTCCTGTGGATAAGAAAGAACTTTTGGAGAAATTTAGCTTGCATGTCTCTCCACGTAGTGATAGAGTTCGGTGCTAATGACTAAAGTCAAGTCTTGTCCTTGTCCTTAAGTGAGAAAGGTAATAACTTAAGACGTACGATGTCCTGAGGGTAAACTTGATCGTTAAACGTCTCGCATGCCTCCTCAAATTCTCTAATGTGGAGATAAGGATTCTTCGACTCCATACCATGAAAAGTATGGAGAATTTGAATCATCTCATCCCTAAAATGGAATTTCCTCGCATTCTATAGGAATACTATGCATTCTGGAGCGATGGTTCCCTCCAGGTATGAGAGGTCTCTTATAAAGCGGTACAACATCACATCTGCCCCCGTTCCAAAACTAGTGTCACCTAGACGTTTGACTCATGGTATGACTACTCGGTGTAGTACGTGGTATCCAGAAATTTGGAGTGTTGTTACTAAAAGGAGGGAGTTTTACTATCGGCTTGGGATTTGGATTGGGCGGAGTATATTACATTTAAGGGCTTGAGAGAATATTTTTATTTTTATTTTGAATTTTTTCTGATTTTATTTGGGTATTTTAGATATTTTATTTTAATTTTGTGGATTGGGCGGAGTATATTACTTACGGCTCAAGTGCAAGTCGGTCACTCAACTAATACCCAGTAATTCAGAGTAGAATCTTCAGGGAATAGGTCGTAAAACGGGGTTGACTTCTAATATTAATACGGGGTTGACTTCTAAGATCTAGGTATCGACTCATGAAAGAAAGAAAAGGTGATTACTTTTTTGGAAAAATCTCTATCGACTAAGAAAATTAAGCTAGCAATTGCAATTTAAACTACTGAAGAGCAATAACTTGAGTTTTGATTTTGAAAACAATTTTGAAAAAATGGAGTTAGTATCCAATCCCTCGAATCGTAGGAAATCTCCGTTAAATATAAAATCCTAAAAAATCATTTGATTAATTGGAAGAAAAACATTAAGTAATTTTAAGCACTAAACATGTGTGGGTGTTAATCGGCTCAATATTTAGTCAACAACTTAATTAATTGCAATGATAGAATTATCGATACGTATATTGTGTTCTCAAACAATCCGGTTGAATTCGACAAACAGAGTTAAGATATCTACGATATTAGTCCCGATAAAAATATCAAACTCTAATATTTAATCTTACAATTATTTCAAATTTTATCTTTAACTTCAAAAACCTAGGTTGGGTTCATATTCCCAACTCATTATGAGTTTAGCTAGACATGGAATAATTATCTACACAATTAATCATTATAGTGCAAGGAAAAATGATTGAAATAATAAGAAAGATGAGATGAAATAATAATACCAACTTAAAGGACACAAAAAGCATGTAAGAGAAATCAACCCAATTCAAGAAAAACCGAAAAAAGACTTGATCTTGGATTGAATTGATGATGAAAAATGTATATATTTTTGTCCAATGAGTTCTCAATCATAAGTTGCCTAAAAATCTCTTTAACTATGTTAATTAGACTCCTAATGGCCTAATACATATGCAAAAACTCATCCATAGTGGTTTAGATAGACTCAAATAACTCTAGCTAGAATCTAGGAAGAGATACAAAATCCCGTCTTGGATCGAACCCATTGATCGAACCGAACCCATCAGCAAACCCATAGGGCCAGCCGGTTTGGTGACCGAACCGGTTTGGTCGGAGGTTCTGTCTCAGCTTTTCCATTTTCTTCTTAATTTCAGTTTTGCCCCTAAGTTTCTTCCCAACTGCAAATGGTCATAACTTCTTCATCATATCTCGGATTGAGGTGCCGTTTTTTCTAGCATTATCGTGACTTCGATAACTTCAAAATTTCTATTGTCTCCTCCTCTAGATTCTGGCTAAAAAATTACCAATTTGCCATTGACTTTCCTTTATCGCAATTCTTTCACTGTTTTGACTTTTCTTTTCCATCCAATAGCACAATTTACCTGTAAAACATAAGAGAAATGCACAAAATACAAAATACTCCACAAAAAGGTTAGTAGCACAAATCCAAGATAGATGCAATATTCAAGACTATAAAAATACCGAAATTAAGAGGATAAATATGGAATACTTGTGCTTAATCACCCTTCTTAAATTTCTCGATTACTTATGAGTGCCTTTCACGTGTTACATCTTTGTAAACCTTTTTCATTTATTTGTTATTAGCGTTTAAACCTTTTTCCTTTATTTTCTTTTTACATGCCAATGATGTGACATACCAAGGATGAGTTTAGTCGCGACACTTAAATTCCAAGTTTTGCACATTATTAAATTTCATTCTCATTTTACCTTTGACTCGACATTCCACCTTTGAAAATAACTACTCTGATTATCATTCATTTATGAAACTTTAACATTTGAGTTCAAAAGCCTATTTAAACATCGTATCGTACCTTTCACTATTCATGCATATTTTGTAAACTTGCATTTCATACATTTTGTCAAAAATGTTTCTTTATTATTATTTTTAATTTATAAATATAAGTTTTCACCACATAAAATCCAACTCTTTTAACTAAAGTCCTTTAATTTACCAAATTTACTCATAAGTCAGACTTGACACTTTTGTACTAAAATATCACTTTTATCATTCCAAAATAATGTTTCCAATTTATTGAACTTTGCACCTAATATATATTTATTATAATTTTATGTATTCACATTAATTCATATATAGAACTACGTTTTATAGCAAAGATTACTATAAATCTGTACTTTTTATAAAATTACATTTTTTGCCCCAAAACTACACCTTTGACAATTCAAGACTTATTCTTAGAAATTTATAACCCTTCATTTTAGATGTTGTATCCTTGTGATTTTATGTGTAAATATTACTATATTCCATATTTTAACCTCAACACTTTACCGTTTTCACTTCTAGTCCCCTTAATTCTTAGACTTCTTAATCGTTCTCCACATAACGTAACATCATTTTATTTGAGTAATATGCTGATTTTCTAATATTATTATTTCATATGTCAAGTCTTGTTTAAATATATTTTCAATATAATAAATCCATTTTGCATAACTACATATGATTTTATTCATGAATGAGAGGATCAATACCAAATAAACCCATATATGCATCCTATATTTTTTCGTCAAATGCAGCTTATCTTTCGTCATGAAATAACTAGTTTAAACATGATTTTCATAGGGAATAACTTCCTTAAATATTTTAAAATTTTAACTTAATTCAAACTTTAACTTTTCACCATTTTTATCACATATTTATCAATATATATTAACGTATAATGATAATAAGAGTAAATACTCATGTAAATCATATATATATATACATATAACTAGCATGCTTGATTTTAAACTTGAAAATAGTGTAGAACCCCTACTTATTGAATGTATGAATCATTTGAAGAAGAGTTAGAGAGATATCCCAGATAAGCTCCTAGTTCCAAGCTTCTTGAGAGTTTTTCCTCTCCAAATAAACACCCTTAACTCCCTCCTTAAACCTTGATAACGGAAGAGTGGAATGGTGGTCTTGCAATCTTGATATATGGAGATGTTTATGGGTGCATAAACTATACTGAAATGGGTTAATGAAGAAGACTCAAGGTTATTGGTTTAGGCGTTGTTTTACTTCAGAAAAAATGAGGAGGACTGTGAGGAAAAATTCCCCCTCCCTCTCTCTTATAACGTCCCAAAGATGAACTAAGGGTCCCCCCATCCGTCAATGATCAAACCACCATGATAGGTGGGGTCGAGATTCAGGTATTATGGCTGAAAATAGTGGGGGTTAGGTTACCTCTTTAACCTATAACCTTGCCCATATTGCCAACTAAAAAGGACAAGCACACTACTTAAATTCCAGATTTAAATGAGTAATTTATGAATTACTCTGAAACGAGTAATTTATGAAAACAAACCACGAAGGGTAATTTATGAATTTTGGGGGCTAAAATTCAAAGAGGGGTAATTGTGTAATTTTTTAAAAAATTATGACCCTAACTTTGAATTAATTATTTTTATTTTGCAATTTTTACAGTGTAAGGACAAAATTTCCAATTGAGTCCATTGTATAGTTTTGACTTATTCCCGGAACAAAACACGTTTGAGTCATAGGGAGATTTTTATTGTCACGACCCCACGCAGACTATGACATATTGAAGTTTATTGAATACGTTGCGACAAAGTTTCAAGAAATTAGTTTTGCGGAATGTTTCATTGGTGCAAGTTTATTCGTCTTCAAGTTCAATTGCATTTCGAGATCACTCGGGTATGAGCGCGTAATATTAATGGGACTCAAAATTTTATTTTAAAATGTTTAAGAATGTTATTTTATTAAGAAAATGTTTTTAAAATTTTTTGAAACAGTTTACATTTCATTTTATTCTGATGAGGATGGATCAGAGTAGTGTTTGGTTTGAACTCTAATTCGTTGCATCGCTCAAATGACCTGACCAGTCATTTGACCGAGATGACGTGTCGTTCAAGCGACATGTACATCTCGTTCGAGCGACAGGCCAAAGTCGCTTGAATGAGCCTCCGCTTCAAGAAAAATATAAATAGGCGTGTTTCCATCAGATTTCGAAAGTGTTCATTTTGGAAAACTGTTTACGAACCAGTACGTTTCTGCACATAGTTTTCTACGATTTTCCAAAGTAAAACACATACTTAGAGTTTATAAGATCCGAGTTTTTATTACTATATGCAATAGTGATCTTGTTGGCACCAAGAAGAGTTGTTATACACTTGAACATTGCTGGTTTTGTCGAGAAAAAGCGAAGAAGTTCGTGTTTTGATTTCGTAGACGTTATAAGCCATATCAGTGGACACCAAGACATGCGTGGATGCGTGTGTTATGGACAGGTATTGTGGAAAAGGGACTTTCTATGTGGAAACCGTGATAGGAGTGGTTGAAGATCAAAAGAGCATCAAGTCTCGTGGAGGATCGAGTCGTTGAGTAAGACTTGTGTCTATTCATTATAAATCCACATTCATAGTGATTTTCTGGCTTGGGTCGTTCGAGGTTTTTTCCCATTGTGGTTTCCTCGTACATCCGGCGTTGTGAGTATTCTTTACTTTATTTTACTTGCTTGAATAACTAGATGGATGTTTAGGATTAATCAAGATAAAATTTGGTTAAGTCAAAATTGGTTTACAACTTGGTGCGAATTAAAAATTATAAAAAGATTTTTCACAAAAGGAGAAATTATTTTTGTCATCCGTAAAACACTTTCCGCTTAAGAAATAAAGAGGGACCCACAAATTGGTATCATAGCTAGAAACATATTTTTATTGTGTTTGATCCCTTGTGTTTTTTGGAATGAATTTTATAGCTTTTGAAAGTTTTCATGCTCCTATTTTTTATGGCACAAATTATGATTATTTCAAAATGGGAATGAGAAGTGCTTTAAAATCCATTGATGAGTGTGTGTGGTTAGCGGTTGAAAAAGGTTGGTTACCACCAGTCACACGAGAGGGCGAGGTCACTAGTTTTAAACCCGTTGAGTCATGGACTGAGGCTGAACATAGGCTTGCACTTTATAACTCTAAAGGCCTGCACGTAATTTATTCACATGTCACACTGGAATCGTAATATAGAATCATGACTTGTGAAACTTCAAAAGAGACTTGGGATACACTTGCACTTACTAACGAGGGCACTAGGACGGTTAGGGCATCTAAGTTACAAAACCTCGTTACACAGTTTGAGACGATTAAGATGTTAGATAATGAGTCATTTGATGAGTTTTACGCTAGGTTGTCTAACATTGTCAACTCGTCGTTTAACTTAGGAGAGAGGATTTCCGACAACCATGTGATAAAGAAAATTTTGAGATCTTTTTCGAGTAGGTTTGATGCAAAAGTGTCCGTTTTAAACTCCTTAGGTATGCTTTATTCGACGAAACTTGAAGAGATTGTGGGTGACTTACAAACCTATGAACTCGATATGTTTACCTCCAAGCAAGTGCCAAAGAAAGAAAAGGGCATTGCTTTGATATCCCGAAAGGAGGAAACTAAAGTTTCGGATGACGATTTCGATTCCGATTTTAAGGATATCGCCTTGTAGGCAAAGAAGTTCAAAAAAATTCTTAAGTTTCAAAAGAAATTGAAAGATGCCAAAAAGTTTGAGAAATTCAAGAATAACATGGTAGAGTCCACCCCAAAAGATAAAAGTGAGAAATTTAATAGGGTTGAGTCGGATAGGTATTTTGGGTGTGAGGGGTATGGTCACAAAGTTACCGAGTGTTCCACTAGACTCAAGAAAGAGGGCAAGAAACCAATAGCGTATAGTGTCGCCTAAAGTGATAGTGATACGGAAGAAGGAGAGAGTTCCCCCAATGAGAGCAAGTTTGTTTCTTTCTTGGCATGTTATGTGAGCGACGATGATAAATATTCCCATGAAGATTCTCATGTGCATGACACTTCCGAGGCCATTGAATCCCAAGTGAGTGAAGGAGAAGTTAGTGAGGAAGAGGAGGTTGATGTGAAAGAGTTGCAAGTTGCATTTAATGAGTTGTATGCCGAAGCGGTGAAGGTGAAAAAGGCAAACTCTAAATTGCAAGCTAGGTTGAATGAGCGTGCCATAGAAAATAATGACGCTTTGATTGAGGATATTAGGGCACGGCAGAATATATTTAGGGAGAAGATAGAATATGTGGAGAAAGAGAGAGATAGCCTTTGTGGTTTGATGGAGGCGTTGAAAAAGGAGATTCTAGAGTTTGAAGAGTCTAGGCGTGTGCTTGAGTCTAGAATTTGTGAGTTGGAGGAGAGATTGAGACACTCGAGTAAGGTTAAGTTTGACATGGAATTTAGGTCAAAAAAGTTGGATAGGATGTTAGGCACCGTCCAAGTCAAAAGTGATAGGTTTGGGCTATGTGTAACAACCCGAATTTTTTAAATAGGAATTTTTAAATTAATTTTGGAAATCGAAGAAAAATGAAATTTTGGATTTTATGAATTTTATAATATAAAATGTTGGTTTTTATATTTGAAAAATAAATTTTCAAATGGAATTTAAATCGGAGTTAAAATGGAGTTTTAATTGAATTTTTATTATATAGAAGAGTCCTCAAAACATAAAACTCTCTAAAAGTCCTCAAAACAAAAAAAAAACTCTCTACAAAATAAAATATTTAAAAATATTGATATTTCCGATCACGCTAAAAAAAAAATTCCAGCTTCCTATCATCTTCAGCTAATTTTCCCACAAATTTCATCCAATTCCAACGGTCTGATCGTCCGGAATAAATTTTTTAGTGTTTGTATCTAATTATAACTTTTTTCTTATTCAAACTCTTAATCCTTTGTATATCAACAAATTCGTGGCTTGACTTTTCAAATCACTTTTTCTCAAACTTTTCAACCAGAAGACCTCTTCAAAATTACTCCTTTTTATCTACAAACCATAGCCCCAAACTTATACAAGATTTCAACCTTATATTAGAAGGCTTATTTGGTGTTTTCTCGAGTTTGGGCTAGAACGAGATTTGATTATTTTTTAGAGAACATGATGGTGTGATTAGATTTTGAGGCTGAAATTATTTGATGATTCATGTGATGATTTTGAGGTACGGAATTACATAATATGCTATTAAATTCTCTCGAGAGTATTCCGTTTGATTTCTGTGTCGATTGCACTCATATTGAATTGTGTTATTCTTTGAAAACAGAAAATTGTTGGAATCTAATTTGATTCATTGTGATATATATTAAATTGTGATTTGAGCATCGTGTCATGAGATTTTAATATGATATGATGAATGGGCGCCCGCCAATAGTTCAAAATTCGAATATGTTTAAGAATGCGTAGGCGCGGTGAGGTGAGGCTTGGTGACTCATTGATGTGTTGTTTAGAAATTAATATTGATATAATGCTTGAGTATTGCATTTGATTTATATATGCGCATTCGTATTATTGCGATTTATTCATCGTGCTAATTATTTTTTAGCATCTATTCCTATCATATTGTTTACTTCCCCGTATTTTCTTTTAGTAGGCAGGTTAGCGTGGATTGGAACGCTATGGACTATTTTTGGAGGATTATTTTAGAGCATGGATTGGAAGATGTATTTTTGTTGTAATAATTAGTGGTTTAATGTTAGTTGGAGAATTTTGTATTTGAGAAACTTTATTGTAATCTTTATTGCGAAAATAAAAAAAATTGTGGAGTTGTATTTATATTATGGACATTTAGATGCTCTATACTCATTCTTGATAGTTTTAGTTTAGTTTGAACACCGTAGCATGCCACATGTCTCTTTTTGGGCGTGCAGGGTGTTGCAGATGGTATCAAAGCTTAGGTATACGAAAACCCTCGGGTCTTTGTCTTTGGATCTAGCATGCGGGTTAGACATGTTTTCTTGAAAAATATAAATTTTTTTCGTGATAAGTCGTGTCAGGCATCGATGTTAGATGTGAGGTATTTAAAGTTAAATTTTGGAGACGAGATTTATTTTTGAAGATTGTTGGTGTGGCCTGATTTTTGAGTGTTAGGCTTCATTGAATTTCGAGGGCAAAATTTCTTGTTTGTGGGGAAGTATATAACAACCCAAATTTTTTTAAAGAGGAATTTTTAAATTAATTTTGGAAATGAGAGAAAAATGAAATTTTGGATTATATAAATTTTATAATTTAAAATGTTGGTTTTTATATTTGAAAAATAAATTTTCAAACGGAATTGGAATCGAAATTGAAATGGAGTTTTAATTGATTTTTTATTGTACAGAAGAGTCCTCAAAATATAAAACTCTCTAAGAGTCCTCAAAACATAAAACTCTCTAGAAAAAAAAAATTTAAAAATATTGGACGGTCCGATCGAGTTGAAATTATTTGTGCGATTTTCTCTCATCTTCAGCTAAATTGTCTTCAAATTTCATCCAATTCCAACGGTCCGATCGTCCGGAATAAATTTTTTAGTGTTTGTATCTAATTAGAACTCTTTTTTAATCAAACTCTTAATCCTTTATATATCACCACTAATTCGTGGATGGACTTTTTAAATCACTTTTTCTCAAACTTTTCAACCTGAAGACCTCTCCAAAATTATTCCCTTTCATCTACAAACTTTAGCCCCAAACTTAATCAACTGTTTGACTCGATATTTGAAGGATTAATTGTTATTTTCTCCATGTTGTTCAAGAACGACTATTTGTTAATTTTTCGAGAGGAATCCAACCGTCTATTCAGAATTTACAAATGATTTATACACAGGCATGAATACTCTATTCCTTTTCTTTAGTATTATGCATTTTAAGTGTTGCCTAAACCTAAATTTCATGCTTTTCTTAAAATCAATTAGCAATTTAATTAGAGAAAGTGGACACATTAAACTTGGTACTATTTTTATGAATTTTTTTAATATGAATAATATTCATAGCCTTTGGGTACGTAGGATTTATAAGAGAATTTTGGGTTTTGTTGGTGTAGGTTGCATGTAGAAAAACCCTAGTTTTGGAATCAATGGATTTGGGGGCGTTTAACTCACGTTAATTGTGTTGAGATAATGAAATTTGTAATATGATGATTTAATGAGGAATTTCAGTGATTATTCTAAAAATAATTAATTGGGATCAATTTTGGTAAAGTTAAGATTCAATTGAATTGGACTATCTTGCATAGTTTTGTACAATGATTATTATGCTTGTTTGTGTGATTTGTTGGTATTATAATATTGATGGGTTGTTGGGTATTTTTGCTCTCTTTATATTTTTCTAGGATACCTTCTAGGTATGGGACTAGTGGGTAGGCCTTTTGATGATTTACGCCTTCTAGGTATGGGACTAATGAGGGTAGATTATCGCGATTTCATCATGTCGGGGGTGGGCTGATTTTGTCACTTTATCATCGTTACGTTAGCCTAGGCATGAGACTAGGTTGAAACTTATGTTAGAACTTCATCATATACATAGGGTAGGACGTATTGATAACTTGGGAACCCTTACATATGGGACTAAGGGGTATTTTGAGGATCTCACGTCAATAAAAGGGTGGGGGTAATTTATAAATTGTGAAATTGAGAATTAATGCCTAAGATAAAAATGGGTATTAAAATTTGTGGTGACATAATGTGTCGGGGCCGACAGTTTAAACGGGTCAGAGGACGATTTATGTCGTGTCGTGTGAGGAACCTTGTCATGTGTCGGGGTCGACAGTTTAAACGGGTCAGAGGACGATTGACAAGGGGAAGTGTGACACTTTGGTGGAAATTACCACCCGGGACAGGAGGACCGTCATAATAAAAAGTGAGAACAATAAAAAATGGGCTAATTAAATAAAATTAGTATCGGGGGACTTGGGAATTTAAAATCATATTGGTGTGCCTTTTTAAATTAGGATTTCGGCGAGTAGTTAGTGATTTGTAATTATCGCGTTTAATTATCCCGTGTAATTTAAAATACTCTATTATGATATTTATTGCGTAAAATGCTACTGTCTGGATTCAAGGATCCTATTTGAGGGGAATAGTGTGTATTCGTGCTCGGGGCTCTGACCTCGTGGGTTGACTAACTTTTTCAGGATAAGTTTTGGAGAAGTTGCATAGGATTATCGGAGTTATCATTTGGAGGTGCAGGTGGAGTTATTCGTTTTATTGCATTGTTTATTCAGATTTTTCTTTTCAGTCGTATTGAATTATGAGACTTCATTTGAGTTTTATTGGGCCATTCAGTTCCAAAGTTGTAAGGGTATTATTCAGTTATATCACTAGATTCAGTTGGAGATTAGTCAGTTTCATATTAATAAGAGATTGTATTTATTTTGAGTTTATCATGGAGATGGATCTTTTATCGCTTAGTTGGATGATTTATCTTTTGGGATTAATTATCATTATCTTGTGGATTAATTTTATATGCCTCATATTTGTCTCATGCTAAGAATGGTATTTTATTTAGTTCACGCTCGGCTTAGTTTTGGTGGCACCCGACGCCAGAATTAGGAGGGGTGTGACAGATGGTATCAGAGCTTCGGTATATGGCAACCCTTGGGTTTTGGGTCTAGCATGTGGGTTAAATATGTTTTTTTGGGAAATAAATTTTTTTTGGTGATAAGTCATGTTAGGCATCGAGGTTAGATGTGAGGTATTTAAAGTTGATTTTTGGAGACAAGATTTATTTTTGGAGATTGTTGGTGTGGCCTGATTTTTGAGTGTTAGGCTTCCTTGAATTTGAAGGGCGAAATTTCTTGTTTGTGGGGAAGTATGTAACAATCCGAATTTTTTAAATAGGAATTTTTAAATTAATTTTAGAAATTGGAGAAAAATGAAATTTTGGATTTTATAACATAAAATGTTGGTTTTTATATTTGAAAAATAAATTTTCAAACAGAATTGGAATCGGAATTAAAATGGAGTTTTAATTGAATTTTTATTATATAGAAGAGTCCTCAAAACATAAAACTCTCTAAGAGTCCTTAAAACAAAAAAAACTCTCTATAAAAAAATATTTAAAAATATTGAACCGTCCGATCGAGTTAAAATTATTTGTACAGCTTCCTATCATCTTTAGCTAATTCTCTCCCGAATTTCATCCAATTCCAACGGCCCGATCGTCCGGAATAAATTTTTTTAGTGTTTGTATCTAATTAGAACTCTTTTCTTAATCAAACTCTTAATCCTTTGTATATCAACAAAATCGTGGCTTGGCTTTTCAAATCACTTTTTCTCAAACTTTTCAACCAGAAGACCTCTCCAAAATTACTCCCTTTCATCTACAAACCATAACCCCAAACTTATACAAGATTTCAACCTTAGATTATAAAGCTTATTTGATGTTTTCTCGAGTTTGGGCTAGAATGAGATTTGATTATTTTCGTGAGAAGAACGTGATGGTGTGATTAGATTTTGAGGCTGAAATTATGTGATGATTCATGTGATGATTTTGAGGTACGGGACTTACACAATATGCTCATAAATTCTCTTGAGAGTATTCCGTTTGATTTCTATGTCGATTGCACTCATATTGAATTGTGATATTCTTTGAAATATGAAAATTGTTGGAATTTAATTTGATTCATTGTGATATATATTATATTGTAATTTGAGCATCGTGTCATGAGATTTTAATATGGTATGGAGAATGGGCGCCCACTAATAGTCCAAAATCCGGATATGCTTAAGAATGCATAGGCGCGGTAAGGTGAGGCCTGGTGACTCATTGACGTGTTGTTGGGAAATTAATATTGATATAATGCTTGAGTATTGCATTTGATTTGTATATGCGCATTCGTATTGTTGCGATTTATTCAACATGCTAATTATTTTTGAGCATCTATTACTCTCATATTGTGTACTTCCCCATATTCTCTTTTAATTGGCAGGTTAGCGTGGATTGGGACGCTATGGACTATTTTTGAGGATTATTTTGGAGCATGGATTGGAAGATGTATTTTTGTTGTAATAACTAGTGGTGTAATTTTAGTTAGAGAATTTTGTATTTTAGAGACTTTATTATAATCTTTATTGTGGAAATAAAATAAAATGTGGAGTTGTATTAATATTATGGACATTTAGATGCTATATACTCATTATTAATGGTTTTAGTTTAGTTTTAACACAGTAGCACGCCGCGTCTCTTTTTGGGAGAGCGGGGTGTTACACTATGATGATCACGTTGTTCCCATTCTAAAAGTCAATACTAACTGTGTGAGAGAACCCACTAGAAACGTGAGGAGAGTTCAACATTTGGGTAATAATTCCCTTTGTCTTTACACTTGCACACATTGCGGTAGAAAATGTCACTTTAGACGTTTTTTCTATGACCTTAGTAATGCTCCTAGGGAGTTTAAGAATAAAGTCGTGTCGGTTCCCAAAACCCTCACCCGTCATGTTACACCTACTTGGGATAGGAAATCGGATTTAGTGACTTTAGGACTAAAACTTCATGGTTCTCATTTGGTTGAACTTGATTCTTTCCATGAAAAATCTAAAGGATGATTGTGTTACCATGTTTGTCATACGCTAGTCTTTGCATCATGATTTATATCTTACTAGTGTTATGACATGTGTATCATTTTTTATTATATTTTTTCATTTATTGAGTCTTATTTGAAAACTAAAAAATATTTTTGGTTTATTATATTTTTGAAAAATTCAAAAAGATTTTGCTTTTATTTGAGTTAAAATATGTTGAAAAACCAAAAAGATTTTCAATTTGTTTTTATGTTATGAGTTTACATGTTTGATGTGGCATATTGGTGTGCTTGGACCCCCATCCTTTCATTATCCATGTGGCTAGGACATTTGGTCATAATTATTGATGCTTAGAATGATCTTAACCATTCTATTATGGGGTAGTTTCAAAGTTAATATGCATTTTGATTCGACTTTGTGTATATGCCATCTTTGCATACATGCACGAGTTTATATGGATGTTTAACATCTCTTGCATATTTGAGTTTGGTGAGATGTTCTTATCTCAATTTTGTCATCTATGCGCAAGTAGACATAAGGAGGAGGTGTGCATGTAAGAAGCATTTATTGTGAGGATTGTATTTGAAAAAAATGATGAGTGTTCACGGGAAAGGACTGCGAGAGTGTAAAATTGACTCGTCATGAAAGCCACTATTTAAAAGATCCCGAAAAAATTAAAGGCCATAAAAAGAATCATATGCCAAATATGGGACATTTAGTTTATGTTCATTTAAAAAAATATGACATGTATTTAAGGGAGTTTGGATGGATAATTTAAACGGGTCTACACCACGAATCCTAACATTAAAAACTCATGTTATGACGCTATTATTTATAGAATAGTCAAAATTGTCGATTTGTGTGCATGTTTGATTGTTTAGTTCATTTAGCTCACACTTTAATTGTCACATATGGCTAAATTAAAGTTTGATGATTTATAGCTATCAAGTAGAGCTTCTTGATCATTTCAATGTGTTGGAATTGTGATTCATTTGTTGTAGTTCACGCCCATACATTCCATGTTCATGTTTGAGCACATCGATACTATGTTAGCATGTAACTCATATAGTTTTTCTTTGTTTCGCTATCGTTTTAGTACTATTTTGCAGTTTTGAGCCCCTTCAAGTAAGTTTTTTCACGGAATTTTTCCATTAGGCAAAATAGTTTGATTTTTAGAACTGCACTGGGAGTTTAGTTTTTCGTTGGAGCGACTTCCTGCTATCGCGCGAAGTTTATCTCGCGAGATGCCTGTGTCGTTTGAACAACAAGGCAGTCTCGTTAGAGCGACCCCTGATTTTTTGGTTCCTGCTGTTTGAGTACTCTGCTTCTTATGGTTCTATATTTTGGTACTGTTGGGTTGCTTCTAGTTTCTGTTTATGCAGTTTAGTTTAATAGATTTGATATTTTATTGCATTGGTTCGTTTAGTTACACCTGCGTAAATTGCTTATTTATTGTGTGATTATTATTTTCTAGCCACAAATTTGATATTATTGATCATTATTAGCTGGTTGTTTGCATGTTTATCTAGATATATTTCATTGATTATACTTGTGCTAGATATATCGCTAAATTGGTATCTTTTCACCGGGTTGTCTATTCGAGACAAAAGGGGGAGAGATGTATGTGATGTAAGGGGAGTTTTTGTGTGATGATCTTGGTATCCTGATTTAATTGTTATTGACATATCAATATCATGTTTTGCTCACATAACAAATGATTTGGATTTATAATTTTCATATTGGTTTATATCATTTGTTCTTCCATACTTCACTGGGTATTTGTCTGTTTCATGTGTGTAGGTATGCTTAAAGAGATTCGAGATTTCAGTCTACATCACATTCAGACATTCAGAGACAGTTCATGATTATTGGACCATCGTTAACTTGTCTTGTCCTGTAATTTTTGATTTTGGGTTTATGGGATGGGATTTAGGCAGCATACGACTTGACTGCCCGGCTTAGGCATTTCACTGTTGGTTTTGTCCTGAAATAGTCAAAGGGGGAGATTTATAAGGACAAAATTTTCAATTGAGTCCATTATATAATTTTGACTTATTCTCGAAACAAAAAACGTTTCAGTCATAGGGAGATTTTTATTGTCATGATCCCATACAGACTATGACGTGTTGAAGTTTATTGAAGACGTTGCGACAAAGTTTTAAGGAATTAATTATGCCAAATGTTTAATTGGTGCAAGTTTATTCATCTTCAAGTTAAATTTCATTTCGAGATCACTTAGGTATGAATGCGTAATATTAATGGGACTCGAAATTTATTTTAAAATGTTTAAGGATATTATTTTATTAAGAAAATATTTTTAAAAGTGTTTGAAATAGTTTACACTTCGTTTTATTCTGATAAGGATGGATTAAAGTAGTGTTTGGTTTGAACTTTAATTCGTTGCATCGCTCAAACGACCTAACCAGTCGTTTGAGCAAGATAACGTGTCGTTCGAGCGACATGTACATCTCATTGGAGCAATAGGCCAAAGTCGCTTGAACGAGCATCTGCCTCAACAAAAATATAAAAAGGCGTGTTTCCATTAGATTTCAAAAGTGTGAATTTTGGAAAAACTGTTTACGAACAAGTACGTTTCTGCACATAGTTTTCTATGGTTTTCCAAAGCAAAACACATCCTTAGAGTTTACAAGTTCTGAGTTTTCATTACTATATGCAATAGTGATTTTGTTGGCACCAAGAAGAGTTGTTTTGCACTTGAACATTACTGGTTTTATGGAGAAAAAGCAAAGGAGTTTGTGTTCCGATTCCGTAGATGTTACAAGCCATATCGGTGGACACCGAGATATACGTGGACTCGTGTGTTGTGGACAGGTATCATGGAAGAAGGAATTTCTGTGTGGGCACTGTGAGAGGTGGTTGAAGATCAAAAGAGCATCAAGTCTCGTGGGAGATCGAGTCATTGAGTAAGACTTGTGTCCGTTCGTTGTAAATCCATATTCATAGTGATTGTCTGGCTTGGGTCGTCCAAGGTTTTTTCCCGTTGTGGTTTCCCCGTACATCCGGCGTAATGAGTATTCTTTACTTTATTCTACTTGCTTTAGTCACTAGATGGATGTTTAGGATTAATAAAGATAAAATTTGGTTAAGTTAAAATGGGTTCACAACTTGGTGCGAATTAATAATTGTAAAATGTTTTTTCACAAAAAGAGAAATTATTTTTGTCATCCTTAAAACACTTTGGCATAAGAAATAAAAAGGTACCCACATAAAGGTACCTCAGGAATTTGTACAACAAAAGGAGTTTATATGCAAAAATTGTCAGGATACTCCGCGACGCAACATGACACGACACCGTTGATACAGTGATACTAAATTTTTTTTTAGAAAATCGCTCAAGTGTCCGTTCAGGCCGTGTCATAGCTTTTCAAAAAGGTATTAACAAGACTCACAACTTTGAAGTTCGAACGAAAATGAGATTTTGAAGTTTTGGGAGTCAAAAGTGCGATTAAAGCTGGTACTGTGAATAGTGACGTGAATAATGCCAAAATTGGGGATAATTATTAAAAAAAAAAAGAATTCACAATTATCTCCAACTCTTCCCAAGACCCCAAGAGATAATTATCAGCTCAACTACAACCAATCAAAGAGAGTTTCATTTCAACACTAATACCTTACCCCTTCCCTATAAAAAGGACCCTTGGACTCACAGTTTTGGTAGAATTTCAAGGAGCAATTTCTTAGAGATTGTATTTAATTTGAGGGCCAAGTTTTTCTCATTTTTTCAAGAGGATTGAAGACTATTGTGAGAGAACTTAATGTAAGTTTGGTTTGTTAATGAAAATCTCTACTCCTTCTTGCAATTTCTCTTTCATTATGGTCGCTTGAGTCTTTTATTAGGATCAGGGTGAAGTTTATCATAGTTAGCTAATATTGTCATATTAATTTAATTATTGGTTATTCCTTACTTATTTTAATTGTTATTAAAAATTCGGTATTCATTTTAAAATGACGCAAGAGTGTGTTTTAAAACCTTCAAATTTATTTTGTCAAATCAAGTTTTGAGATTTAAAAATAGTAATCTTTGACTTAAACGTTTTATTTTCTAGATTAAAGGCGATGAGAGTCTGTTTAATTTGAGTTATAAAAAGGGAATGATAACGTTAAATTCATGTGCAATAGTAGTTACATGATATATAGATCCTGAATCCTAATTCTTTAATATTATTTACAACTCACGTGTGATGCTCTCATTATTCGTAGTTACTTTTATTTAGTGTAGTGCATAATTATTCTCTACCCCATTTAGTCTACTTGGACAGCTGCAATTCTTTTGAAAGTTATAATTGATAAATCTATATGGGTTCGACCTGTACTTACATTCGCTATTCTATAATCACCCGCGCACTTGCGATATTTTATAAAATTGACAACAACGGCTGCCTCAGGTGCGCTGGATAGATCCTAAATGAATTTTGGATCGATCCAAAATTTATATATTTTTATTATTTTTTTTAAATTCCTACTTTTCCCAATGATGTTTGTAACCTTAACAACTAGATAATAATTTTTGAATAAATTCATCTCTACCAACACATGATCAAAACTCTCGAAAATAAGTAAGCACGAACAACTGAAAATTGCTATTTTTTTATTAAATGATGGGTATGGGTTGTACAATCTACCCACCTTGGGAACTTTCATCCCCAAAAATCATATTATGTAATTACACTCGAAAAATTAACTCAGGATGTGTTTCCTCATCGTAGACTCTACCTCCCAAGTTACTCCTTCAACGCCATTGTTATCCCATACAATTTTGACTAGGTAAATTATCTTCTTGTAAAGCATCTTTTACTTTGGTCTACTATCGCAATTAGTCTGGTCTCATAGGAAACATCATTTTGGAGATTTAACTGACTTCAATTGATAACGTGACTTGGATATGGAATATACTTTCTTAACATAAATATATGAAAAACATTGTGGACCTGAGATAAGTGTGGTGGTAGCGCTAAATGATATGACACTAGACCGATCCTCTCCAAGATCTTAAATTGTCCTGTGTACCTTGGTCCTAACTTCCCCTTCATTCTAAACTAACTAACTCCTACTCTAGCTTTGATATTTGGAAACATATGACCACCCACGCTAAACTCTAACTCGAAACTATGAGTATTAGCCTAGTTCTTCTAACGGCTCTGAGCAGTCTTAAGCCTTGCTCGTGTGACTTGAATTTTCTCAGTGGCTTCGCTAATCATTTTGAACCCTGATATGTGATTCTGACCTAATTCTTCCCAAAAAAAATGGTGAACGATAAGTTCTTTTATATAAGGCTTTAATTGGATCCATATCAATACTCGCTTGACAACGGTTATTTTAGGCAAAGTCTGCTAATGGTAAATGATCAACCCAATTACCCTGGAAGTCTAGAGCACATATCCGATTATTTTAGGCAAAGTCTTCTAATGCCGTAATATATCTTCGACTATCTGAATAGTCTCCTCGAACTATCCATCTATCTTTGGATGATAGGTAGTGCTGAGATTTAGATTTGTTCCTAACTCCTTTTATAGTTTCTTCCCAAACTTGGACACATACCGCAGATCTCGATTTGAAACAATAGATAAAGGTGCACCATGCAACCTTATAATCTTTCGGACGTATATTCTGGAAAGATTTGCCACACTATATGTGATATTAATAGGAAAAAAAAGTGCTCAACTGGTGATTCAGTCAACCACAACCCTCACCGCATTATGCCATGCCTAAATCCTAGGAAAAGATGTGACTAAGTCCATCGTTATGTGCTCCCACTTCCACCGTGACCCGGTAGTGGTTGCAACAACCTTTCTGGCTTCTAGTGCTCGGCCTTTACTTGCTGAAAAGCGAGACACCTTACCATAAAAGAGCTACATCCTTTTTCATTCCTAACTATAAGTAGTCTCTGCATAAATCGTTGTATATCTTTATACTGCCAGGGTGAATGCTGAAACGAGACTAGTGTATTTCTGCCATGACTTTTTCCCTAAGAACCTCAATATTTGGAACTACCAACCTTGATTAAAACCTAATGCCGTTATCCTTATCGATTAATAACTCCTCGATTGGTTCTCCTGCTAAAATTCAATCCCAAAAGTGCATCAAATCGTCATCACAAGCTTATGCATTGAGCACCTTTTGATGTATGCCACCATCCCGCAAATATAGGTGCGATGTTCTCCTCGCTTAATCCTCAATTAAAATATTTTAATGTATTGCATCATCTTATGATGATAGCACCACATTGCTGCCAAAGATGCTCCTGATTTCCTACTTAACGCGTCAATTAGAACATTGGCCTTACCTAGGTGGTAATGGAGACCGAAGTCATAATCTTCTATGAGCTATATCCATCATATTTTCCTCAAATTCATATATTTTTGGGTGAAAATATGTTGGAGACTTTTGGGATCTAAGTACACCTGGAACTATTCCCCATACAGGTAATATCTTCAAATCTTAAGGGCAACGATAATTTATATAAGCTCAAGGGCAGGAGTTGGGTGGTTCTTCTCATGAACTTTTAACGTCCTTGACACATAAGACACTATGTTCTTCTCTTGCATAAATATTATTCCTAAACCTGCCCCTGATACATCACAATATACGGAGTAGCCCTTTCCTCATTCTGGGAGCCAATTGTACTTCTAAATATTGAAATGATAATTTGCACTCATCTGTCCACTTAAAAAGAAACTTCTTCTCAATGACTGTCTTTGGTTGCTCCTAATTTAAAAATGATTCAACTTTAGATGGATCCACAAAAATTCCTTGTACTGAAATGACATGACCAAGAAATTTAACCTCGTCCATCCAAAACTCTCATTTACTGATCTTTGCATATAACTAATTTTTTTGAAGTACTTTCAAAGTCGTGCGTAGATGCTCCTCATGGTCCACCTCTGAAGTTAAGTAATTAAGATGTCGTCAACAAATATCACAACGAATTAATTCATGTACGGATGCTAAATCCGATTCATCGGGTCCATAAACGTTGCAGGTGTGTTCATTACCCTAAATGGCATAACCAGGAACTCATACTGCCCGTATCTTATCCGGAATGTTGTCTTTTAAATGTCCTTAGTTCTAACCCACAGCTGATGAAAACCATACCGAAGGTCTGTCTTTGAAAATTTACTAGCACCTCGTAATTGAATGAATAGATCGTCAATTCGAGGAATATGATATTTGTTCTTACTTATGACTCTATTCAACTGCATGTAGTCCTTTTTCTTGGCAAAAATAATGGGTGCACCCCAAAGTGACACCCCACGATGACACACTCGATCTAATAAATCCATTGGACAATAAATCCTCAAGATAATTCTTTATCACGTTCATTTCAGGTGGAGACAAACATTTTGGGTGGATAGAAATGGGTCTCCCTCTGCGGTGGTAACCCTGGATGATCCTTCAAAAATATGTCCAGGAATTGACGAACTATTGGATAGTCCACGACCATGCGGTTATGGGTATCTTGTGCCACCAGGATACAAAGCCTTTCGAAGTAATTCCATTATTCCTTAGTGTTAGTCTATTTTCAAGGATGGTCCGTTAATTGTTCACTATTAAATCTGTGGTTGGACCCATTCGTCATTAACACCGAAACTCTATGTCGACGACATTCTATCGTGGAATTAAAATAAGCTAGCTAGTCTATCATGAGAATTACTTCGAAACCGTCCATGTCCATGAAAATTAAGTTATACTCAAGAACATATTCCCCCGCAATGATAACGTAAATACGGCAAACACGATTTAGAGAAATACCTCCACTAATCGAAAGTTCCACAAAAATAAGGGATAAAAACAATCAACCTTAGGACCCAAACTACCAGCTAAAGAACTGGATATGATTAATGTGATTCTCCATAACCAAACAATGCTTAGAACCACGTATGGTGAACTAAAACCATACCTTCCATAATTGTGGCATTTGGTTGAGCTATTAATTGTGTGAGGGCATAAGTACTCCTTTGGTTAAAATTGTTATTCTAACTGCCTTGCTGGTTTGACTGTCCCAATCCATCGAACCCCTGGTTGGGATGTGAGCCATTCTTGTTGTACTTACCCTCCTAGAATCCACCAGAGTGCTGTGGATATTGGTTAAGTGTACTAAAACTTGAGTCCCTCACTAGATGTAAATTGGAACCTTCATTGTTGGGTTGAGGATCATTGCATTTTGGGGGGCATTCCCTCTTCCAATGGTTGCGTTCCCTATATATGAAACACGTTTTTTTTTGCTAAGATAACCACGCAATCTTACTCTAGGAGGAACCATTGCCAACTTCCGCCTTTAGTTTTGCAAAGAACCCTTTGGGTCCACTATCTATAGGGTTTTTTCCAACACTGTTTTGTCCACCATTGAACCCTCTTATCTTCTTTATGATTATTTTAGCATCCTTAAACTCCATATATAACCTCATAGCTTTTCTAATCATATCTCTGAACCCAAAAATGTCTTGTCCGACTAAGAGTCTTCGAGTGGACAGATTAAGACCCTTTCTGAACAAATAAGTCTATTCTTTCTCATCACTTGCCACATACTTATTGCAGAAAGTGTCCGCCATAGCGGAATAATGCGACTTTACAAATAAGTCCAATTTTAATTAACCCAATTTTAGTTAAACCCTAACACATGCATTTAGATGATTTGATAACATAAAATCAATAAGCATGCAAAGGAAACCAATATCAAGAAAAATACCCGAAGGGCAAAACCTTTTATTTCACTATAATTGTAAATTGCAACTTACACGGTTACAATAAAATCTATTTTGACACAAGAATACCCGCAAATGTCGATCGGTGTCGTCAGCGGTGAATTACGCGCAGCAATCCACAAGAATCGCAGTCCTATCTTCATCTCAGGAATACTGCAGCACTCCCTATGAACCTCAGTCCAAATCAGCAAAAAATCTTCACGCAGCAAGATCATCAATGACACGCAGCCATATGATGTAGATTTACCCTCTTTACAAGAACAATATCAGCAAGATCGTATTTTGCTTTCCAAAACAATTCACTAAAAGATTGGGTTGTTTTGTGAATTGTAAAAACAAAGGATTAAACCTCTAACGTGAGAAGACAAATTCATACTGCTGTTTGCAGAAAACGTAGACAGTTTTTGCACAGGTCTTCTTCTAAAAAATGGAGTTAAGGCGGCAGCTCGCTCAAATGAGATTGGATGTCGTTCGAATGAGATCCAATGTCGTTTGATACATCGTGCGACAAGCCATGTCGTTTGAACGACAGAAAAATTAAATATTTTTCTTTTTCTCTTTCTTGGTAAATGCACCACCTCAAAAACTCCGAAAATTATATTTTTGACGAAAAACATTAAAAACTCTGCTCCAACACTTAGAAAATATTTTGTGAAAAACAATCCCAATAGTCTATATTTTGTGAAAAATAATCCCAATAGTCTAAGTGAAATGCTAAGGTACTTAAACACAACCTTACCAAAATTAATCTCGCGGAGACTCCTTTGATGAAGAACTTTGATATTTGGATCCGTCTTAATGCTTGAATGATCTTGAATAATTATTCGACGGTTGTAGCGGCATACGACATACTCTAATGTAAACATGACTTATAAAATATATCCTTACAAAGCTCCCCCTATGTCTATGCCGGTACAAAATAAAAACAATCTGAATTATCAACTCAAAATGCCTATACAAATCTAATACCCTCCCATGAACCCAAAAGTGAAAAGGTACTTGAAATGCAAGTCTTTAAATTGTTTTTTTTCAAAAATCTTCATCAATATTCAAATATCAAAGCTTTTCTCATCAGGATGTGCAACATAATGATCTTCACTTTTGTATCTACACATAAGATAAAACAAAAACCTTCGTGACGCATCGAGTTTGAAATGATATAAAAATATATCAATCATCATAATCAAATCTCCCCCATAATGCAAACTCCCCATTTTTATTTGTCCGAAATAGACAAGGAAAAGAATAAACAAACAAAACATTAAGTGTCACAAATGACAGCACAAATATGGATCAAACTACGCGCATGTAGAGAAAATAGTTAAAAGATCCACAAACTATTTTTTAATTTTTTAATTTTTTAAATAAAAATTTACAAAAAACACATTACGAATAACATTAAGATAACCAATTCATGGAAATGGAATGAATGAGTGTGAACAAATTCAATAGGTAATAAAACTCAATCAAGCATATGTGCACGATGCATATGTGTACTTCTATCGATTGAACATAAAAAAATATCCTTAGGTGTAAACTTGTTGAAATTAGATGATATCGACTAAATCAAATCAACAAATCAAAGCCTAAGTGATCTCCACACCAATAACATCCAAAGAAATTTGGTGTCGTTTCGAGAACTTTTCAAAGGACGTGCAAACCCATTGATAACTTTCCAACCAAACTCCCTCATATATAATAAAGTAATTTTTTTAATCTATTGAGGTACTAAATTCTCAACGTAGAGAAAACCTATTGGCCCAAATTTTGGCATATATCATCTTTTTATTGCCTTAATTTTTTGTGCGGGCTCCTTTCAAATGGTGGCTTTCACGATGTAATAATTATTCACTCGCAACCCTTTCCCGTGTCACTCATCATTTTTTAAATTTAAACAAATTCCTCATGGACAATGGTTATTACATGTGCTATTTTTATTACTCTCATAATATTGCACTTGGTTCGTTTTAAGGACAGGATTGAGATGAAAACACTCGACCAACATGTGATAGACAACGGTAATCAAACAAATCTGTGAATGTGTGAATTAAAGGAAATAAGTAGTCAAACATGTAGGAAGTATCAACTAATAACATCTCAATAACTTCAAACATTGTAAAGCACATAAATGACATGATATATTGTCTCAAAACACTATCAAATTGGCACATGGATAAATGGAATGAAATTGTGACTCGGTCATCCTAAGTGTCCATTTATATACGGTGTAAAAAAAAATACAAAAACTCTTTTTGGATTTTTTAATTTTATCAAAATAAAATCTTTTTGGCTTTTTCAAATTTTTCTTAAAAAAATGAATTTTTTTTTTTGTATTTTTCAAACACTGTTCAGAATCAACCCAGCAGTACCAAATAATATAACAATATGAACCAAAGGACTGTAAAAATATAAATGCAGAAAACCAACTAGCTTGTTCAAACGAAACTCAATGTCACTCGAACGAAAAGGCTTATCGTTAGAACGACAGCTTCACATGACATGAGATCTCGTTGGAACGAGAAAAACAAATTTTCACAGATTCCCCAGAATGTTAACCAGTGTTGCTCAGTGAAAAAAATTCCAGAAAAATATACCTAGAAGGTGCGACAGATCCAAAATAGTGCTAAAACTAATAAAACATTGTAAACTACAACAAAGTGAGTCATAAAAAGACCATAAGCCTATAAATCAAATTTCCTAACCCAAACAGATTTGTAACGACAAGTGGGTGTTTGAGGAATCGAATTTATTCTTTTATTAATTTTCCTAGGTCCTTTTAAAAGTTTGTAATAGAAACGCCTAAGATGACCTTGCCTACCACAATGTGCAAGTGTAAATCGAGGTGTGAGTGTTACCTAAAGGCGAACTAGGTGGCATTCTCATGATGTTCCTAGGTGGCTCTCTCTTAACAACCTTCAGAGGCTCTCTCACACGTGTGGGGATGACTTTAGGAATGGGTGCAACACTCTCATTGAAGCCTATACCACCCCTATCCCCCTTAATTTGGATAGTGCCTAAAATCTTATCTAGCATTTCTTGTCTCGACTCCAAATCAAACTTCACCTTACTTGATTCTTTTAAACTCTTCTCAATCTCACCTATCCTCGACTTAAGTACACGTCAAGAATCCTCAAACTCAAGAAGCTCCTTTTTCATAGCCTCCATCACCCCTCGAAGACTAACTCTCTCTCCCTCAACGTACTCAAGCTTCTCTCTCGAAATTTTCTCACGTGCCCTAAGATCTTCAACTAAAACATCATTATTTTTTAAGGCACGCTCTTTCAATTGAGATTTTAATTTCAAATTTTCTTTCTTTATTTTCAAAGCTTCGGCATAAAGTTCATTGTAAGCCATTTTCAAGTTACGCTCATCTACACTTCCATCCTCACTCTCATCACCCTAACTATCATCAGTAATCCCTTGGGTGGGAAGCTCTCGCCTAGAAGCATAAAGAACTTCTTCCGAATAACTAAGGGTAGAAACATGAGATGTCGGTTTATTCAATTTCTTCCTTAAATTTGTGGGACACTCATCTATCGTGTGACCAACACCCTCACAACTCGAACACCTCTTTGAATCATTTTCAATGGAAGATTTAAAACAAGAGTAGGTGTGAATTTTCCAATTAGACTTTTCAAAAAGTTGACATCGAAAATCATCAAAACAACCAAAAGCCATATTTAAGAAAAGTCAATTTTCAAACCAGATTTTGAAAAAATCAGGATCATAACACTAACTTAGTGCAACAGGCTCTGATACCAATTTGACGACGTGATTAGACAAATTGTATCAGCAAAAATACGTGAAAAATCAGGATCACGCGACAAATTATTGTAACCCGCTCTGATACCAATTTGTAAAATGTGTGCGCTATAGCCGAATAATACGACTTCACAAATAAATCCAATTTTAATTAACCCAAATTTTAGTTAAACCCTAACACATGCATCTAGATGATTTGATAACATAAAACCAATAAGCATGCAAAGGAAACCAATATCAGGAAAAAAATTCGAAGGGCAACAACCTTTTATTTCACTATAATTGTAAATCGCAACTTACACGGTTATAATAAAATAGATTTTGACACACGAATACCCATAGGTGTCAATCGGTGTCGTCAGCAGTGAATTACATGCAGCAATCCACAAGAACCACAGTGCTATCTTCAGCTCAGGAATACCGCAGCACTCCTTATGACCCTCAGCCCAAATCAGCAAAGAATCTTCAACAGCAAGATCCCCAATGACATGCAGCCATATGATGTAGATTTACCCTCTCTACAAGAGCAATATCAGCAAGATCGTATTTTGGTTCCCAAAACAATTCACTAAAGGATTGGGATGTTTTGTAATTGTAAAAACAAAGGATTAAACCTCTAATGTGAGAAGACAAATTTGTACTGCTGTTTGCAAAAAATGTAGACAGTTTTTGCACAGGTCTTCTTCTGAAAAATAGAGTTGGAGAGTCCTATTTATAAAAGACTTAAGGTGGCAGCTCGTTCAAATGAGATTTAATGTCGTTCGAACGAGATCCAATGTCGTTTGATACATCGCGCGACAAGCCATGTCGTTTAAAAGACATAGGCTATCGTTTAGAAAAATTAAATATTTTTCTTTTTCTTTTTCTCGGTAAGTGCACTGCCTTAAAAACTCAACACTTAGAAAATATTCTGTGAAAAATAATCCCAATACTCTAAGTGAAATGCTAAGGTACTTAAACACAACCTTACCAAAATTAACCTCGTGGAGACTCCTTTAATGAAGAACTTTGATATTTGGATCTATCTTGATGTTTGAATGATCTAGAATAATTCTTTGATGGTTGTAGCGGTATACGACATACTATAATGTAAACATGACTTATAAAATCTGTCATTACACTTATCATAATCTGAAAGACTTTCAAATTTCAACTTTAATTCACCAACGGACGTTTTCGCTTGGAATAAGTTGCGAAACTCGCACCTCTATTCATCACGATAAGATTTTAGAAAGTATAAGTCCAGAAATGCCACCTTGAAATCTTCCCAAAGAACTGTCCCATTCAAACTGGCATGATAGGACATCCACCATTTTTGGGCCTGGTCCGTCAATTTAAACGCAGCCACACGAACCCAATAAGAAGGTGACACTTCAAGAACTTCAAAGATACGAATGGCGCTTTATAGACACTCCTCGGCCTCTTCAAGTCCTGCAATACCACTATACATAAGGGGGTTGAGTTTCGTAAACTCCTTCGGTGTATTGGTTGCCCAGATACTCTCTTTTGACTACCGTTTCCTTGGTGCTGTTGAGAGAGATGATCACCTGACTCTGAGTCATTTGCCCTAACTCATTGGTGTTTCCACCAGTACGTCTGTGTAGTCATTCTAAAGATGGGATGATAATTTAGAATGGGATATACACATGTAAACATGTTATGATACCAACTTGTGAGACATGACGCCACAACCTTTTACACTTTGATTTCTTTTAAGAAAATCCTCCTTTTGAAATAAAATCTTTCTTTCACATTTTTAACGTAAAATTTATTGAGTTTAATTAATGAAATGATGTCTAGCTTTATAAAGTTTATAAGGACACTTGAAGCAAAAAGAGTTTTGCCAATTTCATAGAATAAATAATAATTAAAGAAAATTTACGTCATCCCATCTTAATACAAACCAAATTTAAATGCTTCAAAATAGTTCAAAATAACGAAGTCAAATTTCCATTTAAATAACACATTTGAAGTAAATAGTCAACAGAGCTCTACTAGCACGTAAATCATTCCTTGCCTCTCATTGTTTCCTTGCCTTTATCTTTCCTTGAAGCACCTTGGGGGGGGGGGGGGGGGGGGGGGACAAATGATGGGATATTAGGGTGCGCCCAGTAGTAGATATACTAGCAGAGTAATACGTACAAAGAATATCTATACATATAATGTATATTTTAGAAATCATGAAATCATCTTTCATTTGATTAAGTATTCCCATGAAAAATGCAACGTGACATGTGATTGACGTTTTGCCCATGTAACTCGGGCAATAAGCCCATTAACACTTAATCTTTTTTCTAACAATACCCATTTCTCGTTAAATTATCCACTAACGTAATTTCGCATTATTCCCATGTTATTTAATAAATTTGTATTTACATTAATAAGCGTCGTGCTCACAATCATCTTTTCACTTGATTCACCGGGGTACCAATCCATGAGTGTTATACGACATTTTGACATACTCCTACCATGTCAGAATATGCTATTGATCATTTGTCTGGGGTCTAAGCATTGAGTTTGACACGCCGTAAAATATAATACTAGATTGATCAGGTCTAATATCAAAAGTCACAAGAATCAATAAAAATTTGGTAATATTCTTAGCATAATAAAACTCAATAAGTACAATAAAGAGATAATGCAAGAGCGTAATTTACTCATAGCTTACACTAGCATAGTTTTTGGCACATCCCGATACTGTTTGATTTGAACCGTCACGAAGTTCGAAGTTCCAACATCCCCAACTTTCAAGCATATACACACTATGAAGGTATAATGTTATTTAGAGTTTAAATTTATTCCTTCAATTTATTTTGGGATGTTTATTTTTATTAAAACTAGAAGCAGGATTTTTTATTTAAAACCCGAGGCACTTTTTCTTTATTTAAATTTTTTCAAAATGCACGTATCTCGTTCAAACGAGATAAGAATCTTATTCTAATGAGATACTCTTTTTGTTTGAAGCCTTGTTTAAATTTTACTTCGATCGAACATTGAACGAGGGCATACTATTTTAGGTCGTTTGAACTTCGTTAAAATGAGATGGTTGATTGGTTCGAACGAGATTTATTTCATTCAAATGAATTGCCAATCTCATTCAAACAAGCTTCAAAATTTGTTTGAATGAGCTGCCACCTCAAAATTTGTAAACGTCTTATAAATACATGTTTCGTGTTTATTTTCGTTAAAACTTTCGCTAAAACTATTTATGCATAACTTTAGCAAAAAAAATTAACCTTTTGATTTGAGAAAACGTTTTTTGATTCACAAATTAGATTCCCGAAATATATTCGAGTGGATTAAGTTTAAATCCTATAGTTTGTATCCTTGCATACACGAAACCTTTGTGGAAAAGGCATCTCCATAACTGACTTGAGAAACCCGAGGAGATCACTGTTGGAGACGAAGGTTGAGTCTGAAGGAGGACTGTGGTCTTGTGATTCTTAAGAGGATCATAGTAGATTAATTTATAAAATTTGTAAGTTGCGGTTTGAAAATTTTATAAAGTGAATGAAAGATTTAACCCTAAAGTTTTTTTTTCCTGAAACTCTGAATTGATTACATGCTTTATTGATTTACCTTTTGAATCACATAGTTGCATTTTCTAGGGCTATAAGATTTAAAAATTGGTGTGGGTTATCATATGACTTTAATAAGTTAACGCCATTAGATCATTGCGCTCTCTCAAATTAGTATTAGAGAATTCATTTATTTTTACCCTTACAATTGGTATCAGAGAAGGTTACACAAAAATACTATGTGATCCTTTTTTTCGCAAAAAATTTCTTTGATGTCAATTTTCTCGAAAAAAAAATTATCTTTAAAAAATCGTAAATTTTCTGATGGAGAACTTAAATAATAGGATGCCAATTTTCAATGGATAAAATTATGCCTAATGAAAATCCAGACTGAGATCCACTTTAAAAGCCATAGATGAAAAGGTTTGGTTAGAATATGAAAGACGGTGGAGTCCTCCCACGATGATGTTGATAATGTATCAAATCCTAAACTCGTCTCTTCCTGGACTTGTGATGAGTTTAAATGGAGCACTTACAACTCTCGCAACCTTAGTACAATTTCTGGAGTCTTCACCCTTGACGAGTTCTGGCGCATCATGACGTGTACTAAGTCTAAAAAGCATGGGATATCCTCAAGTTAATACATGAGGGTAAAAATGTTGTCAAGGCGTCTAGGCTTTAAATTTTAACCACCCAATTTGAGCCATCACTATGTTGGAGTTCGAGAGTTGTGATGAATTTTATGCTAGGTTGTCGAACATCATAAACACTAGTTTTAATTTGGGTGAGAAAATTTTAAATACGAGAGTTATTAAAAATATTTTGAGGTCCTTTCATGCCCGTTATATTCCTAAGGTCATCGTGCTTAATTCTTTAGGGATTCAGATACTCTTAGATTATAAGAACTCGTAGTAGACCTTCAGAATTAGTAGATAGATATATTCCCTAAAATCATTAAACCTAAGGAAATAGGGGTATGTTTGAAGACTTGAGCTAAGAAGAAGAAAAAGGAGAGAGGTTGTGAGTCTGAATCTGAGGGTGATTTTGATGTTGATGACTTGTCCTTGTTTGCAAATTTTTTTAAAAAGTTTCTCAAAATTTCCAAAAATAAAGTCTTCAAATCTCTACTTCTTCTTACTCTTCTCTTGGGAACTTTGTCTTCATCGAGTGTAATCCAAATATGATCTTCCAAAAGTACCTACACATATGAAATAAAGAAAATACTACGTGATGCATCGAGTTTGACATATAAAAAATATTCATACAGATAAAATCTCCTCCATAAATCAAACTCTCCCCCGTAATTTGTTCTCCCCCTTTTATTTTGTTCTAGATAGACAAGGAGTAGAAACTAATCATGTGATGTACGGGAGCATGCAGAGTAACATGTATGGGAGTGCGTGCAAGAACTCGTGTGGTAGCATATCATGGAAGATACTTATGAGACATGCTACCCAACTTAAAATAAAATTCTTGAAGGTGACCTCTTTGCTTGCAATGGGAACAAACATAAATGAGCTTAGGTCTACCTCTCTTAAAATGTCTAGGACGAGCTCTCCTAGGTGAGTTAGGTCGAGGGCCATATGGATCTAACACAAACTCGAGAACCAGCTCGGGTGCAACATGGGAAGTGGACGCATTGTCATAACCTATTCCTAGCCTCTCAATATTATCTAAAGTGGGACCGAGGAGCATCTTTTCTACCTTCTTAGATGTTTCCTCTAAAGCAACTTTGACAACCTGAGCATGTTCAAGATCTCTCTCAAGTTAGGATACACGGGCTTCAAGTTTCTCACGAGTTTCTAATGAAGATTGAAGATATCTCGTAAGACTAGCCACGTGTTGGTCAAATCACTCTTTTTTTTATCTAAAACGATCAACTGGTCACACAAAGAAATCTTCACCTTCTCGAGTTGACTCGTAGACGCCTTACGCACCCTCAAAATTTTCACCTCTCTCCAAATCTAACACCCTAAGAGACAAATCTTTATTTAACTTTTTGGTTTTCAACATCTCGGTGTAATGATCACTAAAAACTTTTGGAGATCCCCTTCTCCCTCACTTGCAATTTCATCCCCACTCTCACAAGAATGGCTTGAAACATCATCTAGACTCTCCTTAAAAATCAATATGTGAGTTTTGAGGGGGTTAAGTCTAAGACTAATGAGTTTTCACTTCCTTAAAAATCTCACAAAACATTACATAGTTTTGGGCATTATTAGTGTGAAAATCATTCACGATCTTTATTAGTTGAATAGGTTAAGTCAATTTCACTTGAGTTCACCATTTTTTTACACCTAAGGTAGATTTTGGGATCTTGCGTTCGTGGTATCTCATTCTTTCGTGCACATATGTTATGTTTGTCTACATTGATTAACCTATAGGATATGTTCACACCCCTACATTATCTCCCATGATTAGGTTATTTTTGTGTTTATCCATGGTGTGATGTATTCGTAATTTTTTTTACTTGAAAAATTTTCAAAAATAGATTGTGGAGCCTTTGAGATTATCATTGCATGATTATTCATTCATATCTTTTGTGATGATATCTTTTTATTATTGGTGATATTCCCTATTTGTGTGATTAGTTTCTACTCCTGGTCTATTTCGGACAAAAAAAAAGGGGGAGAACAAATTACGGGGGGAGCGTTTGATTTATGGGGGAGATTTTATCTTTATGCATGTATTTTTATAAGTCAAACTCGATGCATAACGGGGTATTTGCTTTGTTTCATGTGTGTAGGTAATTTTGGAATATTATATTTGGATTACACTCGATGAAGACAAAGTGTCCAAGAAGAAGTGAAGATTTGAAGACTTTATTTTGTAGACATATTTATCATATAACTAACCATTTTATGGTTTTGAAGGGTATTAGGGTATTATTTTTTGCCATAGGGGATTTTCATGTAATTTGGATTTCGATTTTATGTTTGTACCGGAATAGCCAAAAAAGTGGAGTTTGTAAGAGCATAATTTGCTCATAGATTAGACTAGCATAGTTTTCGGCATATCCCACTACCGTTTGATTCAAATCGTCAATAAGTTCAAAGATCTATCATCTCCCTCAACTTTCAAGCATCTCCACACTATGAAGGTATAATGCTATTTAGAGTTTAAATTTATTCCTTAAATATATTTTGGGATATTTATTTTTATTAAAACTATAATCAAGATTTTTTATTTAAAACTCGAGGCGTTTTTTCTTTATTTAAAAATTTTCAAAATGCGCGTATCTCGTTCAAATTAGATGGGAATCTCGTTCTAACAAGATCCTCTTTTCGTTTGAAGTTTACTGCAAACGAACATCGAACGATGGCGTACTATTTTAGGTCGTTTTGAATGTCATTTGAACTTCGTTCAAACGTAATGGCTGATTCTTTCGAATGAGATTTATTTCGTTCAAACGAATTGTCAATCTCGTTCGAACGAGCTTTAAAATTCATTCGAACGAGCCGTCGCCTCAAATTTTGTAAACGTCTTATAAATACATGTTTCGTGTTTGTTTTCGTTAAAAAAATTTCAGAAATGTTTCTGCATCCCTTTAGCAAAAGTTTTCAACCTTTTGATTTGAGAAAACCGTTTTTGATTCATGAATCACATTCCCAGAATTTATTTGAGTGAATCAAGTTTAAACCCTATAGTTTGTATCCTTGGATACACTATCTTTGTGGAGAAGGCATCTTAATGGTTGACTTGTTAAACCTAAGGGGATCACTGCTGAAGACAAAGGCTGAGGCTAAAGTAGGACTGCGGTCTTTTCATTCTTGAGAGGTTCATAGCAGATTCATTTATAAATTTTGTAAGTTGCGATTTGTAAATTATATAAAGTGAATAAAAGGTTTTACCCGAAAAGGGAATTTCTCCTAAAACTCTGGTTTAATTACATTCTTTCTTGATTTACGTATTGAATCACATAGTTACATATTCTAGGACTATAAGATTTAAAAATTGGTTTGGGATGTCATCCGAATTTAATAAATTAACGACATTAGATCATTGCACTCTCTCAAATTGGTATAAAAGCATTCAGTTGTTTTTACCCTTACAGGTAATGACCTATTGAGTCAAATGATACATACCCAAAAGTGTTTAATTTATGCCCCGAATAGATGCATTTTAGTCGCTCGTTTTTAATAAAATTGGCCTTATGTTCGTATTTAATTATTTCGCAGGTCAATCGATAGTCGCAACATCAGATTATGCTAATTCGACATAATTACGACAAAGTAGCGGTAAAAAGCATGGAATGAAGAAAATCAAAGCACAGTGAAGACAGATGTCCATATTTGAGCTTGTCCAGATAAATTACGATGTCCTAAGCCCTGTTCCGTACCAAACCTGATTGTGGTGTAATCAAGTGACTTTGGTTGTGAAGAAAAAGACGCACTTCGACTACACGATTCAAAATGAGACTCTGTGTATCGTAATTATTTCTTTTCTCTTAAATTCTTTATTGTGACTTTATTTGTTTAATTAAACATGCTCGGCTATTCACCCTATTCAAGGTGTGGGATAAACAGCATAGGATGTTAATTTAATTCAAAATAATTTATTTAATTGTTATATTTCTTGGCAAATTAATTCAAAATTGTCACCAATTAATTTATGTAACGAGAGTTAGAAAATTAATTTTAAAAGTTAATATTTGATTTCGGAATCGAACTAGAGATAGATTTTACTAAAATTAAATACTAATTTCGGCGTTGAAATTCGAAGATTCGTATAATTTTTAACAAATTAATCTTAGCGGATATTTTGTTAAAATGAATTTGCATCTTATATTTTTCTAGAAAGTGACATTTTCAAATTAATTTTCTGAAAATGATATTATTGAATTTATGATTGTAACGAGAGTTCAATTGTAAATTTAATATTATCTTTGTAGAGGGAGCTTGAAGGTAATCTTGAAATAAGAGATAATCCCCCAATTAGCAACAGTGTTTAAGATTAAGGCAGCGAGGCGTGGCAGCTCATACTTTAGCTTGTTGTGTTACTTAGTCACATTGTGTCTTTGTTTATATTGATTGTGGGCTATAACGATTGTAATGATGTAACGATTATAATGATTCTTAGTGTGAGGTCGAACGGTACTCGCAAGAGACCATGCTTGGCAGGTCCTGGGAGAGCTTTCATGCTCTATCGAACGACCTCGCCATGGGAACTTTAGAGGGACTTGGTTTGGAGGATTGAGAAGTGAGGCACCGTTGGGGCTTGTCCTGACCATCTTAGATACACCTGGTAAAACATCAAAATGTGGTGTATTTTGGCTCTCCGGTGGCTTCCCGTTGGTTCACGGCTGTTTTGGGAGAAAAACAGATTTTTTCTTGATATTTACAAAATTGCCACTTTGAGGAAAATCTATAAATAGAAGCCTATTTTTTGTTTTTATGCAGTGCTGTTTTTTTTCCAGCAAGAGTGAACATTTTGTGAGTTTTTCAAAGAGAAAAGTGAGTGAGAGCTTCTTGTTTAAGATTAGTTCTTGTGCTTGGTTGTGAGTGACTTTCTTGGAGAGATAAAGAGTGTGAGTGTGTAACCTTGTGGTTTCTCCATTTATCAAAGAAAGAAGAAATCCTACCATTGTGGATGTAACCCCTGTTTGGGTGAACCACGTTATATTGTTGTCGTTTCTTTGCTTTGATTGCTTGTGTGTTCTTGTTATCCTACTTGTTGATTGTTGATTGGATTCGTTTTGAGTTTGCACACTTACTTTTCATTAGGAACAAGGTCTTGGGTGTTTTCCGCACACCAAGTGTTTGGTAAAATTCCGAAGTGAGTTTTATGGTCTTGGTTGCTTAACATAGGACTGTTTTAGCGCAACAAGTGGTATCAGAGCTTTGGTTGCTTGGTTTGCTCGGTATTTTGGTTCGGCTTGAATCAATTTGAGTGATATTGGCATAAGTTCTAGAATTTGTTCCAAATGGCGGAAGAGGTGTCGCGTACTCTCGAATCAACTTCTACAAGCGGAGGCTCTAAGAAGTGGGATCCTAGTTATGGATCCGGGGGCTCAATGAAGTTTGAGATAAAACCTTTTGATGAGAAAATTAATTTTGGCTTGTGGCAAAGAAGGATGCGGGGTGTTCTTGTTCAACAACGGTTGGTTATAGCATTGTTGGGTATAGAGAAGCGTCCGGTGGATATGACCGAAGCCGAATGGAGCGATATTGATCAAAGGGCGATTTCTTCAATTGAAATGTATATCACGGATGATGTGCTCAATCACGTGATATCGGAAACTACGGCTAAGGGCATGTGGGATCAATTGGAGGAGATTTATTTGGGCAAGTCTTTGTCAAATAAATTGTTTCTAAAGAAGATGCTCTTCAAGTTAGAAATGAAGGAGGGCGGTGATATGATGAAGCATATAAATGTCTTCAATGCTTTGATCAACGATTTGAACCGGATTGATGTTCAATTTAGCGAGGAGGATCGAGCGTTATTGTTGCTTGCTTCGTTGCCCGATTCATATGAGCACTTTGTCACCACACTTATGTTTGGGAAGACTACTCTCAAGTTCAATGATGTAATGCAGGACATCATTTCTCACGTGGCCATGAAGAAGAAAAATGGTAGCGGTGGAGGTAGTTCATCTTCTCAAGGTGAAGGCTTGGTAGCCAAGGTGGTTGGTGGTGGACGAAGAGGAAGGTCGAAGTCTCCGGGTGCAAATAACCGGGGCTTCCAAAGGTCTCAATCTCGAGACATTAGCACAGTTGAGTGTTTCAAGTGTCATAAAAAAGGTCACTTTAAACGGAATTGTCCGGAGTGGAAGAAAGATGATAAGAAAGGAGACGCTACTAAGGATGTGGCCGGTGTTACTACTTTAGAGGAAGGCGAAGAGGTTCTTACTTGTTTTTCTGCCGATCACGTTGATGGTTGGATTCTAGATTCCGGATGTTCATACCACATGTGTCCGAACCGGGAATGGTTTGAGGATTACAAGTCCAATACCGGTGGTGAGATTCTCATGGGAAACAATGTTACGTGCAAAGTAGTGGGAATCGGGTCGGTGCACATAAAGATGTGGGATGGGGTTGTCCGAACCTTAAGTGAAGTGAGGCACGTTCCGGCACTTAAAAAGAACTTGATTTCCTTAGGCGCACTCGATTCAAAGGGGTGTGTGATTCAAGCCGAGGGTGGGGCTTTGAAGGTCAAAAGGGGATCGATGGTGATTTTGCGCGGCACAAAGTTACCGAACAATCTTTATAGATTGAAGGGAAATACGGTAGTGGGTGGAGCGGCAGTCTCCACAGAGCCTGAAATCGACGAACTACAATTGTGGCACATGAGACTTGGTCACATGAGCCAACGGGGCATGGAAGAACTTCATCGGCGAAAGTTGCTGAAAGGGGTGCACGGATGCAAGCTTGGTTTTTGCAAGTATTGTGTGATGGGGAAGCAAACTCGAGTGCAATTCACTATATCTACGAACAAGAGTAAAGGGACTCTTGACTATATTCATTCCGACGTGTGTGGGCCTTCGGATGTTGTTTCCATAGGCGGCTTTAGATACTTTGTGACTTTCATAGATGATTATTCACGAAAAGTGTGGGTCTACTACTTGAAGGAAAAATCGGAGGTTTTCGAGAAGTTTAAGGAGTGGAAAGCCATGGTGGAGAATCAAACGGGGAAAAAGATCAAGTATTTGAGGAGCGACAACGGGGGTGAGTATAGAGATGGTGGGTTTCTCAAGTATTGTAAAGATGCGGGCATCACAAGGCACTTTACCGTTAAGAAGACTCCACAACAAAATGGGGTGGCGGAGAGGATGAACCGCACCATTATGGAAAGGGCAAGGTGCATGAGGTTTCATGCCGGGTTACCTAAATCATTTTGGGCAGCGGCTCTTGATCACGCCGTGTATTTGGTGAATCGGTCACCAAATTCGACTCTTGGTTTGAAGTGTCCGGAGGAAGTATGGTCTGGGCACGAGGTCGACTACTCTACTTTGAGGGTGTTCGGATGTCCGGGGTACGCTCACATTCCTAGTGACGAGAGGACTAAAAATGACCCGAGAACTCGCCGGTGTATTTTCCTAGGCTATGGAAAAGGGGTGAAGGGGTTCAAGCTTTGGGATCCGTCTACGAGGAAGCTAGTTGTTAGCCGGGATGTGAGGTTTGACGAGACGTCCATGTTGAAGGCCAAGGAGTTCCTGGAAGTTGCCGATGACGGTGGTGTTAGAACCGTCGAGATTCCTTTGGTATTTCCGAGATCATCAACCACCGATAGTGATAGTGCATCTACTAGTGGTTCAAGTGATTCTCAATCGGGTAATGGCACGGTTGAGGTGGAGCCGAATGAGGATGATTTGGAAGAGGAATTGGTTGAGGTAGGGGACACTCAACGAGTGGAGCAAGTGCCATCCATAGCACGTGACCGAGAGCGTAGGGAGATCAAGCCACCATCTAGGCTTGGTTGGGAAGAGGTCAATTACGCTCTCATTTCTAGTGAGGGTGATCCAACGACATACAAAGATACCGTTAATTGTGATGTCAAGGCGAGTTGGATGGGTGCTATGTCGGAAGAGATGGAAGCTCTACGAAAGAACTCTGTGTGGGAGTTGGTTCCTAAACCCAAGGGGCGACACATTGTTGGCTCTAAGTGGGTGTATAGGAAGAAAGAGGCAATTAACAAAATAGAAGAACCGAAGTACAAGGCAAGGCTAGTAGCGAAGGGGTTTTCACAAAAGGAGGGGATTGACTATGATGAGATCTTCTCCCCGGTGGTGAGGCATACTTCGATACGGGTGTTGTTGGCAATGGTTGCTCAATTCGATATGGAATTGGAGCAAATGGATGTGAAAACGGCTTTTCTTCACGGTGATTTGAAAGAGCTTATTTACATGGTGCAACCGGAGGGGTTCAAGGAAGTGGGAAAGGAAGATCATGTGTGCCGGCTTAAGAAGTCATTGTATGGGCTTAAACAGTCGCCACGACAATGGTACCTACGGTTCGATACCTTTATGTTGCGGGTTGGTTACACGAGATGTGATCATGACCATTGTGCATATTTTCGGGTTCTTGATGATGGTTCGTTTGTTTTGTTAATGCTCTATGGGGATGACATGCTCATTGCGTGTCGGGACATGTCACGAATAACGGAGCTCAAGGTGGAATTGAGCCAGGAGTTTGACATGAAGGATCTTGGTGCGGCGCAAAAGATTCTTGGTATGGAGATTAGACGAGATAGAAAAGTTGGCAAGTTGTGGTTATCTCAGAAAAATTATATTTCGCATGTCATCGGGAAATTTGGCATGTTGGATGCCAAGGCCACTTCGAACCCGTTAGCTTCACATTTCACTTTGTCTGCAAAGCAATGTCCCTCTACGGATGATGAGTTAGAGGATATGGCTTCAACGCCGTATGCTTGTGCTGTGGGGTGCCTTATGTATGCTATGGTTTGCACGAGGCCGGATATCGTTCAAGCCGTGGGTGTGGTTAGTAAGTACATGTCGAATCCGGGAAAAGAGCATTGGAAAGCGGTGAAATGGATTCTTCGGTATCTAAAGGGAACCACGTCTATGGGCATTGTGTTTGAGCGAAAGAAAGGGGCCGAGTTTGTTGCGGGGTATGTGGATTCGGATTATGCGGCGGATCTTGATAAGCGGAGATCTACATCGGGGTATGTATTCACTATTGCTAGCGGGCCGGTATCTTGGAGATCCATGTTACAAGCGACAAGTGCTTTGTCTACCACGGAGGCGGAGTATATGGCACTTACGGAAGCATCAAAGGAGGCGGTTTGGTTAAAGAGTTTGGTGAGTGAATTGGGGATGAAGCAAGAGAGTGTTCGTCTTCATTGCGATAGTCAAAGTGCTATGCATTTGGCTAAGAATCAAGTGTATCATGCCCGCACAAAGCATATTGATGTACGGTATCATAGAGTTCGGGATTGGGTTAATTCCGGCGAGGTTTTGATTGAGAAGGTGCACACGAATGAGAATGCAGCAGATTTCCTCACCAAACCTGTGACTACAGAGAAGTTTAGGCATTGCCTAAAGCTTCTAAATCTCACTTCTTGTTGAAGTTCAAGGAGAGGCTCCTCGGTTAGGTGGAGCCGCATTGAGCTTGGTAGATTTCGGGGTGATCTTCAAGCGGGTTCAATGGTTTTCATTCCGGATTTTTGGTTGGATCATTCGGATCGCCAAGGTGGAGTTTGTGGTGTATTTTGGCTCTCCGGTGGCTTCCCGTTGGTTCACGGCTGTTTTGGGAGAAAAATAGATTTTTTCTTGATATTTACAAAATTGCCACTTTGAGGAAAATCTATAAATAGAAGCCTATTTTCTGTTTTTATGCAGTGCTGTTTTTTTTCCAGCAAGAGTGAACATTTTGTGAGTTTTTCAAAGAGAAAAGTGAGTGAGAGCTTCTTGTTTAAGATTAGTTCTTGTGCTTGGTTGTGAGTGACTTTCTTGGAGAGATAAAGAGTGTGAGTGTGTAACCTTGTGGTTCCTCCATTTATCAAAGAAAGAAGAAATCCTACCATTGTGGATGTAACCCTTGTTTGGGTGAACCACGTTATATTGTTGTCGTTTCTTTGCTTTGATTGCTTGTGTGTTCTTGTTATCCTACTTGTTGATTGTTGATTGGATTCGTTTTGAGTTTGCACACTTAGTTTTCATTAGGAACAAGGACTTGGGTGTTTTCCGCACACCAAGTGTTTGGTAAAATTCCGAAGTGAGTTTTATGGTCTTGGTTGCTTAACATAGGACTGTTTTAGCGCAACACAAAAGACCCTAACCGTGGAACCCCGGGCGGAGCAGCCTTGAGTTCCATTGGGAGTTGAGTTATGGACCAAACAACCCTCTACTTAATGTCACATCTACTGTAGGTGATGTCACTAGACAGCTAGACAATGTTAAATCTGCACTTGAGTAAACCACCGTGGTATTTGGGGCTGTCAGACAGTTGGTGAGCCACCTCTGTGACGATAGCCACCTGAAACACAGTGGTTAGGCAAAAGGCATGTCTTGGCATTTAATGTTTATGATGTGGAGCTAACTAGTGCATCAGGTATTTAATGTTTGTGACATAAAGTATGAGGGGTGTCTTTCACATGTATTAATGACTGAGTTACCTCGGGAGTGGTGTGGGGGTTATTTAAGGACCCCAACCACCTGTAGAAGAGTATGTTCTTTTTTAGGGTTCAGAAGTTATTATTAGAGAGAATATACATCAAAGAGAAATTTACTGCATACCAGAGAGTTTACTCACCCACCATTGTCATTTATTACGTAGCTTTAATACCTGATAGAGATCATCGAGGGTGGCTAGGGTGTTTAGCTTCCTGCAAAGGTGTATCTAGGGTGCTCATTTTCTCTCTCCCTCTAAGAGAAGTTGTTTCTAAGTTCAGTATTACTTTCTGAGTTATACACGAGAGATTTGTGAGTTCAAACAGAGTTTATCTTCACTAAGTTGTGTTTGCGTGTCTTGTAATTAATCAATAGAGTTGCTAGTTAACTTATCATTATTGTACTCAAAAGGAGTTACGCCTCCATCTAATCTAAAGTACCTTCTTACATTTGGCGACTCTGCTGGGGAGGCATTCTTCTAAGCAAGGAGTATGGCCAGGACCGGCCCAAGACAAAATGGTGCCCTAGGCGAAGTGCGAAAAATAGGCCCTCGTACGCATCGTACTGATATTTTATACAAATTTTATACAAACCCTCGTCGTTGTTGTTTTCATTTGAAACATCTTCAACTGGTAATTGTTCAATTAAGTTATCGCTTTGACTTCTGTTTTCATTATTTTCAATAATTGGGTAGTGATAAAAAAAATTATTTTCATCATTTTCTCGTATTGTTTCATCATGTTTTACTTTATTTGAGTGGCTAGTTTGTTGTTGATTTTCAATATTTTCAGTAGTATTATGTTTTTGCTTATTCTTTATACAAACTTTATCCATAGCTCCTTTTTTGAGATTCTTCCAAGTCATCTCTTCTTTTTTTTCTTTTACGCTTTTGGTGCCCTGATTCTTGCTTTCTAGTTGACATACTAACTAAGAAAACTTAACTAAAATCATATCACATAAAAACTACTGAAAAATTAACTAAAATTATATCACACACAAAGTACTGAAATCTGAAAAATTATATCACACAAAACTTAAAATCACTGAAAACTTACTGCAGCATCAGCGTCATACAGGAGAGATTGATTGAAAAAGCATCAGAGTCAGAGATTGAATATGAATAAAATCAAGTGATGCAACAACACTGTGTAGCAGAGATGGGTTTCTTTTTCATGTAACAATAGAGAATAAATGTGTGTTTATTAATTGAATGTGATTTAACAACACTTGAAACTTCACGTGGTTTTTGTCTGAAGCATTGAATAAAGTAGGTTGTCACCAAAACATTTGAAAAAAGTAGGAGTTAATGGGTGTAGAGAAGTGGTAGAGACGTACTAAGTTCCAAGACACAATTTGGGGCCCTAGGCAAGTGCCTAGTTTGCCTAGTAGTTGGATCGGGTCTGAGTATGGCACATGATAACGTTAATCGAAGACTTAACTTTGATGATATTCAACACAATGAAGAACAGGCGGCGAGAGAGTTGGAGGCTTCAAGGGACGGAGTCCCTCGACTAGAGGTACCCCCAGTTAAAACGGCGACAAGTGTCTTGGGTTGGGACCAACCCAAGTGGCACTCCTCATGAATAAATTTTACGAGTTTTTACAAACTCTCATAAATACAACGGTGTTGGGAGGATTTGAGGCCAACTTTTTTGTGACGCCAGGGGCAGCCCCAACGGCCCCACTAAGTACAGTTCTAATATGAACGGTCCCAGCAAGTATACCCTCTGTTGTAAATCCAGTAGTGGGAACTTCAGGAGTATCAATGGCTCCAACTGCGATGATTTCTCCAGCTGCAACGGGCACTCCGCCTATGGTCCCTCTGGTCGTTCCTTCAATGGAAACAGCTATGGAGGAGATGAGGAAATAGATGCTGAAATTCATGCAAGCTTCCTCGCAATCGGCCAGTGAGGTAGCTTCCGTCTATGACGATTTTTGAACGCCCTACCCTCAGGAGTACAACGATGAGCCCTACCCAAAAGATTATATTCCTCTCATCTTTGAAAAACACACAGAAAAGGGTGGGAACCTGAAAGAGCACATTAAACTCTTCGTTGAACATTTGGGGGAGCATTGCAATAACAAGAAACTCAGGTTGAGGGAATTTTCTAAATCCTTAACCAATAAAGCATATACATGGTATTCTCACCTAGCCCCCAAGAGTGTTTCCACGTGGGAGGAGATGCACATTTTGTTCGTCCAAAAGTTCTTTCTGGCGGAAGACGAGTTCACCTTAACCCAACTGGGGAGAGAGAGGCAACGACCTGGGAAAGATGTAGTGGCTTACTTTCGAAGGTTTAGGGAAAGTTCCCTCGATGTGAGGGAGGAGGCTAAAGAGTCCAAGCTGCTATAGATCTGTGCGGAGGGACTTCTTCCTGAGTACATCTGTCATCTTACTAACGAGACGCGCGAGGGGACTTTTGCGGCGTTCCTAAAAGTAGCAAGGAATATCTCGTTGGTTGTACGACCAAATCGAGTGGTGGTGCCCATGATGTTCAGGCATCCAATACAACCCGTGGGAGGGAGGTCTCATCCCCCACCGGTAGGATATACCGAAGGAGCAGATGGGGGCAAGATAGCGAAGAGGGATAACAAGCAAGGTTCTAAAAGGCGCGATGCGTGATCAATGCGTGAAGGTCAAGCATCAAGCATTAGGAGCCTAGGCGCGCCTAGGAGAAGCCTATGCGTGAAAACGCGTTTTTCCTTTTTTTAATATTTTTAATTATACCTAGGATTCTAAAATAATAAAAGCAGAAATATAAGCATAACTTACGTAAAAAACATAATCATAAACATGCAATCAAAATTACGAATAAAATAAAACATACCTTGAAATTTGAAATTATATTCGTATATTTGGTAGACCTTTTCCTATATATCCATATGCTCCATAAGTCCATATCACCCTATAACATGCAATTAAAATAAAAACAAGTTAGTAAATAATATATTTCAAATATAATGTGAATACAATCAAAATATTTAAGTAAGGGGCTAATAATCTTCTAAATTACAATCATAATATATAACTACGCATAAAAGATTCATAAGCACTTGGTCCATTCCAAGTTTCCAACAAAAATAAAGTATCAAAGTCATAAATATTACAATAACTCACTAATCCATTGCTATTAGACAAATTCAATAGCCTTATAGCTAGTCTAACTCTCATCTAACTCGTTATCGGACTCCAATTCAACTTCATCATCTTCATCTAACCCATCTTCCGTGTCATCCGATACAAAGTCATCTTTCTCGAGCTCCCTTATTTCATTTTCATCACGAGCATTTCTACCACTTCTTCTAGTTTATAAGATCTCATTTGCTCCGGATGCTTCTCCCACCGTGTCCCATGTAAGTCCGGAACCCGCCTCCACCTCATCTTCATCCTCATCATCCTCACAACCATCAACAATCCATGATTGTGCATTACTAGCGTCACTTGTCAATAACTTATCCTTCCTCTTTTTATTCATGTTCATCAACCTTGCATTAAATTGGACATATACTAGATTATTCATTCTCGTAGTATCTAGTCTATTCCTGTTTTTGGTGTGTACCTACATCAAAGAAATTACAAAAATTAGCATAATATACCTGGAAAATTTTAAAAAAAAAGTACGAAGACATCCCAATTTCTTTCACACCCCGATGAACTAGTACTTACCCCTTCAAAGGCACTCCAATTTCTTTCACACCCCGATGAACTAGTTGTCAAACCTAGGATCCTTTTTGCCATTCTCTTCAAATTTGGAGTTTCATTTCCATAAAAGTCCCGCCAACCAACTAGTTAATATGAAAGAAAGAGAGAATGAGTGAGAGATATGTAAATGAAAGAGAATAAGCAATGTTATGTAAATGAAATAAATAAAAGAAGAATGGTAATATACCCGAATTATAACTTTTGTTATTCTTCTCACATCCACTTATTGCCATCTTTCTTCCAAATCCACCTTCTTTTTTAGTGTATTTTTGCAACTCCGTATTTATCACATAATGCTGCATTTGCTCATCGGGAAAGAACTTCTCAACACAAGTAATCACATTATTAGTTATCAATGGATCATCTTTGATACTTGAATTCTTGAAGAAATAAAATGGATTCAACAAATAAGCCATTGTATGAAGTGGACTATCAAGGCGATCCTTGCTTTTAGCATCAATAATGTTTAAAATTGGCATATAGTCACGCTTCTTCTTCAATGCATTTTTTATGTCATCCTTTGCCTTTAGTAGTTCTCCATAAACGAACCCCATTGAAGGCTTATCCTCACCATCCACAAGTCTAAGCACTTTCACTAGCGGAGTGAACACCCTCAAACATAATTCTATCAAGTTCCAAAACTCATTGGGAACAACAATAGCAAATGCCTCTTAAGTTCCAAAATGGAGTTGGAACTCCAATCATCGGTCATGATAGAACACCCATTATTTTTCCACTCTTCTTCTTGCTTCTTAAGTTCTTCTTTTGTTCTTTCCATCTCCCGCTTTAAAAGTGTCTCCCTTAATTGGTATTGGGAGGGAGGTGTGTAACCCGGGCCATATAAACTAAGCGCCTCGCAAAATCTCTTGAAGCTATCATTGTCAATTGCATTTGAAGGAATGCCGGCTTCATACACCCATCTTGTCAAATATTGATGAACCTCTAGCAACCTTTTCTTATCAACTAAATCATTAATATTTAGTTGTTTCTTTTTCTTGCTCGCACTCATGGAAGCATCATCCACACTAATTGACTTCGCAAATTGATCCATGGGACCAAGATTAACAGGCCTTTTTCGACTCCCAACCTCAATACTTTCAATTTCATCCTCTTCCTCTTCACGTGTTAAAGTTACTTCTTCCCTCAACCTCGCATTAGCCAATATCTTTTCTATCTTCTTTGATTTATTCCCTTGAAGAGCCTCGCGACACTTGACTTTTTGCTCCTCGCTTGCTTTAATGCATAGTGCAACACCCATCCCTTTGATCCCGGATATGTGGATTTTGTGCCTATTAATTCCGCCCTTTGTAACTTTCCCACACAACACACATTGAACATCATTATTATTGTTGGTACTCACACGAATTGCGGTTTCCCATCCAACATCACTGGAATTAATTTTTGGATCATTGGACGCATTGGAGGAAGACTCGTTTGGTTCCGTAGACATTGAATCCTAAAAGCATCAATATAAGCACAAACATATAACAGTTATATACTTATATATAACAACAAGTTATATAACAACAAATTTGTATAACTGTTAAAAAAAACTGCAGTTGTATGCTTATATAACAGCAAGTTAAATAAGTTGCTTATATAACTGTTATATACTTACAAGCTATATAACTGTTAAAAAATTGTATAATAGTTATATACTTACAAGTTGTATGCTTATATAACAGCAAGTTATATCCTTATAGCTCTGTAATTTTTGGTAAAAAAAATTCAGCCAAGACTATTGGTAAAAATTACAGCAGTTATGCTGGACTTTTGATTGATTAAAGTAGAAAAAAAATCAGTCAAGACTATTGGTAAAAAAAAAATTCAGCCAAGACTATTTAAAAAATTACAGCAATTGAAATCTAAATATTAAATGTCCTCCAAAAATATATCCCCAAAATATAAATGACAGCAAATTTGAACGTAAAAGTTGTATGCGCTTTGTAATTTCTTACCGGTGGAGAGAGGGATTGGAAATTTTTACTAAAATGAAAACAAAAACTTTACAAAAATGAAAAAAAAAGTTGTATGATCCGCCGGCATCAAAAATGAAAAAAAAACTTGTAAATCTTTACAAATCTTTACAAAAATGAAAAAAAAAACTTATCGGTGGTTGTCGGCGTCAAAGAGAGGGGCTGGAAGATCTGTCGACGTCAGAGAGGGAGGAAATGGCCGACGTCAGAGAGGGAGGGGATCTGCCGGCGTCAGAGTTAGGGCTCTTGTTGGGCCTTTTTCCTTTTGTGTTACCGGAGGATTTTAAAGTTATATTAGGGTTATAGAACAAACATAAGCAATTCATATTAAACAAATAAGAAACGACGTCATTTCACTTAAAGCATAAGGAAAAAAAAGATTTCAGCAAAAAAAAAACGCGCCTTAGGCGCGCATCAGACGCCTATGCGCGCCTCAAACCGTTGACCACGCCTTTTTCCACGCATACCCCTTATGCGTTGCGTTTCTAAAAAGTGTAAAGACACAAATTTCCAATTGAGTCATTTGTAGTTTTGGCTCAATTCCGGACAAAAATATTTGAATCATAGGATAAAGTTCAAGTTTATCCATTCAAGCCTATGACGTGTTTGTTGAAGACGTAGCGGGCAAGATATTAAAGATTCATCAAATGTCGTGTGACATTTTAAGAAAAGAAAATTTTAAATAACTTTTGGAAAATTAAAATTTGAACGATTTCATTATATTTGAATTTAAAAATTGGGGGCTTCCGCACTTTCAAATTGGTATCAGAGCCAAAACGATAAATTATTTCGTTAAGGTCCTTAAATATTTTTAGCTAAAATGGAATTTTTCCCATTTCCAAAATTTCCTATTTTTGATGGTTCTAATTACACGTACTGGAAAGCGCGTATGAAATCAGCACTTAAATCTATCGACGAGAGGGTTTGGTTATCTGTAGTTAACGGGTGGTCTCCACCAGCTCATTTAGTAGATAATGAACGTGTTCCCAAACCGACCGATCGATGGAGTGAAAATGAGTTTAAACTTTCAAATTTTAATTTTTGAGGTTTAAACGCCTTGTTTAGCGCTGTCACACCGGATGAATTCCGACGCATTATGACGTGTGAGACCGCTAAAGAAGAGTGGGACATTTTACAACTCACTCATGAAGGTACAAGTGTCATAAAAGCTTCGAAAATCCAAAACCTCACCACTGAATTTGAAACCATCGAAAAGAACGAAAAAGAAATTTTTGATGAATTTTATGCTAGACTTTCCGATATTGTTAATTCATCTTTTAACTTGGGAGAGAAAATACCCAACAAGCGAGTTGTAAAGAAAATTTTAAGGTCCCTACCCGATAGGTTTATTCCAAAAGTGATCGTTTTAAATTCTTTACCAACTTTAGCCTCTACGAAATTAGAAGAGCTCGTAGGTGATTTACAAACCTATGAACTCGACATGTTTCCCTCTAAGTACAAAAAGAAAATTGAAAAGGGCATTGCTTTAAAAGCCCAGAAAGAGGAAAAACAAGTAGTAGAGATCGAAAGTGATAGTGACTCAGAAAATATGGCTATGTTTGCTAGAAAGTTTTGAAATTTCTTAAATTTAACAAAGATAAATTTAAAAATGATTTTAAGAAATTTGAAAAATCTACGCATGACAAAGCCGATAAGATCCCTAAAACTATTAATGAAAGCTTAAATAGGGACGAGTCAATTAAGTGTTTTGGTTGTGAAGGGTATGGCCATAGGGCAAAAGAGTGTCCCACTAAACTAAGGAGAGAGGGTAAGCAACCAATTTCTTTTAATGCAACCCTTAGTGATAGTGATAATGAAGAGGGACTCGATTCCCCCACTAAGCCCAACTTTGTGGCTTTTATGGCTAGTCACGTGAGCACCGATAATGAATCTTCCCATGAAGATATTCAAACACATGACACTTCTGAGGTCAAAGTTTATGATTCTCTTGTTTTTTATGGTAGTGAGAGTGAAGAAGAAAGAAAGAGTGAAACTGAAGAAGAGGCTGATGTGAGTGAACTTCAAAATGTTTTTCAAGAACTTTATGAAGAATCAATTAAATTAAAAAGAGCTAATTTGAAGTTAGAAGAAAGTTTAAGAGAGCGTGTCAAGGTCGTTGATGATAGTGTGTTGATTAAAGACCTTAGGACACGTGGGAGAGCTCTTCGTGAGAAGATTGAATATTTAGAAGGCGAAAGAGATAGCCTTAAGGGTCTAATGGAATCCTTGAAAAAGGAACTTCTTGCATTTGAAGAGCGTAGTATTTTATTAGAGTCTAATATTTTAGAATTACAAGAGAAATTAAAAGACTCTAGTAAAGTCAAATTTGATTTGGAGTGTAGGTCCGAAAAACTAGATAAAATCTTAGATACGATCCAAATAAAAAATGACACTTGTGGTTTAGGCTTCGATACTTGTAATGAATCATCTCATAAAGCCAAAACCCATATTTTAGGAGAATCACCTAGGAAAGCCTTTAGAGATCAATCCTTAGGTACCAATTTTCGACGTATTTTTACTTGTGCACATTGTGGTCGAAAAGGTCATCTTAGGAAATTTTGTTTTGATCTTAAAAGAGATCCAAGAAAATCCTTTCGTAAGGCAACCGAGGTAGCCAAGATTCCTACACCCCGAGTTAGTCACTCGTCGTTAGTTTGGGTTAGGAGATCCGACTTGGTAGCTTTACAGGATAGAGTATTTGATTCTCATTTACTTTCGCATGCTTCCTCCCTTGCAAAATCTAAAGGTTGAATATGTTAGTTTTATTTGCATACTTTAGCTTTTGTACTTCATGTTACATTATCATGCTAAATGTATGCTCGTTTCAGTCATTTTCTAGTCTATGCTTCATGCTTAATCACATGCTAGAATAATAATTTTTGTTTATCTTTTGTATTATACTTCTTTCATTTTTGTTTGCATTAAATGAAAAATACAAAAAGATTTTTGTTTATCATTTTCATTTTATCTTTTTAGCAATTTGAGATTTATGAAAAATACAAATAATTTTCGTGTGTCTTTTGAGTATATATTTTTTATATTTGGTTAAAATTTTCAAAAACTCAAAAAGATTTTTATTATGTGTGTATTTTACTTTGACACACATTATGTGGCATATACTTGTGTTTGAATCCCATCTTTTACGCTTCCATGTGTCTAGAACTTTTGATTTAGATTGTCAATCATTATTATGTTTTTTACCATGCTTACATGGAGTAGTTGGATTTTGTGTTGATTTAAATGGATTCTATTTTTATATGCATCAATTCACACATGCACGAGCTCATTTGAAATTTTAACTTTATATGTATATTTGAGCTTTGTGAGGTGTTCTCCTACCAATCTTGTCATCTACATGTTATGTGGCCTAGGAGGACTAGTGCATGTCAAAATTCGTTGCACGTGAGATTTGTGAGATATAAAAAATGTGATATATAAATGTGCACGGGGAAAGGCTCCGAAATGATTTATTATCCTTTGCGAATAGTAAGCCACCGTTTGTTTGGACCTAAAAGAAATACGTGATCCAAAGGCCTAAAAGAAAATATGGCATTAAAGAGAAAAATAATCGCCAAGGCCTATGTTTAGTTGATTTATTCATTCAAAAGAATAATATATATGCTTATTGAGGGAATTTGGATGGTATATCAACGGTTTGCACAATGTCCGTTTATCCTAGTTGCGTTTTCAATGTCATGACTCTATTGGTTTGTAGAATCATCAAAAGTCTAGGCTTGTATGCATTGTGTATGTTTGTTCATTGAGTTCAATCTATATTGTCACATGAGGTTATATTCAAATGTGATGAAGTTTGCAATCAATTGAGAACTCTGTGAACATGTTTTAAAGTGATTGGGTATAAATTTAATTGTTTCTAGCTCACACCCCAATACTTTCGTTTCCATATAACACATTTTTTCCATACGAGTGTGAAAAACTATTGTGTTTTGTGTCATTTTTGTGTTTATATCTATATGTAAGTACTTATGCTTAGTTTGAATATATTGTGTATACATATATATGATATTATGTTTTTTTTGGTCTTTGCCTTGCTTTTCTAGTCCATCTATACTTTAATTCATAATTGGTATTCATTTTGTTGCATTATTTATTGATATCACATGCTTAATACTTTATATATCATATTGGTATCATTTTATTACATCCTAGTTGGTATCCGATGTTATTTGTTGGATTAGTTGAATTTCAGTTGCCTATGTTCGTTAATGTTCTCATCGCTTTATGCACTAATGCATGTTTAGCTTGTTATCCCATTTTATTTATCCCTTGTTTAGTTTAAGGGGTGTATATGCTTTAACAGGGGGAGATAAGTTAAGTTTTGATTCTTTAGCCTTTGTCTATTCCTGAACAAAAAGGGGGAGAATGATAAGGGGAGAAATGGTATCTAAACCTATTATAATCGTATCTTAGTTTAGGGAGATTTATCTTAGGGGGAAATGTCTTTCTAAGTAGGTCATTTGTTTGATAAAAGGGGAGAATTCATTTAGGGGGAGTATTTAATTTTGCATTTAATATATTGATATTCCCGATGTGTTTGATAGTTTGCTTAAGTGTGCAGGAATTCTTCTAAATGGCAACGTTCATCATCGGGCAAAGATATTGATCCTTGGATTGTTTGAGTCAAGCATTGTATTTTTATTTTGGGTAGGATATTTTTTAGTTTAGTAGAGCTTGACGGCCCTTTAGGATTTTTGTTTGGTTTTTGTCCCGGAATAGCCAAAGGGGGAGATTTGTAAGGACACAAATTTTCAATTGAGTCATTTGTAGTTTTGGCTCAATTCCAGACAAAAACATTTGAGTCATAGGATAGAGTTCAAGTTTATCCATTCAAGCCTATGACGTGTTTGTTGAAGACGTAGCGGCCAAGATATTAAAGATTCATCAAATGCCGTGTGTGTTGTGCCTCGTTTCTACGTCATCAATATGGTTCCATTGCTCCTAAGGTATGAATGCATTTTAATATATATATAGGAGCTTGGAACATTATTTATTGGGTGTAATTTAGAAATTTATTTTGGGTGTTAGACTTTTTTTGAATTCATAGTTCTAAATATTTTGTTCTCGAACACCTTTCAGTAGAAAAATCATATCAAATCCAAAAAAAATTAGAAAAATATGAAACTGGCGGCCACGCGTTCGTATCGAAATCATCTAGAACCATGGCCTAAGATCCCGTTAGATAGGTCGTTTGAACGAGTTTTCAAACAAGAATTTTTTTTTCTTTCTGTCTCTTTGTTAGAAGTCTCGTTCGAACGAGATTTCTAACGAAAAAATAGCGGGAACAGTTTTAAGTCAGTTTTTTCCACTTTTCCACTACTTTGCCCCACTTCCTTTTTGACATACTTCTTAAGTGCGGGAACTAACATTTTGAAGACAACTTTTTCACATTTCCAACTTTGAAGAAAAAGTTCATTTTTATGTGTTAAGTTTTATGGAGTAAATTCCTTTCAAAACACATATACACCCATATGTTTGTCTATATCCAAGTTTCAACATATATATAATGCTTGGAGTGTTTGGCACCGGATTTCTCTACACCATTGAAGAAGAGAGTTTGAGTTTTATTTTCAACTCATACAGGAGAAGATTTTTGTTTTATATGACATTCCCACTCAAAGAAAGGCTTCATTGAGGGTTGACGATTGTCCAAAGTCTCATTGGTGGATTCCAAGATTCCGGTGGGGTTTCGGGGTTGTCGACTAGGCGGAGGTGTTTACAAGAAGACGCGTCAAGGCTTGAAGGGAGTCGAGTCGAGGAAGTAAGTCATTTGTCTTGTAATTGTAAAACCGTACTTAGTGGACTTAAGGCTAGGGCCGTCCGAGATTTTTTCCATCTGGGTTTTCCTCGTACATCCGGCGTAGCGCGATTGTGATTTATTTTATCTTGCTATATCACCTAGATGCATGCTTAGAACTAAAAGATAAAATTAGTTCAAAATCACAATCTATTTAATTTGGTGCAAATTTAATGTTTGGGTATGTTTATTTTAATTCAAGTTCAAAATTACTTTATCTTGATAACATGCAAGTTTAACTTGAATTGGATTAATGTGTGTTTAAGTCGAAATAAAAATTGTGTTTCTAGTTTTAATTTCACTTTTAGTTTAGTTTTATTTTTTTTATAAGTTGGTTTGTTCTCTTTAAGAAAATAAAATTTTAAATAACTTTTGAAAAATTAAAATTTGAACCATTTCATTATATTTGAATTCAAAAATTGGGGGTTTCCGCACTTTCAAAAAGCATCACGCATTTGCGCGCATAGGCGCCGCCTATGCGCGCCTTTTAGAACACTGACAACAAGAGGAAGTTTGGGAGAGATAGAGAAGATCCATCGTCATTGCCTTGTACAGTAGAAGAGGCCATCGGCTGCTACAACACAATGGTTCAAGGAGGAACGGTGTACGAACCAAAGGGCATCCCCGTTGGGGAACCAGACGAGGTAACTAGGGCGGATCCCAAATATTGTCAGATTCATCGAAAGATCCAACATCCAACGGAGAGTTGTTTCAAGCTAAGAAGAATTATTGACAAATATGTGAAGGCGGGAACGTTGCAAATCCCTTCGCATAACATTAACAACAACCCACCCCCAACACATGGGGTCAATCTGGTGATAGCCTATGACGAAGAGGTAGAAAGGGAAGTAAGGGTGCTCATGACGGAGCAGGAGGAGTTCGAAGAATCTTTGGAAGATTGCACTAGGGGAATGTAGGGATGGCAATTTTCCCCGAAATTCCGGGTCCCCACAGATACCCGAAAAAAAATCCCCGAAAATTCGGGGATCAGGTAGGGTTCGGGGAGTAAAAAAAATCCCCGAAAAATTTCGGGTCGATTTCAGGTATACGCTTGGGTCTCTACGGGGATACCCGATTTATTAATATATAATAAAAATATATATATTTATATTATAATAAATATTTAAGTATATGAAAGCATCTAAAAAAACCTAGATCTGAGATATCTATCTCACTCTCTCACGCCACTGCTCTCCTTCGCTCTCTCACGCCGACGCCAGCGCCACTGCTCTCGCTCACTCCCTCGTCCCGCTGCTCACCCTCATCTGCCTTGTCATCCTTATCCCCAGGATGATCCCCTCATTTCCACGATTCTTGTAAGGTAATCATTTTAGTTGATTTTACATATGGGGTACTGATTTTAGTTGTAAGGTAAACTTGTTATAAACAAATATAACTTATTGTTACAAACTGATTCCCACACTCTACTGTTACATATGGGGTATTGATTTTAGTTGTAAAAAGGTAAACATCTTGGATGGTTTAGTTGATTGGTATTCCCTCACTCTACTATTACGATTATTTACAATACCCTTTGTTGATTGGTAAGGGTATTGATTTTAGATTGAAATGCTTGGTTAAGTTTATTTTTTTATATAATATTAGGTGCTTAAAGAGAAAAAATAAAAACTAAAAACGAGTTCTCCGCGGGGAACCCGATACCCGTTTTAAACGGGGACGGGGATCCCTGAACCCGTTTTAACGGGGAACGGGGCGGGGACGGAGACGGGAAATGATTTTTCTAACGGGGACGGGGATGGGGAGTTAAAACCCGACCTCGAACCGACCCGTTGTCATCCCTAAGGGAATGGTTAATGTAGTGTTAGCTTATGATGAAACAAGTGGTAAAGATGTGGAGGACGTATATAGCATTAAAGGTGAGGAAGTAGACCAAGCTATAGAATACTGCGCAGTTTCAAAATCCCCAAAGTTTGTCTGGTTCTTCGACCAGGTAGGGATACCAAAGGAAAGTAGATTAGAGATAACCCAGACAATCATTCATATTGTGAAGAAGAACGCAATCCCTTCGCTGAGATGGTAGGGACCCATGGTCAGGTTGGTGAGGAGGTTTCTGGCAGAAATAACTTTCAGTGACGCAGATAGGGCCGTGAGATTACCTTATAATAGGTCATTGTATGTAACTGCCAGCATCAACGGAGTTAGCTTTGCAAGGGCTCTTATGGATGGGGAACCAACAGTTAAAAATTGGCAAAGGGGCGCCCAAGGGTTTACATACTAGATCAGAATTTGTCACTACGGAATATAACACATCACGTGTGTCTCATTAGTTTGCCATTAGACTTAACACCTACAACTCAACTTTATTTAACTCTCGCACAAACAAATATTGAAAATAACAATGAGGCCAAACAATGAGGCCAAACAACTTTATTTAACTCCCAACACATAAATAAATAAAAATATTTCACTATAAACTTCAATTCTTCACAACTTGGTAGACAGGATGAGAAAAATTATATTGGGAAGAACTAGAAATCATCACACGATTGAGTTGATTGTAGTAGCATCATGATGTCATTGCCTATTATTCTGTATTAGCATCACCTGTCAAAGATGTAGAACAGTTGTTTAAGGTTATTCTGAGTTTCACCCCACTTTTAGAACCGGTTTCAAGTTAGAAACCTCAATTTTGAAATAATTTGCAATATTCTCATTCGATGTTTTAGCAACATGTACTGAGATCTTTGTTGTGGCAATCCCATTTACGTTTGGATGTCAAGAATGAGGCAGCATCAACCTCATATTTTGAATCCATAAAAATATTTATCAATATTTTATTTTGGTCAGAGATATTTATTTTAATGAACTTATACTTATAAATAGTTTTTTCATAATAACAAATTAATAGTTACTAATACTTTATAACAAAAGTTACTTTAGGCATTGCAATAGGAACCTATAATTATAATAACTTCGTATGAATAACTTTACATAATTTTAGATTTTTGTAAAAAAAAGGTACGATATGATTTTATTAACTAGTAAATATATATCATTTGTGGTAAACATTATTCATGACATTAAGGTAATTTATGTCAACAAATATGTAGCGTATATCAATCCTACAATAATGTTAAATACCGCTTTTACCCACAAATATGAGTGCAAATCAACAAAAGATCGCCTAGCACTCCGAGTCGTCTTCTTCTTCTTCCACTTAAAAGTAATAGAAACCTCGCTCTCCCTTTCACGTGAACGTAAGCAGGCCAACCCGCCGAACCACGTAAATCTGTGTTCTTTTGCTGATTTGCACTCATATTTGTGGTTAAAAGTGGCACTTAGTATTATTGTAGGATTGATCTCTCCTACAAACTATAACATGGGATTATAAAAAAATTTAATAAAAATAAGTGAATTTTATAAGAGGGAGTTTCCCATTATTTTACTGCAAAATCTTGTGAATTTTTTTTTTTTTGATGTGTTTAAAGCTTTCCTTAGAAGATAATTCAAAAAGATCCAAGTCTAGGAATTCTTCCAACCAAAAAAAAAAATTAATCTATTTGGATATTCTTAATATGCCCTCTTTACTCCTTTTACCTTTTTAGGTTATCTTACTAGCAAGATGACTTTAGCCTATAAATAAGGTCATTAGTCAACCACTTTTTAATTTTTAAGAGATGAGGGATATATGAAAATAAGTTGAGAGATATCTTTGATTATTTCTATATGTGTGTGTAAATTCCACTGCGTTAAATACTCACCTTTGTAACTATGTTCTCGTAGCTGAGCAAGGGAGGTAGCAATCTTCGCGCCAACAAGCGCATTATTTTTCACAAGTGCAATGTCTAAGACTCATTAAGAAAACATATTGAACAAATATGAACTGTTAGGTATGAATGAATATTACACACACACACACACACATAGAGAGAGAGAGAGAGAGAGAGAGGAAAGGCCACCTACATCATGATATATATACATCACATCTAGTTCTAGGGCCTAAGAAACTTTTTCTCCAAAATTTTTATTTTTCCTTTGAAATTAACCTTCTAATCAAAAAATTAGGTCAAAATACATTTTGTAGCTATTTTTAAAAAATCAACAAAAAACTGCTGGCGCAAACCCTTATAAATAAGGTATTTTGAGTAGTTTTTGTTAATTTTTTAAAAATAGCTACAAAATGTATTTTGGCCTAAATTTTTGAACATGAGTTTATTGAAAGGTTGATTTCAAGAGAATAATAAAAAATTTGGAAAAAAAAAATTTAGGACCTAGAACTAGGTGTGATGTATAGAACATGATGTAGGCGAATCTTCCCCTATATATATATATACGAGGACTTTCGATCGACTTTTGTAATGGTTTCGTAAATTACATTCACTGGTGCATGGAAAATTTCCATACAGAATGTTTTTTTTTTTTTTTTTGAAGAATAAGATAAAGGATACTTGAAGCCAAAGAGGCTCCTCCAGTTAGCTCATTCACTCTAGCCAGCAAGAATGGAGTTTCACTATTGCCAGTTATGTTCTTATCCCTGAAATACCGCCTCCAATTTACATAAATTAGTGCAAGATTAGTTGATATTGGCTAAAGTGACAAAAAAAACGTACTTTCAATTTTTTGCAAGAAACCCATCAGAACTATGCAATTTGTTGCACATACACCCTTCAGGGACTTTCTAGCGACCTTTTTTGCTGATGTATGCATTTTGTTATAAAGATAGCTAGCAACGTTTTTCGCCAACACATAGGGGCCTTTGTACAAAATGAATAGTTTAGGGGTTAAAGGACATTCGGGGGGTAACATACACAAAATTGAAAGCATTTTTTTTTTTGGTTTGTTTTAACTTAAATACATTGATAATTTGTTTTAGACTTGAATATAAATTAATCAGTTTATTACACTTTAGTACATCTTTTGTCGCTAAATGTGAAAATTTCAGCACGAAAAAGTGATAATTGATGATAGTTAGCGATGAAAAATGTACTAAAGTCTAATAAACTTATTAAATTGTATTAAAGTCTAAAATCAAAATTTAGTATTGTATTTAAGTTTAAAAAAAAAAACTTTTTTATATCTTTGTTTTGTGCACTTTAGTCGTTGATATAAGTAGTTCAAAATAATTAGAATTAAATGTGGAACTTTTACTAGTTTGGTGATAAGAATTTTACCGAGCTTCTTTAAGGGCTCTTTGAATTGCAGTTTCAATTAAACTTCCAGAAGCAGAGTGTTCTTTTGGAATTGGGACTGCTATGACAATACCAGTTCTGAGCTTAAGTTTTATGTTTGCATCTGTAATTAATGACCAAGAAGAAAATGGTAAGTTAGTAACATTAAAAAGCTAAGTTCACAAAAAAAAATTAACTTTCACATTTTTTCAATAACCCCTAAACTACTTTCAATGCAACAACACCCCCTGAACTATGCATTATGTTATAAAGAAACCCACATGCGTCACTATCCCAGACAGGAGTATTTGCAACAAAATGCATAGTTCAAGCGCTAATAGCAAGAAAATGAAAGTTTAGGGGGGTAGGGCACTTTAGCCCACATTAATGAATTAGATGAATTAAAAATGTAATGAGTTGATCGTCACTTGCCAATTAGCCGAGCACAGTCTTCTGGTGAATCTACTCGGCAAGGTGCCTATTTTTTCATGTCAAGAAAAATAAATAGATAGATAGATAGATAAATAAATAAATAGAAGGGTCAATTACCAAATAGTCCCCAAGATAAATACATAATTTGTAAAAAAGACGCCTATTTTTAGTTTAACCCATTTAGTCCCTCAAACACCCATTTACCTTATATTCTCTTATTTTTAAAGGTCCACGCTAGCGACACCCCTTCCCCACCCCCCTGCCGGAGCTCCGGCGAGAGATGCGGGAGGTCCTGCCGGGGGGGTGGATAAATAAGCTTGTCTATCCTTTTTGGGGTGCTTTTATGTGGTGAGGGACTTTTTGGAACAAAATAAAAAGGCTTGAACTAAACGTATATTAAAAAATGTTCGATGGGGCTATTCGGTATATGCCCCTAAATAAAATGACAGTGACAATATTTACTATATCTGGTTGCCACTGTCGTATCAGGTTAATAGATAAATCCACTGTCAATATAATCATATTGGAAGAAATATAACTAAAACCCCTAAGGACGATAAATAACCCTAAGAATAATAAAATGAAGCGAGATGGCATCTGAATCTCTACCTTGCAGCCACTCTTTTCTGTGAAAAATGCAGGAAACTCATCAGTCTTATAAGCAGCAACACAAACTCCCTGAGTTTCCTATATCATCATAAAAGTTATATAATCATTGGTTGTGCAGTTTTGGTGAAGTTATGATGCTTTGAATAATATATTGGGAATATAAAATTCTATACCAGATACTCGAGGGTCCTTGGAATATCTAGTATTGATTTTACACCGGCAGAGATTACGGCTACAGGAGTTCTTCCGAGTTCAGTAAGATCAGAAGATATATCCATAGCTGCAATAAAAGTGTCAATAAAAATAGAAAGTTACATACACTCAACATTATAATAAAAGTATATTTTCATTCTACCAACAAAAAAATAGAATATATATATATACACATTCTAAACTGAATGTAAAACTTAAAAATAGGGGCAGTTATGTTCCGGTCCCTAATGTAAAGATAATTTAGTTAAAAGCCCACTTTTTTAACTTTAGTTTGCGGTCCTTATTTTACCAAAGGCAGGGACCGGGCACTTAAATTTTATCAAAAGCAGGTACCGCTAGTGTGACCGCTGACTAAAGTTTAAAAAACAAAATTTTAACTACGTTGACCAAATCTTGGGGACTTAAGACTATAAATAAACTTAGCATCTTTTTAACTAAAGAACATTGAGCTACTTACACTTGTGCGTAATTTGCAGCTTCATCACTATCATTAGCGAGCAACAGATTCATAGACTGTTGAAGAATTCTCCTTTAACGTTAAATTAATAGATCATATTGTAGACAACCAATCGTTTACTGTAATAACTTTTATGGACAATTCATTATCGTCTGTATTACCTCTTTCATTTCAACATAATGTATAATTTTAGGACCTTTTTAATTGAGGTTTTATATCTCTTGCTGTGTCAATATTTAGTAACTACACACATAAATACAAGCATATGTAATGTAAGCATATGCATACGTATATGTAGTATAAAAAAATTTAACTAATAATTAATAATATAACATTGTTTTCCTAAAAAGTTATTAAGTAATTGAAAAATTAATTATCCACCATAAATGAAGTTGGTTCCCCAAAAAATTATAGATTAATAGAGTTATTAGTTTATTAAAAATTAATTATTGGAGCATCAACTGTGCTTGAGAGCGGACTTTTGAACTCCAATGGACCAAAAACTCTGAAAATCATTAGATAAAAAAAACTTTGTTAAGCTTACTATTTTCTCCATGTCTATGAACTCCTCCGATACCCCCAGTAACAAATACAGGGATGCCAACCTGCAGAAATATGTATGCTTAAAGGTCAAACGTATACTAGGGATACAATATCATTCCTTTAATATCTATATATATATATATATAGATATATATAAACATGAAAAAATGAAAATAGCTTAATGCTAACAAGAATTGAGTGATCACCATTGAAGCAAAAAACATAGTTGCAGAAACAGTAGTCGCACCATTGCCTTTGGTAGCCACCTAAAAAAATAAGCAAATCAACATATGAAACTAGTTAGGATGCAATAATCAAGATAACTGTTACTCTACCAAACAAAATAGTTGCCTACATCTGCAGTCCTACCGATGGGTGGGATTTGAATTAGACTTCGGGTCCTCCATATCCATTTATTAAGCGGTTAATTGGATTCGGATTCAGATCCCTGGCAGATATAGACTATGCCAAAACCTGGTCGGATCCGATGATGTAAATATATCCATTTATTTATATTATTATTTCATCCCTCTTTCTTTCTTCTTAATTTGGAATTAAAATATATTTTAATACATACATATATATATAGTCAGGCTCTCATACATAGCGATTTTTTTAAAATAGTAAAAAAATTATTTTTGAGTCGAATTTTTTTAAAAAGATGTGAAAGTTTGACCCATTTTTTAAAAATAGCAAAAAAAATTATTTTGAGCTGATTTTTTTATATAGGTCCCTTGAAATATTTAGATACCTTATAAAAAAATTCAAATCAAAAATAATTTTTTTAATATTTTATTAAAATAGATTTGCGCCAGCAAGTTCGTAAACTTAGTATGTATGAGAGCTTGCCTCTCTCTCTCTCTCTCTCTCTCTCTATATATATATATATATATAGATATTTATGTATTATATATATAAACATATATATTACATTTTTATATTGTATAACTATATACTTATATTTATAATATTTATGCATTATATATATAAATATATATTTATATTTATGACTATGTATTCATTTCTAGTATATATTATACCTAATCAGGCCAGGTCTTTAACAGATCGGTAAGGCTAGATCCATCTCCGGTCCAATATTGGATAATCGGGTGGTGGGATAATCGGGTGGTCAGATTTTAAAATATAATCTAGATCCATATCAGATTTGGGTATAAACATGCACCATTAGATAATTCAAGATCCATTAAGGGTGTGTTTGGGAAGCCCAATAACATGCTTTGGAGTTGGAATTGAAGCAAATTTTGTTCAAAATATAAAATAAATTCGCTCCAATTAGGGTTCCTAAAACACATCCTAAATGCAAACATCTTAGTCTATCAAAAGATTCAACTAAGTTAATGATGTGAATGAAGAATTGGGGTTATTTTTAGTATTTTTTGGATTTAATTGTATTTTTTTAATTTTTTAGTCTTTCCTTTATTTTTAGTATTTCATTATACTTTCCTTTTTTGTTAGTATTTAGAAGAAGGAAGATAATTGGTTCTTAGGAACATAAATGTAATTCTTAGCTTAGAAGCCAAGCAACCTCCTTCCTATAAATACCCATATGTAGTTCTTCCATTTTATGAGATTTGATTAGAGATAGTTTGAGAGAGAATTATCTTTTCTTTCTCCCATTTGACGTAAATGAATTGGTATCAGAGCCGCATTTGTTCTTGGCGCGAGGATGATTATCAAATACGAATCAGATTCAGGATGGGACCACTCTGATTTCATTCTACGTACAACAAGTCCCACCATCAAAACCCTAGAAAACCCTATTGCCATTACCGCTGCTCCAGAAACCTTCAAACATCCCCAAACCACCACCGGATATGCCAAGATTCCCGCCAGAAGTTGCCGGACCAGCCAACGACATGCAGAAGTAGGTTCAAGCTGAGAATCTAGAAAATTAGGCCCCGACGCAGCCACATCCCTTGTCCCGCCAAACCAGCCACCGAATGTATTTACTACAGCCCCGACTGGGTCAGTTCATCAACCGAGGGTCGGTCCGACCACAGTCATCAGGCAGCGCACTTTGGTTCAGCCAAACGCGACGTCCCCGGGTTCCCCACCTGCTTGCCATGCCACCGAAACCAGGGGTACACCACCGGAAGTTCAAGAAAGGTCCATTAATGATCAAGAAGTGATGTTTCCTAAGCCCAACCAGTCCGAGATTCATTCCCCCACAAACCCTAACCACTTTCAACAAAAACGAATTAATTCCAAACCCTATTTACCCCATTTTCAAGAATCCCTAAAGCCCACTCCATCTCAAAACCCTAACCCTAATAGGCATTCATATTCAAACCCAGCAACCTCCCACCATTTCACAAACCCTAATCAAACTTTCCCATCACCCGGACCTCTTCAACATACCAATCCCCTACCAATTTTTGAAAATTACAATTCAGTCCCCGAATTTTCTAAAAATTATAAATCTGCCCTAAATCTATCAAGAACCTACGATTTCATCCCTCCCCCACTCGAAGAATAACTTTCTTCCAAATTATTGTGGGATGGTACCAAATAAGGACTCGATATGAATACATGTGCCGATTTCAACAATATAAATTGTGCCATCATCAAGAAACTCCAGTCTTCAAGATTCTTGGGTCGCGACGGATTCATATCTATCTCATGAGCTTCACACATTCGCGTATAGTGTTTACTCCATCGAGGAGTATAAGGTGTGCCGTCAACACCTAAATAGATGTCAAATCGAGTATTTTGAGATGGAGACGGCACGTGAACAATGGGCACGTGCACGAGCAAGACATTTGGTCCCATATTTCGAGTACTTGTCCACCGGTGTCCCTTCTCCCAATGTTTAAAAAGGCGCGAGGCGAGGCGAGGCGTTTTGGCTTCAGCGAGGCGAGGCGTAAGCCGCAAGGCGTATTAAGGCGCAAGCCTCGCCCAAAAAACAAAAAAAAAACAAAATCATATTAAAAAAATACTAATAAAACCATAAAAAATAAAAGTAACAAAGATATATAAAATAAAACGGCAAAAAAAAACATTTTTGAGGGCTTTCACATAGCTAAACATTTTTTTTGTTCCCCCAAGATGACTTTTTTACATATTGTTAATTTATAATATGTGAATAAATTAATCAATGCAAAATCAAATTGACCAAATCATTTTTTTAATTTCATTCACATTGGTTATTTTATAATATAACAATAAATTAATCAATGCAAAATCAAATTGACAAAATCTGTTTTTTAAGTTTCATTCACATATTGGTTATTTTTTTAAACTTTCTTTCAAGTTACAATACTAAATAGTATAAGTTAAGTGCAATTTTAAAACAAAAAAAGAAAAAGAGTTAGTAGATTTAAACAACATTTTGTCAAGTTAAGTGCAATTTTTGAAAAATGAACAACTTTAACCTTTAAAAAGATAGACCTCTTGATGGGAGAAGAAAAAGAGTCTTTTTTTTTTTAGTTTTTTTTTTCTTCCGCTCCTCACCAAAAAGGCGTGAGGCGCATTGAGGCGTAAGCCTCAAATTCAACCCTGAGGCTTAAGCCTCGAGGCATTTTTGCGCGCCTCAAGGCGTAAGCCTCAAAACGCCTTTTTAAACATTGCCTCGTCCTACATCCGATGTCATTCCCGCGCACACCGATGATACTATCTCTTCGGTTATGCTTAATGAGGATGTCTCCGATGTTGTTGAGACCCCGACGATGCTTGATAGTGACTACGTGTTCCTTCCTTGTGATTTTTTTCCCATATTCGATGAAGATGGGTGGATCACTCGTACTCGACATAGGGATTTGGAGACATTTGAGATTGTGGAGTTCATTCCTATCTTTGGGATAGAAGATGATGGGTACTTTCTATGTGATTTTTTCGATTTATTTGTTGAAGACGGTTGGGATCCTCGCACTCACTATCGCGAGGTGGAAATATTTGATTTGACGGACTTCTTTTCACTTTTTGGTTACGATGATGAGCTTTGTGATGATGGTTCGATGGTTGTTTCGTTTGAGAAGTGTATGTTGCGTCAGGTGATCACGATTGGTTGGGGATTTGTGGATCCTTTTTGGGTTACTTATGAGGCGCACTCCACGACCCATTTACATAATTTGATGCTACGGCGGCTCATCACGAGGAATTTGGATAACATTTGGCATCGATGGCCCTCTCCGCGTCAATCTTGTGTTAGCTCTTCACTTGGACGGATTCGAGGCCGACTTTCTATTCATCGGCCAGGGCATAAATTTGTGGTTTCTCTTCGAGCTATTTTGCGAGTCGTTATGCGGGATGTTTCAAAGGACGACTTCCCTTTCAAGTAGGGGAGCCCGCGGATGATGCCCTAACACACTTTTTTCGCTCGGGACGAGCTCTCTCAAGTAGGGGAGAATGATGGGAATTAATGTTTATGGTCATTTTCCCTTTATTTTTGTCTTTTAATTAGTTTGCAAGTATGTTTGGGACTAATATGTCATTTTTGGTTATTAGTTGCCTTTTTAGTCATTTTGGGTATTAGGTTGATTAGCAAGCTAACTCTTTCTATAAATAGGCCTTTGGGCCCTCATTTGAACTCAACCCTTGAATATTGAGAATAGAGAATAGAGAGAGAAAGAAATCCATTTCATTTCTTTAGATGTTGTTGTTGTTGTTGTGTAGTTAATTGTTGTGTTAATAACTTCTTCTTTTACGATTCTGCACCCATATTTACATCAGTTAAAGAAAGGAAGACAATGCAATCATGGAAATGTTTTGGAATGAACAGTTACATGGATTGCCACATAAACGCCATTCATCCTATATATAGCAAGGTATCTAGGAGTAAGGGTTGTCTAACATTAGAGATAATTCAATTCTTACGAGTATAGTAGAGTTTAACTGAACAAGCAGTAAGTAGGGTAGTGTTTAAGAGACAATTTCATATTTTGCATAATGGGTTTTGCGTTTTTGGCCCTCCAACCATTATGCATACTGCCCATGCGTGCCAAAATATGCAAATGGCTTGCCAAAATGGTAGCCAGTGTGTCTTGCCCGGGCAAGAGAAAGTCAAAGTTGCCCCATTCAGTAACGGTTGGAGCTGCATTCAAGTTTTGGTAGGCAGAATGCATATAAGGCCTGGAGATGGTCTAAAGTAGTGAGCTCTAAAGTCCAAAATTTGTAATTCATCAATTTTTGTTTCAGTTCTTGGTTGCAGCAATACGAAGTGGAGTGAGCGTAGATCATTTGGCGGACGTGATAGGGTGTAGAGTGGGGTCTCTTCCCTCTACTTATTTTGGACTTCCTTAGAAACACAGCTTAAGTCCATCGTGAAATTGGAGAGGGTGAAGAGGAGGTTGACAGGGTGGAAGAAAAGCTATTTGTCTAATGGGGAGTTAAGGAGCCTCCCAAATTATTTTTTGTCAATCCTTTTAGTCTCCGTTTATAAGAGATTGGAGAAGATGAGAAACTTCTTGTGGAAAGGCAATGAAGAAAGTTTCAAATATTGTTTAATGAATTGGGAGGATGAGGATGTGAGTAACTACTATATAAATATCACTTGGAGTTTCGAGTATTATTTTTTTGTATATATATTTGTGAGAAAAATAGATAAAAAATTCATAAAATGTACATATATATAAAATAGGGTCAGGACCGAATTTTATCCCGGACCGGACCGAAAAAAGCCTGGACCGAATTAGTAGGTTGACCGAATTAATCGGTCCGGTCTCGGTCCAAAAAATTTGAGGACCGAATATTCGGTCCGGTCCAAAAAATAGGCAAAACCCGGACCGGACCGGACCAGACCGTGCCCACCCCTAGTAACTAGGTAAAGGAGAGGGTCAGAGGGAAGTGAAAGAGTCTGGCTCATTTTAAGAAGGCATTGCTGGTGAAGTTGTTGTGGGGATTCTCTTTGCAGGAGCAACGATTATGGAGATTGGGTGATGGTGGTGAGATGTGAACTAGATCACAATGGATGGGGGTCGAAAGTGAGCCGTTTTATTATGGGATGGGTTTTTGGAAGAACATAGCAGGGAGTGGAGTAAGTTGCTCGATTATACTTCAATTCGTACAGGGAAGGGTAAATAAAGTTAGATCTGGAGGAAAGGTCCTTATGGCTTTACCGCATAGGGAAAGAGGAGGGGTTGGTGGTGGACCATGTTATGAGGGCGAGGAGAGAGTGGTTTGGAATCCCAAATTCAGGAGAAGGTTTTGGGATCGGGAATTGGAGGAGGCGGAGAACTTGTTGAGTTGTTAGGAGAGATATTCCCTCGAGGGGAGGACGGTTTGACATGGACTAGTAGGGAGGAAGTGTTTTTAGCGAGAGACTACTATTTTGTGTTGAGGGAAGGTGGTGGAGATCCATTCTCGTGGAGGAGTATATGGTGATCAAGGATACCATCTAAAATTGCATTCTTTGCATGGATAATAGGCCATTTTGACGATAGTAGACTTACAAACGAGGGGGAGATATTTGGCAAGTTGGTGTTAGTTGTGTAAAGTGGCTGACGAAGCGACCAATCATTTGCTTTTACAATGTAGGGTGATGGATGAGGGAGTTGTGGGAGATCATCTTCTCTCCGTTCGGGGTACAATAGGTCATTTCCGGGTCAGTGATCGATGAGATTGCAGCGTGGCAATGGAGAGGGGGTGCCTAGGATGTGGAAAATGATCCTCTTTTTGGACAGTTTGGGGATAAAGGAATAGAAGATGTTTTGAGGGGGTGGAGATGGCTCTAGGTAGACTTGGTGCATTTTTTTGAGTTCACTCCACCTTGGGCTGAAGGAGGATTCCTCATTTTGTAGAGGTTTTGAGTGGAGTTTGAGATAGGGGAGTAGTGTATTTTTCTTGGGGAGTTTTTGTATCCCCCTATTTTTGTTTTTTCTATACACACGGTATATGGGATTCCAACCCCTTAGGCGGGTGATTTATAGATATTCCTATACTTATAAAAAATCCTTCCAAGGGAAAAAGGCTACCCACACCACACCAGTTATATATGAACCTTCATGTGGCGTTCTAGTATCTCAATTACAAAGAAATTAACTAAGATCATTTTCAAGCTCTCCCCAACTGGAAAAAATTCAAAAAAAAAATAGCAGGCGGGAGTTGGGGCAGCAAAATTGTTGCCCGGCCCAAGCAAAGTTCTGGCAAAGTTGAATAAAATTTTAGGTTCAAAAATGGCTCAAACCCATTTTGGCCAAAATGGGTTGGAGTTGGTCGAAATACAATTCAAATAAAAAACAAAATTAGAAAAAATATTAAAAAAAAACAAGGCGCGTTTTAAATGAACATGGTAGCTAGTTTGAATTTCACTTACAACATGTGCGATGTCCCTACGAGCTGTCTTTCGGGCTTTCGTTCCCAGATTAGCCAATCTCTCCAGTTCTTCCATACTCAGGCCTATATTTCAACATCAGAAATTTGAACAAACACACAAACAGACTAATATCACAAAGACAAACTAATATATATGTTGTTTGGTTTCACCATTCTACGGAAAATGAAAGATTGAAAGAAAAAACAATCGGCCAATCCAGCCACAAGAAACAAGAAGTTACTTGTTTAATATTGAAAAACACTCCAGGACATTTCCAGTGTAAATGCTCACTGAAAATGATATACTCCCTCCGTCCCGAATTAAGAGTCCACTATTCCTTTTTGGGTTGTCCCATACTAAGAGTCCACTTTCTTTTTTTGGACATAATCAATGAACCAAAATCCACGATAGTGAATAAGTGTTGGTTTTAGACATTGATCAAGTGTATCCTTAATCCATACAAAAAACTTCGGACTCTTAATTTGGGACGGATGGAGTATAACACCATAAACTACCAGTCAGTTAATATATGCATAAGAAGTTTGAGAAAAATTGTTTAAATAAACACCTACGCATGGTACACCATCTAAAATAGCAACAGTAGCAGGAACAGCTCCATTTTCCCTTACAATTGTCTCCACCGCTTTCGCAGTCTCCAAATTTTTAGGATAGGGCATTCCTAAACAGAACAGCAACATGTAAGTACATACATGTTCACATTGAAGTCGTCTTCAAACCACTTAAAATAACTATGCACCAAAAAATATAATGCAATGTGAAAATAATAATATTCTTAAAGAGATCATCGTATATAGAGTATATAACAGACTCATTAGAATATGGAATGAAAAACCGAATTAAGGGTGTGTTTGATTGGCAATACATTTTTCCCGTGAAAAAATAGTTTTTTTGCTCATTTTTCACTTATGTGGTACTTGATTGCACATACATTCTAAGGGAACAATACACGGCTCATATTTTCCTCACTTTTACTATAAAACATTTCTTACCTACCCCTAAAGAATTGGATTCCATAGAAAACCAGAAACTAAGAAATTATCTCACTACGATACTCATATCTTCTTTTAAATCTTTGTCTAACTTCTCATAAGAACAAACTGTCTTCTGATATTTTTCTAACTTTGTAATTAAACACACCCTAAGTTGATTCAAATGCTACGTAGAACTCAATGAACGGTTTTTCGGACGCCAAAATTCTTTTCCAATAAAAGAACATCTCACTAACTTCTTACTTTAATCTTTTCCTAACTTCTTAGGGAAAAAAAAAAAGAAAAAAGCACTGTTTTGCATTATTTTCTAACTTTCCCCAAGTTTATTCAAATTTAACTTAGAACTAGATGGAACAACTTCATACTCATAAGAAATCAAAATCAACCCCCAAGTTCTTTTGTAGCATTAGGTATTCTATGAAATAACCAGGTTTTTCATGTCCAGCATCTGCTCAGCTCATTCTTGACCTTGTTCATGTTCATTCAAATTCAAACAAGCTAGCTTCAACTTAAATCCAAGTGTGGTTTGTTTGAAAAGATAAGACTATAGGTGCCATGAAGTGGTAGTGACATAATCTCCGAGACGACGTTTTTGCCTTTTAAGAATTGGAACCATACATTCAGAATTTACCAAATAGTGTTTTTTTTGTTTGTTTTTAGTTTTTTTAGATATTAACACTCATTTCTCTTAACGGTGAGAGGAAGAAGGGCCTCTGAAAGTGAACATTAAATCTGAATTAGACTAAATACATCCACTAGAGGTTTTATCCCAACAGAAAATAAACATATTTTTCATATTCAGATTTTGACAAAAAGACAAGCGCACAACCCTAAACAAAGACTTTAAGCAATTGCTGATTATTTAGGAATATGATAATAATTTTATGGACTACTCCAGTAGTAGGTCAGATGTGCAAATATGGCATAGATTAGGCCATTGAATGAGTTCGAGCAAGGATATCATGCTTGAACACGCTAGGTCCAATTTTTTATTTTATTTTATAATTCAGTGTATCCACACCTGACTAAAACACAAATGCAAGGGTACAGTTACAGTTTGAACCCCACATTTACCCGTGATTGAAGTTAAGACAAAGAGTATCTTCTATCATAACTACTCACACTTCGATCAATGCAATAAAAAAGGTCGTGAAAATTTTGAGAGTTGAGGCTTGGGATATTTCATTGTGTTCCCAATTATCAACTCAATTTCCATTTTTACGAGGAAAAGATTTCTTAGCCAGAGAATGGTTTCGCCCCAATCAGGTCCATCAATGTGAAACAACAAACTGCATGAACAACGGAGAAATCTCTTTATGCACCAAAAAATTACAAGTGAAAAACTATTAAGAATACCATTCTTAAACAAGCTCTCTTTAATTGATATCCGACATTCCCTTTTCCATATAAAACTTTATTAACACGATACCATTTCAAATGAAACAAGAAAATAAAAACAAAACTTAACAAACAGAATTTATTTAATAATAAAATAGTAGAATCGGCTTACCATGAGAAATTATTGTGGACTCAAGAGCGACAACAGCTCCCCCACGCGATAATGCTTCGGAAACCTCAGGGGACATCTTAACAAGCTGTACACCTGCATTGTCATTGTAACCCTACGGGAAAGCAAACCATCTCTCAACAGCACTCATATCACCATGATAACAATATATTGGGAAAATAGTAAATTTTCTTGAACATTGAAAAATGGCACTAGAAGAACCATAACAAAATCCTTTAACTACTCCCAAATTCTCTAACCTCATCTCATTATTCCATCCAAAACTGAAAACAATTTAATCTACCAAAATTTATGTCCACACATGGAACTTTGTCTTGGAACGTAACGTTTTCATGTTGTACCTATATATTAACAAGATGTCCAATTGTAGTATAGAAGTTGGTTTAGTGTAAAATTTTGCAGTGGGTGTATATTTAACTTGCTCTAACACTAAAACCGCGGTATTATCTTTCCCTCTCATCTAAAACTTTAAAATGTTATTTGTTTTATTATATATGTCCGATAATAATGACATGGTTGAGATTTATTCCATATTCAATGTTTAATTATTTAGAAAATATGTAAAATTTGCCCATTTTTACATTAGTTTGAGTTTTATTGGTATTTTCAATTTTCCACGAAAAGTTGAAAGAAAGCATTGGAGAGTACAAAATAAAGGGGTTAGTTAATGTTTAGTCATTTAAAGTTTGATCCAATATACTCTCAAACATAACTTTTAGTCCCTATAGTGACACCATCACTGGACACATAGTTACTGCTACTTTTCATGTACAAATGTCATTACTAAAAAATACTTTTAAAAATATGTTGGCCTAAAAATAATATAAAAAATATATCATGGCCTTTTGTTAAAATACAAAAAATTTACTTTACAAATATTGGTGACTCATTCAATTGCCCAGACAAACTCGCCAATTCGTCTTTAATCTTTTTGGTCTTTTTGGCTTACCTCCCTGTCGGTAACTTTTTTTTTTCTAGTCAAAGAGAAGGGGGGGGAGGGGAGGGAGTTCGTATATGGAATTTATAATGTATACACGAATTTTTATAATATACACAATATTAAGTTTGTGTATACCCTATAAGGTATGCAGTAAGGGGTGAGGGATGCCCAAAATATATGTAAGTGAATTAGAACCAAAATAATAGGTTTCTTTTGACTTTGCCCTCTGAGATAAATCGTAATTGGACAAAAAGCCCCGCTTTTCAAAAATTAGACTTAACCTCCCACATGCGCAGCATGATTCACTTGTACCTTATGTATATGGGGGTTAAGTCTAATTATTGAACATCTAAGGGCCCGTTTGGCAATCCAATTCCAAGCCTTGGAATTGGATTGCCAAACGGGTTCTAAAGGTAATCTCTAAATTCAGTATTATCTCGGTGTGTGTGTGTGTGTGTATGTATATATATATATATATATATATATATATATATATATATAGAGAGAGAGAGAGAGAGAGAGAGGAAGAGAGAATAGAGAGAAAGGATCAGGTGCGGACTCACCCGCACCGTACCGGTTTAATATTTAAAAATATTTTTTGTGTTGATTTTTTTTGTGTGTATTTTAATCGTTTCAGGGTACCCATAAAAAAATTAACTCAAAATGATTTTTTTTTGCTATTTTAAAAAAGGGAGTTTGGGGGAACGGTTAAATCTAACTCATAGTGTAAAAAAATAGGATACACTATATAATTTTATAAATTTAGTCCCCGTACTAAAAAGACCATGAAAAATGACCAATATACCATTTGACAACTTATTAAAAAAAAATCAAATTTTTAAAAATCCATAACTTCAAATCTAGAAATCTAAAATTCATAAAATTTATATATTTAAAATCTAATCGTCGAGATCTATCCAACAACACCCATATTTGATATTTTTTGACAAAAAAAATGAAATTGATAAATTTACTATTTCACTAAAACCTCTATTTTTTTCCATGAACAAAATATTTTTTCCGGCGAAAAACCTTCTTCTCCCGTGCTGGCAATGGTGTCGTTGGTGCGGACCAAAAAAAATAAAAGAAATAGAGGAAGAGAGAGAAACAATCCGACGAGAATTCCGGCGATCTCCGACGAGGATTCCGGTGGGTGGGGTGGGGTGGGATGGAAGTGGGGTTATGTGTTTATTTTTAGAATGATTTTTAAATGAGTATAAGTAGGGTATAAATATAAATATCTCTTTAACTAAAATAAATAAAATTACATGTTTTTTGTACTCCTAACTCTAAAAGGACCACACAAATAAATGTTATTGTATCACAGGGACTAGATTTATAAACCTAAAAACCACTGTCCTCTAAATCCAAATATAAGAAGAAACATGCCTTTGACCTTAATTATCTATTTCAAAAAATTGGTCAATGTTTGACCCTTTTTGTAGATACCTTAAAATGTTTCATACAAAACAAATCAACCAAAAATATATTTTTTTAATATTTTTTAAAATTAAACCCCTACAATGTGGACTCATAAGTGAGTTCGCACCTGAACTTCTCTCTCTCTCTCTCTCTCTCTCTCTCTATATATATATATATATAGAGAGAGAGAGAGAGAGAGAGAGAGCAGATCAGGAGTGGACCTAAACAACGGGTTTACTAATGGACCACCTCCAAACGACGTAGTTTTGGGGGTGAAATTACATAAAAACCGGGTGGAGTGAGGGTTTTCTTGTAATTTCACCCCCAAAACTACGTCGTTTGGGAGTGGTCCGTTAGTAAACCCGTTCTTTGAGTCCGCTCCTGAACGGCTCCGTATATATATATATATATATATATATATATATATATATATATATATATATAAATTAAAACAAAAAGGTTTTTAGGATCTAAAACAAACTAGTTGTGATATATGGAACAAAAAGGTTTTTAGGATCTAAAACAAACTAGTTGTGATATATGGATGAAGTAGGAAACATGATATATACATATACACACACACCATTGTTTCTTGAAACTACAAATATGTGGGGTGATAGATTGGCAGTGTTCTGAACCATTAAAAAAGGGTTCTTGAACATGTAACCAAAACCAAATTGAGATTAGAAGGTGTATTTTGTTTGAAATTGAGAAAAATAGAAAGCGGGTATATAGATAGTGATAGATGTTATATTAATACCTTTGTATTTGAGTGTGTGGGATTAAAGTGGCGCCTCAGGTTGACCAACCTCGACAGAGCCGAAGATGTCATTTTTTATAGTTTGAAACACCAACACTAGTGCGGCAGCTACAAAAAGAGAGAGAGAGAGAGAGAGAGAGAAGAACCTCCATAAAAATAAAATAAATAAATAAATAAATAAAGTAAACTACTCGGTGATCTCTTACCTTTTCATTGGTCTCAATTTAGTCCCATATTTTTTTAGTGTCTCAATTTAGTCCTTTTATCTTTCAAATTGGTTCAATTTCATCTTTAATCTTTCATTTTGACTCAATTTAGTTCATATATTAACTATTTTTTATACAATTAACTATTTTACCCCTCTTTATTAAAAAATAATAAAATAAATGTTTTAAAATTTGAAAAATAAGTTATTTCATTATTATTTGGGGATAAGAAATAGTTTTTTATCGAGAATAATAGTTTTTATTTTTATTATATCCCAGTTGTTTTTAATTTAAAAAAAAAACTCGAATAATAATTTTAATAATGAACATAGTTCTTTTATTTATAAAAAACTCATTTTTTAATTTTAATTAAAAATATTTAATTTGATGTTTTAGATTCACAATTGATTAATGCCGCTGGCGCGGACCCATATCACAGGAAAAAAATTATTTATCAATTATATTACATAGATTAGGGAAAAATTGACATTTCGCGATTGGTTAGTTCGCTGGATCGGACCCACATTCATTGAAATAAGGGACTTGAGAATAAGCCATTGTGTCAAGCCCCTTATTTTAATGAATGTGGGTCCGATCCAACGAACTAACCAATCGCGGCTCTAAGACATCAATTTTCCCCCATTTATGTAATAAAATTGATAAATAATTTTTTTTCTATGACGTGGGTCCGCACCAGCGGCACTAATCAATTGTGAATCTAAAACATCAATTTTACATTTTTAATTAAAATTAAAAAAAGAGTTTTTTATAAATAAAAAAAACTATGTTGACTATTAAAATTATTATTCGAGTTTTTTTTTTAAAAAAAATTTAAAACAACTGAGATAGAATAAAAATAAAAACGATTTTTTTTATTATTCTCGGATAAAAAAGTATTTTTTTTCCCCAAATAATAATAAAATAACTTATTTTTCAAATTTTATAACATTCATTATATGATTTTTCAATAAAGAGGGATAAAATAGTCAATTGTATCTAAAATAGTTAACAGATGGACTAAATTGAGATAAAATGAAAGATTGAGGATGAAATTGAAACAAAAAAAAGGACAGAGATGAAATTGAACCAATTTGAAAGGTGAGGGACTAAATTGAGACAATAAAAAGGTAAGGGACTAAATTGAAACCAATAGAAAGGTGAGGGAGTGTTGGGGTACTTTACTAAAAAAAATGGTTATGTAAAGAATAGTCGGTCCTACATTTTTTAATATTCATCGTTTTTATCTTATTTCAAAAAATTGTTCACTAATAAAAATACTCTAAATAAGGACACACATAAATTTATTTACGCACTTCCTTCCACCTGCTACCCCCACCCATCCTCCACTATCAACGACCTCCAGCGGGAGAGATGGAGAGGAAATGTCGCTCGTGCGACCCTTTAAAAATAAGAGAATATTGGATAAATAAGAGTTTGAGGAATTAAATGGATTAAAATAAAAAAAATAGGTATTTTTTGTGCTTTTATGTGATTAGGGACATTTTGAAACAAAATAAAAATGTTTAGATTGAATGTGTAATAAAAAATATTTGAGAAACATTTTTAGTAATTGACACATAAAAAAATTGGTTGATTAAAAGAAAGTCATATTTTTTTGTACATACACCACAAATAATTAAAAAATAATAAATTATTAAACTATTATGTGCCAAAAACTTCATTATTTATTTTTTTGACAAATTCTTTTAGGATTTAGAATAACAGAAAAAATAGTGTTTGCGAGTATTTTATATGATGATGGACTTTTTGAAATAAACTTAAAATGGTTGGACTAAACGTTAATTAAAAAAATATTTAGGGACTTTTGATCGAATGGCAAAACAAATGCCCTTAAATCGCGATTTTTCAACGATTTAGTGGGATTTATAATGTAAACATAAATCCTTATTAGATTTCACTTGTGAAAAGGCACTTATAATGTAAACATAAATCCTGATTAGATTTCACTTAGAAATCACTACAATTTATCACCCCAAAACCATCCCGATTACACTCTGCAATTTCACCATCTTTACTCATCCATAAGCTCAAACAACTCGTGATTATGTCTCGATTCATATATATGGAATGAAATACCTTGCAAAGTATCATGATTTCATCTCAGTTTATTTAGCCACCACAAAATACAATTCAATTCCTTTTGTATTATTAGCTTGTCTATGACTTTGTCAATTTCTTTAACTAAATTCATATATGGGTACTTTAAGAGCAAAACTTGCTCATAACTTAGGCTAGTATAGTTTTTGGCATATCTCGCTACTACTTCGACTCGAGCCGTCATGAAAGACAGTATATCCAACATCTTCAACTTTCAAGCATCTCCACATTATGAAGGTATAATATTATTTAGAGTTTAAATTTATTCCTTAAATTTATTTTGCGATGTTTGAATTTTTATAAAAAAATTGAAACGAAATTTTTTCTTTAAAAATCGAGGCATTTTTCTTTATTTAAAATTTTTCAAAGTTCGTGCATCTCATTCAAACAATATGGGAATCTCATTCTAACGAGATCCTCTTTTCGTTTGAAGTTTACTTCGATCGAACATCGAACGAGGGCGTACTATTTTAGGTCGTTTGAACTTCGTTCAAACGAGATAGCTTGGTCGTTCAAACGAGTTAATTTTTATTAGAACGAATTATTATTCTCGTTCGAACGAGCTTCAAAATACGTTTGAACGAGTTGCCGCCTCAAAATTCGTGTTCGCCTTATAAATACATGTTTTCATGTTCTTATTTTGTAAGACTTTTGCCATGACAGTTTTTGCACATATTTTACAAAAAATTTCAACCTTTTGAGTTGAGAAAACCTTTTTGATTCACAAATCACGTTCCTAGAATTTATTTGAGTGAATCAGTTTAAAACCCTATAGTGTTGTATCCTTACATACACAACTCTAGTGGAGAGAGTTTCTTCACGGTAGACCATTGTGATTCTCAAGGAGATCATTGCTGAAGATTAAGGTTGATCGGTGGATACCGAGCATGGAAGGCCGTGTGTGGACTACTCCTCACCGAGTAGTATTATTTAGAGATTCTACGGAGACACTGTGAATTATACTTGTGGTTGGTATCAAGTAGTCTGTAAGTCGATAGCCTTGTAGATTTCCGAAGTGTTGAATAAAAGGCTTTGCCCGCAAGGGTTTTTATTCCTCATATTGCCTTGTCTCTTTGCATGCTTTATTTTATCTGCTTTATCACCTAGATCATTGTCTTAGGGTAATAAGATAAAACTTGGACTTGTATGTGCTGGACACTAAATTATATAAATATTCAATTAAGATCGCAAGCACACTCTCAAATTGGTATTAGAGCAAGTTACCCAAAAATACTGTGTGATCTTTTTCATAAAAATATTTTTCTCTTGATATCAATTTTTTTTTAAATTGTTGATATTTGAAAATTTTGAGTTTAATGGAGAATTTGTATAATCGAGTGCCCATCTTTGATTATACCAATTGTGCTTACTAGAAAGCTAGGATGAGGTCTGTTTTGAAAGCCATAGATAAAAGAGTCTGGATAGTTTTTGAAAGAAGGTGGACTCCTCCCACGACCACTGTCGATGATGTCATAAATCCTAAACATGTTTATTCCTGGACTTATGAGAAATTTAAGTGGAGTAATTTTAATTCTCGTGGACTTAATGTTATTTCTGGAGTTGTCACCCCTGACGAGTTCTTTCGCTTCATGGCCTGCACTATGTCTAAGGAAGCATGGGATACCCTCAAGCTCACTCACGAGGGTATCAACGTTGTAAAGGCATCTAAGCTTTAAAATTTGACCTCCCAATTTGAGACCATCACTATGTTAGAGTCCAAATCATTCGATAAGTTTTATTCACATTTATCGAACATTGTTAATTCGAGTTTTAATTTGGGTGAGAAAATTCTAAAAATGAGAGTAGTGAAAAACATTTTGAGATCACTCCCTTCTTGTTTTATTTGTAATGTCATTAGGCTTAACCTGAGATAGAAGAACTCTTAGGAGACCTTCAGACTTATGAAATCGATATGTTCCCTAAAACTATTAAACCTAAGGAAGTAGGGATAGATTTAAATACTCAAACTAAGAAAAAGAAGAAAAAGAAAGTGTATGAGTCTGAATTTGAATCTGAATCTGAGGGTGAATTTGATTTTGATGACTTGACCTTGTTTGCAAATTTTTTTAACAATGTTCTGAAACTTTTCAAAAATAATTCTTCTAATAAATTTGAGAGAAAAAAAAGAAGGATGAGGTCAAAGGTAATGGTGAGAAAGAGGATGATATAAGGTGTTATGAGTGTGAGGGTAAAGGGCACAAGGCACATGAGTGTCCCACTAGGTAAAATATAAAAGTCAAAGAGATTGCAAATAAAGTCACTTTTAGCGATAGTGACATCGAGTCGGTTGATTCAGGGGGAGAATCAACACATAAACTATGCGTTGCGTTCATGGCTTATCACTTGAGTATTATAGTTTGTCCCACGCCGATGAGGACATATCTAAACGCGAAAGCCTCGATGATGTTTCGATTCATTCGAGAGATAGTGAGTGTGAAGATGAGATTTTGAGTGAGAGAGAAGGTGATCTCCCAAAGACATTTAGTGATCGTTACACCGAGACTTTGAAAACGAAAAATATTAATAAGGATTTATCTCTTCGGGTGTTAGATTTGGAGAGAGACGTGAAAGTTTTTAGGGTGTGTGAGGCATCGGCGAGTCAACTCGAGAAAGTGAATGTTTCTTTGTGTGAACAGTTGATTGTTTTAGGCCGAAAAAAGAGTGACTTGATCAACACCATGGCTAGTCTTACACAAGATCTTCAATCTTCATTGGAGACTCGTGAAAAACTTAAAGCCCGTGTATCCCAACTCGAGAGAGATCTCGAACATGCCCGGGAGGTCAAGGTTACTTTAGAGGACACATCTAAGAAAGTAAAAAAGAAGTTCCTCGGTCCCGCTTTAGGTAACGTTGAGAGGTTGTGAATAGGTTATGATGGTGTTGTGACACCCCATATATTTAAATATCGGGTAGCTACTCCTTATTAAATTAATACAGAACATCCAGTTGGTTCAGTCTTAGCATCATTGTCCAAAACAATTAGTTAATTACTAGCCACCTAATATTTTAAAAAAGAGATGTCAAATTTTATTAATTAAGTTAACAAATAACCCAGAATTAAATCATTAACCATCAATCGTATAAAAAATCTCATATGAATAACTAATGAAATGAAATCAACTAAGTCTGGAGTAAACACTCCAATAATAAAAATGCCAGAGTAAATAAAGTCCCAATACAAGAGTCTGAATAAATAAACCAATAATCGAAATAATGAGAGTCTGTAACTACAACCTCTAAATAAGAATGGGCGACATGCCCTAACTGATACAAATGACTCTGAAGGAACCAAGGATAAAAATGAAGGCGTCTAATACCAAGATCATGTAGCTTCCACAACAACTACAGTACGTCATCAGAATGAAACTCCTATGCTTGGCGTCCATGTGGCTGGGCACCTAAAATGTTTTTGCAAAACAAAATAGATTTAGAAGAAAACGGGTCAGGGCCCGAGGTGAAAACAATTTAAAATTTTAGCAAGTGTTTAAATTACAATTAAAAACACATATTATAGACATGTTAGTTGCGTACTCTCACATGAGTTTTTCACCTCTCCACTAACGTGCACTCCTAACGTATATACCATAACCCATCCTAGTTATGTTGCTAACTAACTAGTTTTTACCACTTCCTCTTTTGCATCCTACCATAGGATGTCTACTCTTAATATCCAGATAAGTTATATCCATAACCCATATTCATATTCATTAAATTTCTTATCTCAAGTGTTGATTAATTTTTCATTCTTAACCCATTCAAATATCTTAGGTATTCACATTTACTAAGCAACAATGAACCAGTCACAAGTACATAAGAAAAGGGGTCGATCGAAGAAAAGGGGTCGTTCGATCGATCATAGATCGATCGCCATTCTTGAGTCGATCGATCGATCAAGCAGGTATCAGCCCAGATTTTCTTAAACAGTTACGGGTTTTTAACTTTTTACACCTCTAATTCTTTATTACAATGTCTTAACTCCCAACCAAGTATACTAATTATCATACCAACATGTTTGCATCATTTCTCACGTTTTAGAATCATCAAATCAAAGTAGAACATCAAATTCTTGGATCAATTTATCAAATTTTCATATAAAAACCCTAGTTCTTCTATTTCTTCAAGAACACTATCTAATTTAACAAAATTCCATAATTCTCTACACATGGATCATGATTTCGTGGCTGCTAAAATCCCAGAAGTAAATCTACATGCAAAACCTACCCAAATTACGATTTCAACTCTTCAAATTCATTTAATTATCAATATTCAAGGTTATTCTTCAATTCTAACATAATATGGATGATATATGCGCTAAATTATTGCAAGTTAAATCACTTGCCTGGTAATAAAGATTCTGGTTCGATGAAGTAGACGGTATGGGGATGATCCTTGCTTTCCGATCTATCCGGTGGTGGTGACGGTGGTACAAAATCCTCTAAGTGGTGGTTCTCCATGGGAAACTTCCTTCTCTTCCACTCTAATGGCCGTTTATGATTTTTGGTTTAGAAACCCTAAAGGGCTCAAGTATTGGCTGATATTAACTGTCTAAAATTCGAGGGTCACTATTCACCCCAAAATAGGAATGACTAAAATACCCTCCCGAATTACCGGTTATGCCTAAAAATGCCCCGGGACCCAAACTAAACCCCCGGCTAGTATTTTCTGACTATCTCAAACCTAACGGATACGTTGGCGCACTCTAAATGCTCATACGGATGACATACAAATAAAAATACTTTTAAATCCATTAAATTGAGTCCTGACACGACTGACACGTGCGTCCCAACTTAATTACCGAAACTGTCGTATTTTCAACTCACGACAATTTTAATAAATTCAATAATCACATATTACCATAGTCACTCAGTAATATTCAACAACATTATAATAAGCAAATACTAACTCTCGTCTCGCTAGCATTTAAATCCGGACTATTTTCCAATTAATTATCCCAAATTAATTTTAATAAATCTCATAATTCAAGGCAATTTAATTTATTAAATCACATAATTAAAAGTCATAAAAATACGGGGTATTACATACTTCTCCCCTAATAACGGAATTTCATCTCGAAATTCTGAAAATAGGCATATCTGGAAAAATTTGCAATCCCTCTAGTACTCAAAGTAAAATACAAAGAAAGGTTCAATCACAACATCCCTCGCTTCACAACAAGCTTGTTGAAGACTCTTGACACTTTATCAGTTATAGGGTTATACCTCAATAAATGCACCTCACGTTTCCCTCTTACTGATCAACATTCGAATAAAAATAGCCTATACATCATTGGCCGCATTATCTCAATATTATTGTGAGTCCGCACCTCACTACGTATTAACTCCCATGTTTATTTAGACACAAAACTCCTATCCTGGGAGAAACCATAGAACAACTGATTGCTCTTGTTCGTTCTTTGAATCTATGTTCCCGGCGTTGTGACTTTTACACAAGGGAAGAACCACTCACGACAGTTGGTGGTTATCCCATTTTAGTCATCGGACTCTAACTCCTGACTTATCCAAAACTCGGATAATTCGCTCACCTCTAAACATCCAGAGAAAGAATGATAAGGTTTATCCACACAAAATCTCAGTAAGCACCTTGTCCACTATGAATAGATACGGGTGCTTTCACCCAACTGTACCATTAGGTAATATCTTCTCTCCATTACCACAATATACCTCACTTAGTAGCTATACCCGTTTTGAAAATGAAATGATCGCAATGAATCCAAAATTGCTTTCATACAGTTCCACCAGTCATCAATCACCTTGCACCTATTCTTCGTGCTATAGGTGATACAACTTTCTCAAAACAAAATTATTCCCACTACTTCCTTATACCCCATATTGAAGGTGGTTTTGGGGATCTCATCCTAGTTCTGAATAATACTGCGTAGGACCACGTATCGGCGTGTTCACCATCTAATAGTGTAATTTACCCAAGGATATAACAATTACCTTCCTTCCGAACAACCTGTCCCACATATTCGAATGAACTCGTTTCTTATCTATAAGTTGGCAACCCCTCAAGGAAATTTACCAACATGACTCTTCCATCACTGGAACGTCGACTTGATACTAAATTATCTGGTTGATCATCTTACCCCAATCGATTTACTACTTACTATACCCCTTTCAATGTCGACTTTCACGTATAATTCTTCTCGTTAAGTGATACTTACTAACCCTCTTCTTCCCTCGATGTATCCCAAAATTTTAACACGTGCACCTTTCACCACGTTGTGCACATCTGGACTCTTATACCTTATCAACATCATCACTCTATTTACGTGTAAGCCACTCTCAACATTCGATTGGGTGGAACTCTGCTCCAATATTGTCCATAATAGTTAACTATTTGCTTTCTCAAGAGACACTCCCTTTTTAAATGGCTTCCCACTGTCTTTCAACCAATTTTTGACGTGTTATTCTGATTGCCCAAGAATCAATAGATTGTCGTTCTTCTCACAACGCTTAATCCACTCTACCACTTCCATTTTGTCATATTAGTCTCACAAGTAATAATTTCACCCATCTATGCCCCTTATTTCGGCGATTAACACATAAGCAAACTAGGGTGTCTACACCCCCTATAACCCATGCATACGGGTTTAAACATCATATACGCTCCATACGTACTCCAAACTCTTTATTGCCCCTGCATTTATAACGTGGCTATACCACTTGGGCGTTCTCAATCACCCTCAAATTTGAAATCCTACCTCCTTAACCTGAGTCCATCCTCTAACCCGTCGAAATAAAAACCCAAAACTTTTCAGTACTTCCTCACCACACCACTGACTCTACTTGCCCTATATCATAATTTACCCTTTAACTTCCAGTTATAACTACATACTTCCATAACGATCGAGGTATCCAAATCATGAACGAATGTCCACACATCTCCTTACTACCAACCTTACGCTAAGTTTCATGCGTGGGGTGGCTCGCAAAGTAAAATCCAAACAAGGAACCCCCCTGATACACTACTTCCTAACATTGTCGGTCATCGGAATCTGTTAGGCCCTCGGCCCATAACATGTACCCCTATATTCCCGCTTCTTGACAATAAATTTACTTCTCCTTCCGCAATTTCACGTAAACAAGGAACTCCTTCCGAAAGACACTGTCTCTCAACATTGATGGAAATCACTTTCCATAAACATCATGCAAATATAATTGGGGTTCTCAAAATTTTCGTCCCCAGACATACAACTATGGTTATTAACTCCAACATCTCTAAAGGGTGATAAAAACAATGCATTCTTCTTATTATTACATCCTGAGCGTTAATTATAATAATCAGCTAACTCTTTTCGCTGAATAGTAAACTAAATACACTCCGCATCATATCAATAAAGTCCCTACACATAGTGGGAACGAATATCCGAGACCATTATATTTTTCAAAGTCTCAACAATATATATATAAATACATATATACAAATATACAATCACGAGCCCGACCCTCTCGTAGATGGAGCCTTACCAGAACAAAACGTTCTACGCCAAGGTAGTACCCCCGATAAACTTGCAATAACCGCACACTATCGATTTAAACATTATAATAAAACTATAATTAAGATAATGTCATACTCGTATAACACAACACTAAAATGAATGATTTCAATAAAGTATATACCACTATCAATATACCCATTCATCCTCCGCAGATAACTCTAAAGGTAACCCCCTTATACCAGGGAAAAATATCCACATAAATAATAACATTGCCGAGATACTCACTAAACTCGACTCTCAAGCGATTATAGCAGTTATAAAAATGTAGTAACTCGTTCCTGACACATACAACACGTAACATCATGTGAGGATATAACTCATACTTTTATCTTGTCAATTGCCCTGGCTGCTCAAACGGTTCCTGGACTTAACACACCTGTCCGTACCAAGCCAAATTTTTTTTAATAACTATTGACCTTTCTAGGCACCATACCCTTATCTCTATACTTGCTTTGGGAAACATTTATAATGCACAATTTTTACTCCCCACAAAATACCTCTACACATACTCCACTTATCTCCGGTCACACTGACCATGTTAAGGTGGTCCTTCTCTCGGACGTTGGTAGTCTCGACTCTGATGACTATTTCCGTTGTTCCCTTAGCTTGGATGGCCATAAGGAACACGCTACTAGTTTCCACATCTCTTACTGAAATTACCATCGCTTGGTAATAATTCAACTATCCAAATCATTTTAGCGGGTCCCCCGATGGGTCTCCCCCTTGTGGTGCTTCTCCGACACCGTTTCCCCAAGTTTTACTCTATATAAATTATTTGATTCTTGTATCTCCCCACACAAGGAATCGTTTGCCCCATATTAACAAAACACGACCTTATTTTCATCTGCATTAGCCATCCAAGCAGAATTTTCCAAAAGTGCTAACAATTCTTCTTGTATGCGAATTCTCCCGTTAATGCCCTCTTCTCCATTTCACCTACTTCACCCAGTGTAAGGTTTGCTAAATAATGAAATTTCTCCTCACAAAGTGACCTCTGTTCGACCCTCTTGTGTTAGTTCAGAATAACATTCGTATCCCACTCTGAACATCTAATGAAGGAACTTATGGTCAAACCATACTTATGCGCCTTCTCTCGACGACACATTCCACTTCTAAGTGTGGTAGTTGCCTCTCATCATTGTAACTCCGCTCTTACGAGTCAAGAAAAAAAAATTACCCCAAATTTTCACTCCCGATTAGCCATACCCCGTTATATGTCCAAGCGTTTGGATATTTTACGTTAGTTGGCTAGTACACGCCCTCTCCGCCTTTCTAGTATTTCCACTGCTGGTTCTTTTCAATGTTTCGTCTGACTTTCTCCCAATCCAACCTTGTTGGGTGATTCAAATTTTACCCCACTTTCTACTACAGTAGTACCTGGAAGTCACAAGTGGCGCCTTAGCCGTATTTACCGTCTTGGACTTCCATGCCATAATATGGGAGACTTCAACTACTGTCATCCTTCTTTAATAAATCAAGCAACCTCAACTGATCTTTGCCTCCTGTTGTCCGCCCAACTGTCTTCGCCTGAAGTACTGCATTATTCGACACATGAACACACTTGAATGCAAATATGATTCACTATCCTATACATCATAGCAGGAGAACAAAATCTCGCCAAAGAAATCAACAATCCTAAACATAGGGCCATACAGATCCTAAAGGACACTAGAACCTGATGATCTGATACCACCTGTGACACCTCGTCTAATTAAATACTAGGTAGCTACTCCTTTATTAAATTAATACAGAGCATCCAGTTGGTTCAGTCTTAGCATCACTGTAAAAAATAATTAGTTAATTACTAGCCACCTAATATTTAAAAAAAGAGATGTCAAATTTTATTAATTAAGTTAACAAATAACCCAAATTAAATCATTAACCATCAATCGTATAAACAATCTCATATGAATAACTAATGAAATGAAATCAACTGAGTCTGAAGTAAACACACCAATAATAAAAATGCCAGAGTAAATAAAGTCCCAATACAAGAGTCTGAATAAATAAACCAATAACCGAAATAATGAGAGTCTGTAACTACAACTTCTAAATAAGAATGGGCGACATGCCCTAACTGATACAAATGACTCTCAAGGAACCAAGGATAAAAATGAAGGCGTTTAATACCAAGATCATGTAGCTTCCACATCAACTACAACACCTCATCAGAATGAAACTCATATGCTTGGCGTCCCTGTGGCTGGGCACCTAAAATATTTTTACAAAACAAAATAGATTTGGAAGAAAACGGGTCAGGGCCCGAGGTGAAAACAGTTTAAAATTTTAGCAAGTGTTTAAATTACAATTAAACAACACATATTATAGACATGTTAGTTGCGTACTCTCACATGAGTTTCTCACCTCTCCACTAACGTGCACTCCTAACGTATACCCTTAACCCATCCTAGTTATGTTGCTAACTAACTAGTCTGTACCACTTCCTCTTTCGCATCCTACCATAGGATGTCTACTCTTAATATCCAGATAAGTTATATCCATAACCCATATTCGCATTCATTAAATTTCTTATCTCAAGTGTTGATTAATTTTTCATTCTTAACCCAACCTTACTAGGCATTCACACAACCTTAGTAATCATATTTCAATATAGATATTCACATTCTATCTAGTAAGTCTCGAACGTAGTAAGATTATCCCGAACATTATATGTAATTATATATTTAACTTGATAACTTTCTTTCGTTGTGTCAATTTGAGTACCTAAACCTTCCCCAAAAGGTTACTAGGCTTCCTATTAGTTTCTAATGTTATTTCAGTAACTTAAAGCCCCTCCATTACTGTTCTTATCCTTACCTCAACGTTTATTCCCATTATAGTTTTAATTTGAACGATTTCTAACCGTAACTCACTCGGTAGTCCCTCGTAAGCAATAATATTCAAATCCCTAAGGTAATCCATTTTTTCGGGCTTCAACTAAGACCCTACTGACCTTAACTAAGTCCCAAAATATCAATTTAAACATCCTAAGAATCATCATCGCCCTTGGGATTTTTATTAAGTCTTAAGGGAAAACAATTGCCAAAAATTAGAAGGGGTCGATCGATCGAAGAAAAGGGGTCGATCGATCGATCAAGCAGGTATCAGTCCAGATTTTCTTAAACAGTTACGGGTTTTCCTCTTTTTACACCTCTAATTCTTCATTACAATGTATTAACTCCCAACCAAGTATACTAATTATCATACCAATATGTTTGCATCATTTCCCACATTTTAGAATCATCAAATCAAAGTAGAACATCAAATTCTTGGATCAATTTATCAAATTTTCATATAAAAATCCTAGTTCTTCTATTTCTTCAAGAACACTATCTAATTCAACAAAATTACATAATTCTCTACACATGGATCATGATTTCGTGGCTGCTAAAATCCCAGAAGTAAATCTACATGCAAAACCTACCCAAATTACGATTTCAACTCTTCAAATTCATTTAATTATCAATATTCAAGGGTATTCTTCAATTCTAACATAATATGGATGATATATGCGCTAAATTATTTCAAGTTAAATCACTTGCCTGGTAATAAAGATTCTGGTTCGATGAAGTAGACGGTATGGGGATGATCCTTGCTTTCCGATCTATCCGGTGGTGGTGACGGTGGTGCAAAATCCTCTAAGTGGTGGTTCTCCATGGGAAACTTCCTTCTCTTCCACTCTAAGGGCCGTTTATGATTTTTGGTTGAGAAACCCTAAGGGACTCAAGTATTGGCTGATATTAACTGTCTAAAATTCGTGGGTCACTATTCACCCCAAAATAGGAATGACTAAAATACCCTCCCGAGTTGTCAGTTATGCCTAAAAATGCACCGGGACCCAAACTAAACCCCCGACTAGTGTTTTATGACTATCTCGAACCTACCGGACACGTTGGCGCACTCGAAATGCTCATACGGATGACATAAAAATAAAAATACTTTTAAATTCATTAAATTGGATCTTGACACGACTGACACGCGCGTCTCAACTTAATTATCAAAACTGCCGTATTTTCAACTCACGATAATTTTAATAAATTCAATAATCATATATTACCATAATCACTCAGTAATATTCAACAACATTATAATAATCAAATACTAACTCTCGTCTCGCTAGCATTTAAATTCGGATTATTTCCCTAATAATTATCCCAAATTAAATAAATCTCATAATTCAAGGCAATTTAATTTATTAAATCACATAATTAAAAGTCATAAAAATACGGGGTATTACCGGTGTGTCCACTTTCCATGTTGAAATTGAGTCGGTTCCTGAGTTTGTATTAGATCCATATGGCCTTTGACCGATCCCACCCAGGAGAGCTCGTCCTAGACGTTTTGAGCAAGGTGTACCCAAGACCGTGTATGTTTGCTCCTATTATAAACAAAGAGGTCACTTAGGAAATTTTGTTTTGAGTTGGGTAGAGTGTCTCATAGGTATCTTCCATAATATGCTACTACACGAGTTACCGCATGCATTCCCACTCATGTTACTTCGCGTTCTACTGCACAACACGTGAGAGATTTTAAAAGTTTTCGAGAGAAAGTAGAGTATTTACTCAAGACGACAGAAGATTTGATGGATGCTTTTCATGGGATGTCATCTTATTTGAAAAACTCCTCCGGGCCTAATGATTGAGGTCGAGACTTGTTTCTAGCATATGATGCTTTTCATGTTCATATTTTACATGCCTATTGCTAGATTGTACTACCATTGTATTATCATTATATTTATCTTTTTCTATTTTGACATATTCTTCAAAAAAATCCAAAAAGAGTATCGTTTTTCTTCAAAAAATTATGAAAAATACAAAAAGATTTTTGGTTTCGTTTTGAGAAAAATTGAAAATGACAAAATGATTTTATTTTTTATATAAGTTTTGAAAAATTAAAAAATAGTTTTGTTTTTACACCATATGTGGATGAACATTAAAGATGTTTGTGTCACCCATTCATCCATATCCATGTGACAATTTTGTAGTGATTTGAGACATGACATCATTTCTTTTATGTGCTTTATAATGTGTGGAGTCATTAAGATGTGATATGATGACTTCTTGCTACATGTTTGACTCCTTGTCACCTTTAATGCACACGAGCATGAACTTATTTGAGTATTGCACTTACCTTTCATGTGTCGATTGTAGTGTTTTCATCTCAATCATGCTTTTAAAATGAACAAAATGTGAAAAATGAGATAATAAAAGTAGTGTATATAAGAACTATTGCCCGAATTGAAAAAAAAATAGAAAATCATTTATCCGATATATTTTGTATATTTTAAGCAATGGAATCGGGCTGCGAAAGACAGGTTGATTTTGTGTGAATAGATACCATTTGTAAAAATAAAAGAGCCTAAAAGATTAAAGGCGTATGAAAACAGAAGTGTCAAGCCAATTTAAAAGAACATTGATGCTTCGCTAAATATGAGCATTAATTTTTTCCAAAAAAAATTGAGAGAAAAAATTCAATATGTGAGTTTTGAGGGAGTTAAGTCGAAGATCAATGGGTTTGCACGTCCTTAAAAATCTCGCAAAGAATTACATGGTATTGGACATTATTGGTGTGAAAATCACTCACGATCTTGATTAGTTAATTAAGTTAAGTCAATTTCACTTGAGCTCACCATTTTTACACCTAAAGTAGACTTTGGGATCTTGCGTTAGTAGTGTCTCATTCCTTCATGCACATATGTTATGTTTGTTTACGTTGATTAACCTATGGAATATGTTCACACCCCTACATTCCGTTTCCATGATTCGGTTATTTTTGTGTTTCTCTATGGTATGTTGTATTTGTAAAAAAAATATTTGAAAAAATTCAAAAAATTCAAAAATAGTTTATGGAGCCCTTGATATTATCATTGCATGATTATTCATTCATATATTTTTTAATGATATATTTTTATTATTGGTGATGTTCCCTATATTTTATGATTATTTTCTACTCCTTGCCTATTTCGGACAAAATAAAAGGGGGAGAACAAATTACGGGGGAGATTTAGGTGAGTTTGATTTAGGGGGGAAGATTTTATCTTATGTAATTTATTTTTACATGTCAAACTCGATGCATCACGGGGTATTTGCTTTGTTTCAGGTGTGTAGGTACTTTTGGATGATCATATGTGAACTACACTTAATGAAGACAAAGTGCCCAAGACAAGACAAAGAAAAAGTGGAGATTTGAAGACGTTATTTTGAAGACATCTTTATTCTTGTATCTATCCATTTTATGATTGGAAGGGTATTAGGATATTATGTTTGTCTTAGAAATATTCATTGTAATTTTTATTTCGGTTTTATGTTTGTACCAGAATAGCCAAAAAGGGGGAGATTTGTAAAAGCAAAACTTGCACATAGCTTAGGCTAGTATAGTTTTTGGCATATACTGCTACCACTTCGACTCAAGCCGTTATGAAGGACCGTATATCCAACATCCCCAACTTTTAAGCATCTCCACACTATGAAGGTATAATACCATTTAGATTTTAAATTTATTCCTTAATTTTATTTTGCGATGTTTGAATTTTTATAAAAAAGAGCATTTTTTTTCAAAGTTACCACATCTCATTCAAGCGAGATAGGAATCTCTTTCTAACGATATCCTCTCTTTGTTTAAAGTCTCGTTTAAAGTTTACTTCGATCTAACATCAAACGAGGGCGTACTATTTTAGGTCGTTTGAACTTTGTTAAAATGAGATGGCTTGCTCGTTCGTTCGAACGAGTTCATTTTCGTTAGAACGAACTTCCATTCTCATTTGAAGACGCTCTGTGGGCCCCAATTTGAAAATTCAAAAGTAATTACACTTTGAAAACAATTTTCTTGTTGAGATATGCGGAAGCGTAAGATGGTTCACTAAAACACCAAATTTTAATTTACTTCAAAATTAAAATTAAACAAAGTGAAATATGATTTAACACACACACACAAATATTGATTTCACTTAAACCAAGTTAATTAACCCAAGTCCTAGAAATTTGCCTAAGTCATATTTTGCAATTTTATCAAGTTAGGTCAAACCTATTTTATCAATTAAATTAAGTGATTTGATTTAAATTAACATAAACATTACCCAATATTAATTTGCACCAAATTAATAAAGTAGTGATTAAATTAAACTAATTTTATCTTTTTACCTAAGCATGCGTTCTAGGTGATTTTGCAAAAGATAAAATAAATAATGAATCCACTACGCCGTGATGTACGAGAAAAAATCCACAACGAAAAAAAACTTCGGACGGCCCTAGCCTTAAGTCCACTAAGTATGGAATTACAATTACAAGACAATAAGACTTACAACACTCGATTCGATCCCTCTCAAGCCCCGAAGCTTCTTCTTGTAAACACCTCCGCTTAGTAGATAACCCCGGAGCTCCACTGGAATCTCGGCCTTCACCAATGAGACATAGGTACACCGTCAACCACACAGGGTGTCTTTCACCACGTGAGAATGCCGCAGCAAAACAAGCTCTTCTTCTTTATGGGATTTAGAAGAAAACCCAAACTTCTCTTCACACAAATGTAGAGATAAACCGGTGCCAAACACTCCAAGCAAAGTATATATATGTAAGCTTGGATAAACAATAAGGGTGTAAAACTAAAGTGTATAATACATTTCTCTTGAAAATCAACAACACTTAAACTTGAACTTTTTCTTAGGAAGAATTTTCTCTCAAAACTCTCTCTAGGAGATGTAGAATGATGAAAAAGTTAAACCAAAAAGTTTGGTTCCCTCACTATTAAGTTATGTCAAAAGTTAGTGGGGTAAGGAAGTGGGAAACATGGGTAAAAACTGCTAAAAACTGCCGTAATTTTTCCCGCCTGAAATCTCGTTCGAACGAGACTTCTAACGAAGTTCCAGTGTGAACTCGTTAGAAATCTCGTTAGAAGCTCGTTCGAATAGCATGTTCGTTCGAACGACATTCCAGTGGCCTATGGGGAAGCTCATTGGCATTCTCGTTCGAACGACATTCTCGTTCGAACGACATTCTCGTTCGAACGACATTCTCGTTCGAACGACATTCTCGTTCGAACGACATTCTCGTTCGAATGACAATATCGAACGAGAAACCAAAAAGTCGAAAATTACGAATTTAGCCTAGAAACTTTATATACTTTATATAGAAGTTTAATAAAATCTTTCTGACAAATAAACAACAGTTTTTAATTAAACCCACACCCATTATAAATTGTTCCAAGCTCCTATATATATATATATGTAATGCATTCATACCTTGGGAGCATGGAACCACTATTGATGACGTAGAAACGAGGCACTTAAACTCGGCATTTTGATGAAGCTTTGTACACTTGATCGCTACGTCTTCAAACAAACTCGTCATAGGCTTGGAGGATGATCAATTAACTCTATCCTATTACTCAAACGTTTTTGTTCGGAATTGAGCCAAAAATACAAAGGACTCAATTGGAAATTTGTGTCCTTACATCATTCGAACGAACTTCAAAATTCGTTCAAATGCTCATCCGCCTCAAAATTCGTGTTCGTCTTATAAATACATGTTTCGTGTTCTTATTTCATAAGACTTTTGCCAGAACATTTTTTGCACATATTTTACCAAAGTTTTCAACCTTTTGAGTTCATAAAACCTTTTTGATTCACAAATCGCATTCCCATAATTTATTTGAGTGAATCGGTTTAAATCCCTATAATATTGTATCGCATACACCACTCTAGTGGAGAGAGTTTCTTCACGACAAACCATTTTGATTATCGAGGGGATCATTATTGAAGATAAAGGTTAATCGGTGGATACCGAGCGTAGAAGGACGCGTGTCGACTGCTCCTCATCGAGTAGTATTCTTTGGAGATTCTTTGAAGACACTGCACATTATACGTTTAGCTGGTATCAAGTGTTCTGTAAGTCGATAGTCTTGTTGATTTTCGAAGTGCTTAATAAAAGGTTTTACCCCCAAGGTTTTTTTTCCTCATATATCCTTGTCTCTTTGCTTGCTTTATTTTATTTGCTTTATCACATAAATCCTTGTCTTAGGTTAATAAGATTAAGTTTGGACTTGTGTGTGCTGGACACTAAATTATATAAATATTCCATTAAGATCACAAGTGTACTCTCAAGTACGAGTTGTTTGTAGTTTCTATGAAGGGTAACAGGGTTTTATGAAGTCTGCAAATGGAAGTGAACTTGGTTTTCTCGTGATGCAAATTCCGACCTATTTGGTCGGATGAGTTTTGGGAGAAAATCTTTCCCCCAAGAAACTTTTTTTTTTGTGGGGCCCATAATATTTAATCCAAATACGTAAAAACTCATGGGAAACTAATTTTTCCCATCCTTTACCTCGCTTTTACCTTAGGGATTTTATGGGGAAAAAATCTATGGCAAAGTTTTTTAATGAATTTTTTTTGGGTTCTTTTACTTATATACCTCTATAATTGTCATGTTTTGTTTTTGCAGAATTATAATAAGAATGAATTTTTATTATAGGAGAAGTAAATTAATTAATTACCTAAAAATTAAGAGAAGATACAACATCTCCCCTTATTCCAATGGATAAGAACGATCGTTATAGGTTTTTTCCATAAATGGATATATGATAAGAGGTTTCTTAACCAACCTACCTCCTCAATAGTTCTATAAAGTGCCACCAAATTTAAATCCATCACTGACGGAGCTAAACTTTTTTGTCTCTTATACTTCGATAAGACTGCATTATCATAAATGTATCCACTAGTGGCTTTAAAGTCATCTAATAGGGTATTCCAATCAATATTGATAATCCTTTAAGGGTAGTGAGGAATATTTGATAGTATAATCAGAGGTTCATTATTGTTTTGGGGTATCGCATAAACCTCTTAATAGCATGCCAATTCTCCCATGGCATAAGCTATGTAAGATCTAGTTCAATCAATAGCATAATGTAAGCTACCAATAATGATCGCATACTCAATTTATCTAACACTGCTATTAGTATTCTTGAACAACTTTGCTCTATGACTAAATAGAGTACTGGCAGGTTTACAGTTAAAGAAATTATATTTCTATATAATCTTCTTAATATAATGAGATTGGTCCAAAGAAAATTCATTTTTATGCCAAGTAATATTAATTCTAAAATTACACTAGATTCACTCAAATATTTCATAGTAAAACTACACATAACAAGTACTTAACATCGTTTAAGTCATAAATTTCTGATCAAAATATAAGCAAGCATTCCACACAAAAATATGTGATAGCGCAAATATTATTTTCATATTAATAATAATTGTATATGTCACTTTCATTAATTTTAAATCCATTGGAGATGACTAAGCTATCAAATATACCATGTCATTATTTGGATGATTATTTAATTCCATAAAGATATTTATCTAATTTTCATACTTTGTTTTATTAATGAGGAATAATAAAACCTTCAAATTGGTCTATATAAATATCTTATTCTAATTCACCATTTAAAAATATAGTTCTAACATCCATTTTGTTTCACAACAAGATTACGAATGGCAGCTAAAGCAATTAGTACACGTATAGATGTCATTCTAGTCACGCATGAAAATGTATAAAAAAAAGTCCACTTTTTTTTACGTTGTCTAAAATTTGGCTAAAACAGGTTATATTATTTTTTTAAAACATACAGTTTTAATTTATTTTTAATATTCCATTTATAAACAATTTTTTTACTACAAGGTTGAAGATCCACTAAATGTCAAGTTTTATTAAAATATAAAATTTTCGTTTCATCAATTATAGCCTCTTGTCACAAGTTGACATCTAAATACGACAAGACTTTTTTTAAAGTAATATGGTCTTACTCTAAGGTGTAAGCAAATACGTTGGGTCCGAAATACTTTTCAACATATTTTTTTTAACTTTTTCTTGTAACTATGAATTTTTTTTGTAATAGACCCACTTGTGGATGGTGAGTCCCCACTATTTCTTAATCTAAATGAAATTTGTATTTATAAAAATCAATATCATTTAATTCAAATAATTACATGATGTTTTGAATTATAAAATCTGTATGATTTGCCATAAATACACTCATATGATCTAGTTACCAATTTGAATCTTTTAAGGCTGAGAATACACACGTAAACTAAGCACCCCCATATTCTAAAATAAAACACGTTAGGTTTATTACTTCTTTCAAATTTTGTTATAACAATAGGAACTTAATTAAGCACACGATACACGCTTAAAATAATTATCCCCACCAATGTGAGGCAACCCTTCAACTTAATAAAATAACAACTATTAATTCAATATAAGTCTTATATTTCTTTCAACTTTACCTTTCATTTCAGAAAAGGAAGGTTTTTTTTTTTCCATAAATAATGTTGTGGATTTTATAAAATTCAATAAATGGTACAAAATCATAGTTTTTGTCTCTATCACATCACAACATATTACTATTTTGATTAAATTAATTTTTAATTTAATTTAATAAAATTTTGAAAAATGTCAAACGCTTCACTTTTATTTTCATTAAATAAGCAAATGAGTAATTGGAACGATTATTGATAAAGTAATAAAGTAATGTTTTCCATTTATAATCGTAACTCCATCAAATTCACATATATCATAATGAATTAAGTTAAGTGATTCAAATTCTCTAAAAATAGAGCTTTAGTTAATTCTGCTTAACTACACGATTCACATTTTCAAAATCATTTAATGACAATTCAAGAATCGTTCCAAAGCTACTCATATTTTTAGAAAGTATTTTGTTAACATGATAAAGTATATTGAAGGAAAATGTGACCAGACTGACCAACAAGACAATATGACTGGCATAGACTCTCTAAAGCACCCTTGAGTCTAACAGGCCACTGACTCATTGAGGTCGGATATAATTAAATCACTTCAAACCTATTTGGATAATGATAAATACCCCTCAATAATTCAATCATATGTTATCTCAACAATATCACACATGATAGGCTTAGAGGGAGGACAATCATGAAGTAATTTTATCACGATGCAGTTGTAATTAGTTAGGACTTTGTATTTGTACAAATAAGACCCCCCCATGAGGAGTGTCCATATTTAAACTCTGTTAACTAACATACCCTTCTAACCATAACTTGGACTCTTAGCTATTTCCTTATTACTCCAAGCTCATCTTTTCTATAGTAAAATAAATTGCCCTCTCTTTTTCCATGGACGTATGTAAGACCGACTTGCTAAACTACGTAAATCTAATGTCTCTTTGCACTTTGCGCTTCACTTGAGGCTTATTTGGTAAATTTTATTATTATAGAATTGATTCCCTATAATTTGGCATCATTTATAGGAAATTTTGGTACCTATCTCCAAATTTACCGAATTTATCGTCTTGAAATTTGAGCAATCATACCACTTTCATGGGGGAACCGGATACGATTTAAGATTTAGATTGAAAGGAAAGATCATTATCTTACTAAGTCGCATCCATATCCTAAAGACTCTAGGTTCAGAGGAAAATCCCCCATTGATCTGGACCTAATTATCATAATCATTGTAGGGAAATCCTCTCAAAGGAGTCTCCCGTACAAAATATAACATAATTGGTGGCCTTTATAAACATCAACTGATGCATAATGATTGTTATAATCTAAAATTGGTTTCAAGGTTCATCTTAGCAAGTTGAGATCCAATTAAAGATAACAAACAATAAATAATCAGTAAAATTCTTATATGTATATAGAGAGATGAAATTAGGAGAAGAATGACACCGAGAGTTGCGTGGTTCAACCCTTGAGGAGGAGCCTACATCCACAGGATAGATTTTTACACTATAGTTACAGATAACTAGAGGTCTAATGACAATACAATTCAGTCAATCTTCTCTCACTCAGTAATTTGACAGTATAACCATGTGAGTATCTCCATATAGTTTAGATCATAATGGGGGATCTCTCCTTTTATAGTGAATGAGTGTAAGAGAATGTATGTTAGGAAAAAAGCATGGGCTTTACATGTATCCCGTCCTTATAGGTTGGGATGGGCATCTATTTAATGGATTACAACGAAGATGTAGAATGGTTTAAAGTTTTACTCATGAAGGAATGTCCCTTCACATGTTTGTTGATGATGGTGCTACTCATATGGTACTCGTCACCTTTTAACAGTGTTATCAAAGTTGTATTCTGTTAGTTAGTCTTGTTGGCAACGATCTTGTTCATTCATATGGAACAATGGTCGACCACTTTGCCTACGATCGATCTGTTATGCTGAGACGAGGTCATACCTTGGTAATTATGCTCAATCAAGGACGAGCTCTTACTCACTATTGAATGGTTTTTCTCAGTTCTCTTCAGGTCATGAGATGTTCTACAAATATGGTATAACAAAAGCCCTAAAGAATTTTTTAGCGATTGTAGATCTTAATCTTCAGGAGAGGCATAGAGAAAAGAAGTGAATGAAGTTTTTGCAAATGGTTATGGGTTAGCATGTCTTGGTTCACAGGAATCGGGTAAAATGAGTTGTGAGTTCCTTGAGAAAATTTCTTGCTAACTTAAATGTGTCCTGTGTTAAAAATATGGTGGGTCGTCTACAGGCGCATTTGACACACACGATATTACCCTTATAAAAAGATGAGAAAATCCATCTTTTGGTCTTTCTAAATTCTATGTGTCCAATAATTCTAGAGAGAGAGAGAAAATTATCATGAGCCATTGACAAGTCATTTGGAGCTTTTGCAATTCAGCTTTCGATTAATTTATAACATCAAGTATCCCTCACGCTTTAACTGCTTCTTTATGCTTCATTTATTTACTATTTTATCCCTTAGGTTTCTTCATGTGTTGAGTTGAGGGATCTCCACAGGTTTTTTTATTTCTAAGGTTTAGCGAGAGTTGTTTTGGGTGTGAGTACACCCTGTATGAGTGAGGCTTCAATAATATGGAAACATATTTTTTATTTGAATAAGATCTTCCCCGAGGCTTTTTCTGAAAGGTTTTCCACTTCACTCCCGATCCTTAGACCCGAGGACAATCAAATAAACCCAAAATTCATCCCAAAACTAGTTCTTCTTCCGCATTATCCCCCAAGTATAGTGTATAACACTTAAGAATATTACACTTCGGAGAGTTTTAATAGCATAAACCATAGAGTTAGGGGAGAAACTACACGAACACGAGTGAAACGACTTCATCTGATCATTTAAACTCTAAGGAAAGAGCTTTAATGGACAATCCTTTACCACCCACCTTACCTGTTGAGGTTCCTTTAATTGCTGCGGAGGTGGAGCTTAGAGAAGTTCTTACGACCTCTTACGATCCTTCTGACCTTGATGCCAGATGGTACAAAAGTGATATTCGAACAGATAATCTGTCCAACCTTAGGGTTCTGTATTTTATACCTTACGATGTGATCATTAGGATACTTGACCTGGAGAAGAGGACCTGCGATAGGAGAAATGCCAGAGAGGTTTGTTTCCCCCTTTGGGCATTCCAAGTTGAATTACATCTTCCCATCCATCCCTCAATAATATCCATATTAAAGGAGTATGGAGTGGCCCTTACATAGCTTCCTCCAAATGAATATAGGTATATAGTTGGGTCCATGATTTACTGGGAAAAAATATGAGGGGTTTGATATTTATGGGGATATATTCAGGTTTGTGTATGTTTCAAAGAATAATGTAAAAAAAAATTGGGTATTGTTATTTTTCTCCTTAGAAGTCTAACATTAAAATAATCCAAGTCACCCAAAGTAGTAACCATAATTGGAAAACCAAATTATTTTACATCTCTAGTGCATGAGAGTTTTTTCCCAATGACCTAGAAAGAGGGATCAACATTCCCGGGGACAGGCACTCCCAAGACTTGATTATTAAAAATAACCCATCATTGGATAAAAGGATGGTAAAATTGATTAGGCAAGTCTTCACCTTGGACACCCAATTCTTGAAGGATGTATACTCACCCAAAAAGTTAGGGTCCATGACGAACTACTTGGGTCTCAATACTATTGATCTTGAGATTTATAACAAGGCCAGCTGATGATAACAATGAAAGTTTTAAGGAAGAGGAGGAAGAAGAGGTAGATATCGACCAGGATTAAGGGAATCATTAAGAGTCCGATTACAAGGTTGAAGAAGGTGAGAATTTGTTATAAGTTTCAAGTCGTCCTTATTTTTCATTTGCCTTTGTACTTCAGATTAACTTAAGTACTGACTGGCTTCATCCTTATTTTTCATGCAACTTTAACTCCTAATTTAGACTTTTTTTTATAATGGCTCGTGCCAATGTTTCTTGCGATAAATTAAAAGCGATTCATACATAACAGCTTGAAGAGCAAGCTCAACATGTGGATGTTAAAAATGCCAAGACGGAGGCCCGTACGAAATGAAAAATTATAAAAAATCTCAACTCTCAAATGCTGAGGCGACAAAGTTGGCTGCTGAAGAGGACTAGGTAAAGAAAGTTACTAATAAGGGTAAGGGTAAAGTGACTGAGGAGTGTCAAGCTAGTAAGATGAGGCCTATGGATGACTCGTATATCAAGGATCCTAAATTATCCATATTTAATGCCAAAGAGAAAATTTTCATCGATGGTCGATCTGCCCACATACTATACAATGGAGCGGATTCTTTACCTCCTTACGGTCACGTTGAGCCTTATGAGCTTAATCCTCTAATGACCCATAAGAAACTTCATGGGGATAATAACTCTATCCTTATGAATGTTGCTGACACATATGAAGTCTTAGTCTATGTGGGATATACCCCTGATTTTCAATTCATAAGGACTTTAGATGCGAATAATATCAAAATTTTGCCTTCCACAAGGCATTTGTGGTGAGTTGAACTTGTTAATTTTCATTGTTCTCCTCTAAGCGATTTATTCTCCTTTAAATAACTTGCTCCGTCTCTTTTTATACAGGGTAATATGGCTACCATTATACTCGAGAAAGCTCTATCTTCTACGAACTCTTGTGATGGGATGAGAAACACTAAGGAAGGTCATAAAGATAAAATCAAAATTCTTGAGGCCATCCTATCCAAGGCTCATCAGGAAAAGGACCATTCCAACACCAAGCTTCAAGAGGCTAAAGATCAGATGGTAGCTAAAATTGAAAACTTTAGTAAGGCTGAAGAAGATATTAAGCATCTGCAATAAGACCTCAAGACTACAAAAGACAAGCTTAATGACTTAAAGGTTCAACTTATTGGCGCCTTGGTCAATGCTTACATAGATGGAGTAGAGGATGTCAAGGCCTTTAAGACCTCTGAAGAATACATCATTGACACCACCATGGCATTACTCAAGGTCTATTATGAACTCAACAAGAGGGTAGCTAATCACTGCTGTAATGACATTATTTTATAAGTCCGTTATTAATTTAGTATGTCGTATACCGCTACACCGACGAAAAGCATTCAAGAACATTCAAGCATCAAAGACGGATCTGAATATCAAGGTTCTTCATCAAAAAGACTCCGCGAAGTTTACTTTGGTAAGGTTTTGTTTTAAATTCCTTAACTTTCCGCTTAGAACTTTTGGGATATTTTTACAAAATATTTTCTAAGTGTTGGAGTGGACTTTTTCGTCAAAATTTGAGAATGAGTATTTTTTCCAAGTGTTGGAGCGGACATTAAAATAATATTTTCTGACATAACAGTCGTTCAAATGACTTTTCTCTATCGTTTAAACGACATTGATTGTCGTGCAATGTCGTTCAAATGACACGCGTATCTCGTTTGTGCGACATCCCTTTCTCGTTCGAACGAGCTTGACAACCGAGGCGACGGGTTTTTGTATAAATACTCATTAAATGGTTTTATTTTTATTAAGAAGTCCCAGCATTTTGAAAGACAGAAAACTGCGAAACTGCAGAATCCTTTTGACTTCTTCTTTTAGGGTTTAGTCCCTTTTTTATTTTCAATTCACAAAAATCTCATATGCTTTGGTGAATTGTTTTGGTGTTCAATAACACTGCTTTGCTTTTGTTCAACCTCAGTGAATAAGGCATCTCCATATTTGATTGATGGATACTGAGCGTAGTCATTCTGCGTGTGGACGAGCCGAAGATGACGAACCGACACCTGGAGGGTATTTCGCTGTCTCTCGTATCTTTGAAGGTTTGCTCAAGGCAGCGTGCATTACACACTTGTGGGCTATTATCAGGTTGTATGTAAGTCAAAGATCTCGTGAATTCTTCAAAGTGTTATAAAAGGTTTAACCTGAAAGTTTTTTTCCTGAATCGGTCGTCTTTATTTTTCATGCATGGTTTGAACGATTTATGACAATTAGATGCATGTTTAGGGGATGAATTAATTTTGTTTAAAAATAGACTCCAATTAAATAAGGTTTACTTGGAAACTTGGAATTAATTTAAATTGGTATCACACACTGCATTTATTCGTTTACAAATTGGTATCAGAGCGGGTTACGCTAATTTATCGCGTGATCCTGATTTTTCAAGGATTTATTTTTTTGATACAATTTGACTTCTCACGTCGTCAAATTGGTATCAAAGCAGGTTTCGCTAATTTATCACGTATTCCTATTTTTCGCAAAATTTGTGTGATATTGATTTTTTTGAAAATTAGTTTTGTGAAAAAACGTAATTTTTCCTATGGAGCACTTGTATAATATGATGCCTATTTTTGACGGGTCTAATTATGCCTACTACAAGCTCGTATGAAATCTACTTTAAAATTCATTGACGAGCGTGTTTGGTTGCTTTGTGAAAATGGGTGGACTCCTCCCACGGTCACCGTTGAAAATATCACCTCTTTAAAACCCGTGTTGGCCTGGACTGAAGATGATTTTAGAATGTCTAATTTTAATTCACGTGGTTTGAGTGCTATTTCTGGAGCCGTCACTCCCGACGAGTTCCGTTGAATTATGATGTGCACCACATCTAAAGAGGCATTGGATGTTTTAAAATTGACACATAAGGGTACGAATGTGGTTAAGGAATCAAAATTATAAATTTGGCCACCCAATTTGAGATTGTCACCATGTCTGAGTCTGAATGCTTTGATGATTTTCATGCACATTTTTCGGACATTGTTAACGCTAATTTTAATTTGGGTGAGGTGATTGATAACACGCGTGTCGTTTAAAAGATTTTGAGATCTCTCCCGAAAAGCTTTATTCCTAAAGTCACTGTTTTGAACTCTTTGGGAAATTTGAAATCACTTAAGTTAGAAGAACTTGTAGGAGACCTTCAAACCTATGAGATAGACATGTTTCCCAAAACCATTAAGGCTAAGGATAGAGGCGTTGCTTTAAAGAATCATTTTAAGAAAAAGAAAGAAAAAGTTTGTGAGTCCGATTGTGAGGGTGATTTTGATTTTGATTTTTATGATGTGGCCATGCTTGTGAATTTTTTTAAAAAGTTTCTCAAAATGAATAATGAAAATTCTTTCAATAAAAAGAGATCTTTTGAGTCAAATAAAAAAAAAGTGGAGGCCAAAGATAGTGACAAGGAGGATGCTATCAGGTGCTTTTAGTGTGAGGGCAAAGGGCACATGGCTAAAGAGTGTCCTACTAGGATAAGGAGAAAGGGCAAAGAGACTGCTATGCCTACCACACTTAGTGATAGTGAGGGTGATGAGGGATATGTGGGAGATTAGTCTGATAAAGGTTTATCACATGGGATGTGTGTAACTTTTTCGAGTCGTGTGAGCACACCCACTTTGTCTCACGTTGATAGACGTCATGAGAGCACCGGTGATGACTCGAGTGTCTCTAGTGGAGATGAGAACGAATTTGAGAGTGGAGATGAAAGTGAGCTCCAAAAATCCTTTAGGGATTTGTACACCGAGACCTTGAAACAAAGAAGTATAATAGAGATTTAGGTCATCGGGCTTTAGATTTGGAGAGAGAGAAGAAAGTTTTAAAAAGGGAAAAGTATAATTTGACCAACACGGTGTCTAGTCTGACGACACGTGTATCCTAATTCGAGAGTGATCTCGAACGTTCCTGGGAGGTCAAAGTTTCTTTAGAGAACGCATCTCAAAAGGCTGGAAAGATGGTTCTCGATCCCATAAAGATAAGAAGTTAGGAATAAGTCATGACGGTGCTTCTACTTCACAATTAGCACCCGAGTCAGTTTAGATTCACGTGAGTCTCACCCTAACCCACCTAGGCGTCCCATTCCTATTAGGAGAGTGCATCTTAGAGTTTTTGAGAGAGGTGTTCCTAGGCCTATATATGTTTGTTCCTATTGCAAAAGGAGAGAAAATCTTAGGGATATTTGTTTTAAGTTGGGTTATATGTCACGTTTTGCTACTACACGTGTTTCTACCACGCATGCACTTACACATGATACTTTACATGCTTCTAGAGACTACATGAGAGAGTTTGCACATTTAGGTGAGCAAGTTAAGTTTTTGGTCAAAACTTCATAAAATTTGATGGAGGTTTTTCATAAGTTGGCTCCACCTTTGGAAAACCCCTCTGCACCTAACGATTAAGGTTTGACTTGTTTACTAGCATAGGATATTTTCCATGATGTCATTATTTGCCTATTGCTAGTATGTATCATTTTTGTATGTTTTATGGAATATTTTTGAAAAATACAAAAAGATTTTATTTTTGATAAAATTTGTGAGAAAATCCAAAGAGATTTTTGTATTTTGTTTGCATCGTTTATGGATGGACACTTAGGATGACCGAGTCACAACATCATTCCATTTTTCATGTGACTATTTGATAGTGTTTTGAGATAATATATCATGTCATCTTTGTACTTTATAATGTGTGCAGTCATTGAGATGTAATTAAATGTTACTTACTACATTTTTGACTCATGATTTCCTTTATTGCACACATGCATGGATTTGTTTGATTATTTTTCTTATCTTATCACTGTTGGTTGGGTGTTTTCACTTCAATCATGTCCTTAAAATGAACCAAGCGTGATAAAACTTGACAAGAAAGTTGTGCATATAAGAACCGCTTTGTGAGTTTGGGTGCTTTATTTGAAACGGGGGAAGGGCTACAAAAGGTACTCATCTATCTTTTGCAATTAAGCCACCGTTTAAATTGGACCAAAAAAATTAAGGAATTTTATTATCCGGGTCCAAAGAGGTTTAAAAGATCCCAAAAAAATTTAAAGGCAATAAAAAGAAAGCCATTAGGTTTTTGCACCATTTCTCCAAAGTTTGAGAATTTTGTTTATACATCGCTAAAAGAAAATATATATGAGGGAGTTTGGATGGAGAATTAAAACGGGTTTGCACATCCTTGAAAGTCTTTAAAAAGCGTTAAATAGTTTTGGACGTTATTGGTGTGAAAATCACTTTGACTTTGATTTGTTGATTTGCATAAAACGATGTAATCTAAATTTAATAATTTTTACACCTAAGAATGTTTTTATGTTAATTCGTTAGGAGTACACGTATGCATCGTGCACATATGATTGATTGAGTTGATTTTCCTATCGAATGTGTTCACACCCATACATTCCATTTCCATGACTCGGTTGTTTTAGTATAAATCCATGGTGTATGAATTTTGTATCTTATTTTTGCTTTGAAAAAATTGAAAAATCCAAAAATAGTTTGTGGTTGTTTTGGGGATATACCTTTGCATGTGCTAGTTTGATCTATGTGTTCTATGCATTTTATTGCAACACTCCATATTTTGATTGTTTCTTCTTATCTGTCTATTTGGGGACATCATAAAAAGGGGGAGAAAGAATTATCATGTTACGGGGGAGTTTTTGGATTATGGGGGAGATTTGATTATATTGATTGATTTATTCTTATATCATTTCAAACTCGATGCGTCATGAAGGTATTTTGCTTTATCTCATGTGTGTAGGTACAAAGATTGAAGATCATTATGTTGCACACCCTGATGAGAAAAGCTTTGAGATTTGATGAAGATTTTTAAAGAACAGTTTGAGATCTTGCAAATTTATTCATGGGAGGGTAGATTTGTATAGGCATTTTGGTATTTGATAATTCAAATGTTTTTATGTATGTATTGGCATAGACATATGGGAAGATTTGTAAGGACATAATTTTATAAGTTCGTTATCAATTTAGTATGTCGTATACCGCTAAACCGTCGAAAAGCATTCAAGAACATTCAAGCATCAAAGAGGGATCCGAATATCAAGGTTCTTCATCAAATAGACTTTGCGAAGTTTACTTTGGTAAGGTTTTGTTTTAAATTCCTTAACTTTCCACTTAGAGATTTTGGGATATTTTTACAAAATATTTTCCAACTGTTGGAGCGGACTTTTTCGTCAAAATTTGAGAATGAGTATTTTTTCCAAGTGTTGGAGCGGACATTAAAATAATATTTTCTGACGTAACAATCATTCAAACGACATTACATTGTCGCGCGATGTCGTTCAAACAACACGCGTATCTCGTTCGCGCGACATCCCTTTCTTGTTCGAACGAGATCGACAACCGAGGCGGCGTATTTTTGTATAAATACTCATTAAAAGGTTTTATTTTCATTAAGAAGTCCCAGCGTTTTGAAAGACAGAAAATTGCGAAACTGCAGAGTCCTTTTGACTTCTTCTTTTTTGGTTTAATCCCTTTTTGTTTTCAATTCACAAAAATCCCATATGCTATGGTGAATTGTTTTGGTGTTCAAGAACACTGCTTTCTTTTGTTCAACCTCTGTGGAGAAGGCATCTCCATATCTGATCGGTGGATACCGAGCGTAGTCATTCTGCGTGTGGACGAGTCTAAGACAATGAACCAACACCTGGAGGCTATTTCATTGTCTCTCGTATCTTCGAAGGTTTGCTGAAGGCACCGTGCATTACACACTTGTGGGCGATTATCAGGTTGTATGTAAGTCAAAGATCTTATGAATTCTTCAAAGTGTTATAAAAGGTTTTACCCGAAAGGGTTTTTTTCCTGAATCGGTCATCTTTATTTTTTATTTTTGGTTTGAATGATTTATGACATTTAGATGCATGTTTAGGGGTTGAATTAATTTTGTTTAAAAATAGACTCTAATTAAATAAGGTTTACTTGAAAACTTGCAGATTAATTTAAATCGGTATCACACAACACATTTATTCATTTACAGGTGCACTGATATTACTGAGGTTATCATGTCTTGAGAAGGTTATAATGACGAGGTCAATGTCGTGGGAGAGAAGGAATAATCCACAAGGAAAGAGAAGGTGGGTTCATTATCTGAGGATAACCTTCAGGTTTGTGAGGAGTACCGATGGCCATGTTGAAGTTGAGAAGCTCTCTGCTATTAGAACCACTGGGTTGTCCCTAAGGATGGCACTACTTAGTTTATCTTCCATTTATCTTTTTGCTTGAAAATTTGTAATTCTTTGTAAACACTATCCTTGCGCCCACATATGAACTATCTGTGGATGGGAAAAATCTGTTCTTTTTCTAATTTTCTTTTTCTGTAAAAACTCTCATGAGTTAGTATCATTGAAAAAAGTTTATATTATACATCATGTACTTTATATATTTTATTTTCCAAGTGTTTTACTCATGGATTTAAATGGTTGAATCTAGTAACTTTATAGTTTAATCCATGTTTTGTTTGGGTCTTGCTAGTATTTTTTATCCTTTTGTCTATGTTGTCAGATCTTGTCATCACGACTTAGGCTTACTAGCTCCCTAGGGATGAACTATTTAGTTGTCCAGTAGAAAAGGTATGTTTTCAAGTTTTCAGAACTCCCGAACACCCTCTTCAAAAGGTTTTGTACAATCAAAGACATGCTTTAGTCAATTGGGTTGGCCTAAGCCGACGTGATCTTGAAAGACTTTTATGCAGAAAAAGACGTGCTTTGGTCAATTGGGTTGGCCTATGCCGACTTGATCTTGATAGATTTTTATGCAGTCAAAGTCGTGCTTTTATCAATTGGGTTGGCCTAAGTCGGTCTGACATGACCTTGTGTTGTTTTCTAGAACATCTGTATTGAGTTTGTTTTTCCAAAATAGCTAAAGGCATCTTGGTCAATTGGGTCAACCTAAGCCGACCTGACCTTGTGTTGTTTTCCAAAACATATGTATTGAGTTTGTAATGCAATGAGTTTATGACCTCAAGATGCCTTCAGCTAAAAACTTTTTCCCATCTTTCGAACTAAACTTTAAATGATGCCAAAAATAATTTCATAACACTGGTAGACTTTTGGGTAATGGACATTCTCATCAATGACTTATGATCGTACAAGTTTCTTAACCTTTTATTACATTTATCTTTTTTACAAATAAAAACTATTTTCTTTAGTGATAATACCTCTTGAGGTGCTCAGAGTTACAGGGTTCTTGAACATCTCTCCTTCCAAAGTTTCAATCTGATAAGTACCAGGTCGTATGACTTCATCCACACGGTAAGGATCTTGCCAATTATCCTCTAACTTGTTGGAATTCGTTGTGATCTTTTTAAATACGTAGTCACCTTAATTGAGGGTAATTGGCTTAACTCTTATAAACCCTAACTTTTGACAAAATCACTCTTGGGGAAATCGAAGTTGAGGACCATGTGGCTTGGAAGGCTGACTTAAAATGGGACCATGGCTTCGTTGATAAACACCAACGTATAGTATGTTTCTCCGATTACTGTTTATGGTGTTTTCATGTAGGCCCATAATATGTTTTACAATTCACTTATCCAATTCCCTTTGGCTGAATCCAATGTTTTATTCATATCTTCGAGCAATTTTCGCTTTGTGGCATATATTTACCCGTTGCATTGTGGATGAGCTGGTGATGAGGAAAATTTTATGATTTTGGTCTTATTACAAAAGTTTTGATATTCCTCATTGTCAAAATGGGTGTCATGGTCGGCAATGAAGTTGTGGGGGATCCCATATCGGCATACAATATTTTTCATATAAAAGGGAACACCTTTGCAAAGGTCATTTTTATAAGTGGTTCGGCCTCCTACTATTTTTAAAACTAATCTACCGCTACGACTAGATACATGAATCTTCCTTTTATCTTCGGCAGTGGGCCGACTAGTACCATATCCCAGATGACAAAAGGTCAAGGTGATGTGATCAATACCATATCGGCTCCCGATCTCTTGTGAACCATTTCAAAGCTCTAACACTTGCGACACTTATGCGTGAAAAATTTATAGTCTTTTTTCATTGTGAGCCAGTAATATCCATAGATTACTATTCTTTTTACATTTGTTGGACCTTCTGTTTCGGCACCACATGATCCTTCGTGTATTTCTTTGACCAGTTTGGTACCTCCATGGGGTGAATAGATCTCATTATATAGATAATAAACCTCTTTTGTATGCACTCTATTTTCCATGACAAATTTGACCGCCTTATAATGAAGTCTTCTTATTTTCTTCTGTTCGGTTGGCAGATTACCTTCCTCCAAGTATCTTCTAATCGGGTCTATCCATGATGGGCCCATGGTTAGATCCAAAAAATTGACTTCCTCTACATTAGTGCTACTCTGCAACAGTATCTCTATGAGCACAGTTCTTCTCAAATCGACCTTAGTGGTTGATGCAAGAAGAGCTAGTGTGTTTGCTATGATATTCTCAATTATGGGGATTCTGATCACTTAGAGCGCTTTTAGCTTTGGCAATAGTAATTTCAACCTTTTTCATGTACTTTAACATGTTCTCCTCTATTTCTTCATATTCTCCCACAACCTAGCTCATCACAAGGGGTGTGAACATATATTCGAAAATTCGAATCCGTCCGGCAAATGAATTCAAATTTTATGGATATTTATCCAAAAAAATGGATATAGATACAAATATAGATAGTGTACTAAAATATTCAGAAAACGGATACGAATATAAATAGTATGTGTATCTGACACAGATAATCCTATCCGAGGCGGAGTATCCATATTTGCGTATATTTAGTTTTCTAGATATCCATATTCGTAGTGTATATAATAATAATTTATCATCCATATTAGTCATATATAATTATTATTTATAACATTTATTTTATGTAATGTAAACAATAAATATACAATACGAAAATGTTAATCATCACTTTTCACTCATTTAAAAAAAATAAAGAAATAATACTTTTTAAAAAATCAAAAGATAATTAATGGATTCAAAAGAAAAAGGGAAACGATAGAAAAGAATAAAAATAGGACAAAACAAACTCGAAGAAAAAATTTAACCTAAAACCTTCCTCTTTCATTTTACCCGTTTTCCTCTTCTTCCTCATTTTTAGTGCATACCCTTTTCTCCAAAGCCTTACATCTACTGTTAACTTCGTAAGATCTTCCCCCCCCTCCTCCCCCTCCCCCCCCCTCCCCCACCACACACACTCCAACAACAACACATATGCACACACACGTGCACACACCACACACACACACACACACACACACACACACACACAAATGCACACAACAACACGCACACACACAGATGCACAAAATAACACATGCGCATACACAAACTGTTAGGGGGAAATTTATTGGTTCCTATTTATAAGTTATTCATTATGAGATGGTAGATCAATTTGTTGATTTTAATTAGTTAGGTCTTGATATTGTTTTTACAGTAGTATTGGTATTACATGTTAAAAGAGGCAAGTCAATTGCAATGGATAAGCAATATAGATGGATACGGATATTATCTAAAACTGAGGAATCCGAGAGGATTCATATATGGATAGTTACTTTTACTATTCGGGACGATACGAATATGGATACGGATAGCGCATCCAGATAGCGGATGTGGATATCATGGTATCTGCTCCATATTTGTTCAGATCCAAGTGATACAACCAACTATAATTCAATAATCAAATCCTCACATTTTTCTTTATTATTGGATGCTTCAAATTTTAATCGGAGAGCATATTCTATATCATCTCAATCTGGTGTGGTATGTTGATTATTAGTACAACTTCGCTACCATTTGAACATGACGATCCATCCACGAATAACTTCCACACATACAACTCTTTTTTTAAGCCTCCTTGTATTAGGGAACCTTCTTTAAATAGTTTTGTTGAAAACTCATCCCTCTAGACTGACTTTTTTTGCTCAGACGAGGCCTCTGTTAGTCTTTGGGGGAGGTCAACTAGAACTTTAGTAGCTTTCTCGGCTGGTCTTTTCTCCTAATAGGTGAATTATGCAATAACATATGTTATGGCTTGGCCTTTTATTTTAGTCCTTAACTCATATATGATATTATATTCACCCGGCTCTATAGCCCATGCCATCAACCTGCCAAACTTCTACGGTTTGTGGATGATTTGTTGAAGTGGGAGATTAGTGTAGACCACTATAGAGTGGGCTTAGAAATACTGTTTTATCTTTCTGGATGCCACTATCAGAGCTAGAGCTAATTTCTCCATTCTGGAGTATCATACTTCTGCATCGACAAGAGATTTGCTCACGAGTACACTAGTTTTTGCACTCTTCCATCAATTTTGATTAGAGCCGAGCTAACTACTACCTATGATATAACCAAATACAAGTATAATTTTTTCCCTAAGATTGGTCTTGACAACAATGGGGTCAATCCCAAGTACTTTTTTAGCTCTAGTAAGGCATCTTGTCATTCTTCAGTCTATTTAAAAGTGTTTTTAATCACCTTGAAGAAAGGGAGGCACTTATCAGTTGCTCTAGATACGAATCAACCAATCGACCTGTTAAGTTTTTAATTTCCTTCTTTCTCTTGGGAGGATAAATATTGATCAATGCTCGGATCTTTTCAGGGTTGGCCTTTATGCCCATTTAATTAACAATAAAACCAAAAAAAATTCCAGCCTAGACTCCGAACACACACTTGGATAGATTTAACATCATCTGATTTTTTTTTTAGCTCATCGAAGGTTTGACCGAGTTCTTGGATGTGGTCGTCTGCCTTCACACTTTTTGTTAGCATGTCGTATACATAAACTTCTATACTCTTCCATATCTTCTTATTAAACACCTTTTTCACCAGCCTTTGATATGCGACCTATGCATTCTTTAGCTCGAAGGGCATAACATTATAGATAAAGGGGCCTCAGTTAGTGATGACGAAGGTTTTCTCTTTATCCTATGGCTTCATTTTAATCTGGTTTTAACTAGAATAAGCATCCATGAAGCTTAATAATTCGTGTCCAGCTATTGCATCCACAAGTTGATCAATTCGAGGTAAAGGATAAAAATCCTTGGTACATGCCTTATGCAAGTCCGTGAAATCCACACTGTTATGTGGAAACTCACTTAATGGAGTGATTTATGCATGCCCAAGATCCAAAATAAACAACAACCCATGATATAACAAGAGAACTACACTCTAAACACAAAGTAATGAGAAATTACACACACCATCAAATCACAAGATAAGATGTACGTGGTTCACTAATTTGGCTACATCTACGAATGATGGATTCCTTTTTTTGACATAAACAACAAGGGTTACAACTCTCTCAAGCCTCACAATCCTCTCAAAGTATATATAAGAGCACTAAATGATGAACACTATAAGATCTCTTCTCTTTTTGTGTGTTTTGAACCATGGATGAAACCTTCCTTAAATAAGAAGTAAAAGTGAACAGTAAAATTAGTGTGAATAATACCCCGCGTATGAATAGTCCCCCCCATATGAATAGTAAAATTAAAGCCAATTTCCACAAATATCCATCTTGGCAAATGAATTCTGTAACCCCTACACATCAACACAATTATTTAGGAACACTACCACCAGTCAACCTCGAAGGGTCTCAACAATATAGAACATTGTTCAAGTTTGAATAATGCTCAAACTTGACCACCGGTACCACCTTCATCAATATGTTGGCCAGATTATCTTTGGTTCTAATTTTTTTTAAAACTACAATACCCCATCAATTACCTCCCGTATGAAGTGAAATCAAACATCAATATGCTTAGTCCTCCCATGATGAACTTAACTCTTAGCCAAGTGGATAGCACTTTGTCTATCACAATGCACCTTCACACAATACTATGTAATCCACAAATTAATAATAAGACCTTGAAGACATATGACCTCCTCCACGGCTTCCGTTATCGCTATATACTCCGCCTTCATAGTAGATAAAGAAATTATATCGTGCAATGTGGACCTCCAACTCACCGAACTGCTAGCTAATGTAAAAACATACCCCTAATCGATCAACGCTTGTCTAAATCACCTGCATAATTTAAATCCACATACCCACACACGTGACTTCTTCACCTGTTGCTATATAAGTACCACATCAAGTGAACCCTGTAGATATCATAAAATCCACTTTACACTTTGCTCTAATTTATTATATACCCACTCACAACACTCACTGCTTGAGCTATATCCAATCGATTACAAACCATGACATACATTAAGCTACCCATCACACTTACATACAGAACTTGGGTCATATAATCTACCTCATCCTTGGCGCTCGAAGCCATCGTAGTCGAGAGTCTAAAGTGTGCAGCCAAAGGAGTATTCACAGGTTTTGTATCTTGTATCTTGAACCATGCTACAACTTTATTTAGGTATTTCCTTTGAGTAAGACTCAACCTTCCTTTATTCCTCTATCTACTAATCTCCATTCTGAGAATCTTCTTGGCATTACCCAAATCTTTATCTCAAACTCTTGGCTCAGTTGAGCCTTCATCTTGTCAATTTTTACCATGCTCGAGCAAGCAATGATCATGTCATCAACATACACAAGTAAATAGATGAAAGCACCTTCCTTGATTCGCTTAAAATAAACACAATGATTAAAATTACTCCGTGTGAATTTTTGACCAAACATAAATATGTCAAATCGCTTGTACCACTATCCTGATTGTTTCAATCCATACATATACTTTCATAATTTGCACACACGATCTACCTTACCAATAACCTTGAAACCCTCCGGTTAAGATATGTAAATCTCCTCCTCTAGATCCCCATGCAAAAATATCATGTTGACATTAAGTTTCTCAAGATCTAAGTCAAAATGCACTCCCATAGCCAATAACACTCGGATGGAAGTGTGTTTCACCATCGGAGAGAACACGTCAATGTAATCAACACCTTTCCTTTGTGCGAAACTCTTGGCCACTGACCTTGCCTTGTAACTAATATTATAATTTAGAGAACCATCTTTATTAGCATACACCCACTTGCTCTCGATAGACTTCTACCATTTAGGCAACTTTATAAGCTCCAAAATTTAATTCTTGTGAAGAGAATCAATCTCCTTATCCATGGCAACGTTCCACTCATCATAATGATCATCGCCTCACGATACGTAGACGACTCATCACTATAAACCAATAATGCTTAAGCAACCGTATCATCATTGAAACCATATCTCTTTGTAGTTTTTTGAAACCTCAACTCTCTTTTGCTTGCCAAAGATTGTTCTTGCCGTTGTTGACTAGGTCCTTCATTCGGAACCTTTACCTCTTCACTTGAAGAATCGATTGGAGTTGTCACCTCCAATTGCACTTTTTCACTCTCATTCTCCATCGGAGAATTTTCTTTTTCTACCTTTGGAATCTTGAGTGTAGGTGCCTCATCAAAAGTCACATCCCTACTCACTACTATATTTTTATCTTTCGAGGAAGATAACTTGTATCCCTTAGCCCTATTACTTGAACCCATAAAAACTGGCTTTCGAGCTCTTGGATCAATTTTTCCCTCACTAAAATGAAAATAAGTTAGGCACCCAAAAACATGCGCTATCTCATAAGTATGATGTGTACCTGACCAAGCCTCCATAGGAGTCTTATAATCAATTGTGGTAGATGGAAAACGATTGACAATGAAGTAAGCATAGTATAAAGCCTCCGCCTAAAATCACTTCGGCAAGCCCGCATTGGATACCGAACACCTCACATTTTCAAGTATGGTTCAGTTCATCATATACGCTACTCCATTTTATTGTGGCATTTTTTGGACCATAAAGTGATGAACAATACCTTCCTCCTCATAAAACTTCAAGTAAGGATCATATCGGCACTCCCCGTCATTATCTGACCCAAGAATATCGATCTTCTTACCAATCTAATTCTCCACCATCTTTTTTCATTTAAGAAACACCCTAAAGAACTCATCTTTGTGTTTCATAGTTTAGACCCAGGTCTATCGAGAGTACCCAAAGATGGTGTCTTCAAAGGACCCCAAATATTCGTGTGAATGTAATCAAGTATGCCCTTCTTATAACGATACGAAATGCTAAACTTCACCCTTGTTTGCTTCTAAAGCACGAAATGCTCATAAAATCCCCACTAGTAACTCTTATCACCCTTTAGAATCCTTGCTTACACAACTTTATCTTAGCCTTCTTCTCGACATGTCCTAAATGCATGTACCAAAGCCTAGTGGAATCCATTTTTGTCTCTTTTTTACTATCAACAATTGAGTCATGACACGATACCATGCTCCTTTAAAGAAAATAGAGGTTTACCTCCTTCTTTCCTCTCATCACCACCAAGGAACCCAAGATAACCTTTAGCATTCCACCCTCGAGTATAATCTTGCACCCATTGAAATCTAAATCACCTAAAGAAATCAAATTCTTCTTCAAATCCAGGACATACCAAACATTTATGAGTGTCCTAGTTACTCCATCATGCATCTTCAATTTAATCGTGCCAATACCCTTCTACCGATAAACATAATCATTATGCATATTGACTTTACCTCCATATACCTCATTAAAGGTATGGAACAAATATCTATCTAGGAAGATATGGTAAGAACACCCTGAGTCAAGTATCCACTTTTTTAAAGAGCGTTCTCGTGAAGAAACTATCAACATACTCATAAATTTATCATTCTTCGAAGTAACAGAATTGGCGAATTTCATAATCGGTTTCTTATCGTTCTTTTCCTATAGCTTAGGGAAATCCTTATTGAAATGACCATTCTTCTTGTACTTGTAACACATGATAATTTTCAAGCCCTTAGTCCTAAACTTAGACCTAGAGATCCCTTTTCCACCTTGCCTTCTCTTCTCAATCCTACCTCACACAACCAACGCATCGGACTGAGAATCACTCTTCTCCTTTTTTACTTCTCACTCCCTAATAATGTTGAAGAGATATCATCATACTTCACCTCCTCCTTCCCATATGGCAATGTAGTGATCAAATGCTCATATGAGTCCATAAGTGAATTTAGAACCAATAAAGCTTTAACTTCGTCATCAATATCAACATACAAGCTTAATAAATCAGAGAGAATTTTATTAAATTCATTAAAGTGTTTGAACATCGACATACCTTCACTATAGTCAAATAAGAATAGCTTCTTCTTGAGATAGAGACGATTTTTTATGCTCTTCGTCATATATTTATCTTCTAATTTCTTTCCCATTGACTCCGTCGATTCTTCTTTCATGATATAGTACACTATATTTTGTGCGATATTTAATCGGATTGTGTTGTATGCTTGTAAGTCATACTCTCTCCAATCATCGTTCGAAAAATCCTCTAGTTTATCCGCAATGCCCCTCAATGTCTTATGTAAACCTTTTTGGATCAAAACATCGCTTATTTAACATTGCTAGATGCCAAAATTAATGGGTTTTACCATCAAACTTCTCCAAGTTAAACCTTACCATTTACACCTTTGCAACCTTAGATATAAACATTCTTGAATATCCGAAATGAGTCTTCAATAAGAAATAACTGGGCCCATACCAAAATACCACTTAGGAATTTTATCAAACACCTTTAATGCACACAAAGTAAAGACCCTATAAGCTAAAACTCTGATACCGATTTATTGTGTGGATACTTACTCAATAGAGTGATTCATGCATGCCCAAGATCCATGATAAAGATCAAACTAAGATATAATAAGAGAAATACACTCTAAATGAAAAGTAATTAGAAAGTAATGAGAAATCACACACACCAAAAAATCACAAGACAAGATGCACATGGTTCACCAATTTGGCTACGTCTACGAATGATGGCTTCCTTTATTTGATATAAACAACAAAGGTTACAGCTCTTTCAAGCCTCAAAATCTTCTCAAAGTGTATACAAGAGCACTAAATTATGAACAATTGAAGCTCTCTTCTATTTTTGTGTGTTTTGAACTATGACTAGAACCTCCTTAAATAAGGAGTAAAAGTGAACAGTAAAATGAGTGTGAAAAGTACCCCATGTGTGAACAGTACCCACGCATGTGAATAGTAAAATTCAAGATAATTTCCACACACATAGATTCGCCACTTGTCGTTCTTCTTTAGTACCATCACCATGATAACTAACCAATCGGGATACTTCATATCTTCAATAAAATTGACCTTCTTCAGCTTGGCCACTTCTTCTTGAATTTCCATGTTCTTCTCCTCCGAGAATACTTGTCTCTTTTGCTTTAGTGTCTTTGCTTCCTTCACTATGTTGAGCTCGTGACTAATAAAGATTGGATCAATTCTAGTCATGTCTTCGTGACTCCAAGAAAGAGTATTTTTCTAATTCGCACGAAGTCATCTAGTTGGTTCTTGAGGATGAGATCCAAGGATGAGTCGATCTGAGCTGTCCTTTCAGATGTTCATCATCCAGAATTATTGGCTCTATTTTATCAATGGATTCCCGTGTTACTAACTTATCTTTATCGAGAGGATCTAGTGTCTCGATCTAAAAAGTTTGAGTTAAGATTTTTCTTTTCTCTTCGTCAGCTAAGTAGTAGTAGCATCTGCATGCTTCCACCTAGTTTTCATTCACCACCCCCACACCAAAATTAGTGGGGACTTTAAACATAGATGAAAAGTTGAGGTGGCAACATCGAATTTCTTCACACCCACTCTTCCAAAAATAATTTTGTAGGTCGATGATACATTCTTATCAAGGATGAAGAATCTCACTATCTATGTTCTAAAGGTCGACGATGTTTTAATAACAAACTTTAACTTGATTGTTCCTAGTGGGTATACCTTCTCGCCTGAGAATTCAATTAGTGGACGATAATAGGCTTGTAATTTTCTTGCAGATAACTTCAGCTTTGTGAAACAGTCATATAATAGTGCATTTGTCGAACTCCCATTGTCTACGAGAACGATATTCATACTCCTTTCCTGGACCATCATCGTTGTAACCAATGGTTACTCATGAGGATACAACAACCCCAAGAGTTTGTGTCTAGAAAAACCTATCACCAGTTGATCATTAACGACTTTATAGGGTCAGATGTTTGTTAAAGTTACCATATTATCCTCTCTGTTAGTAATACGAGGTTTTGCTTCATTTCGGTATATCTTTCTCTGAGCTGGTTTATCACCACTACCAACATGACCTCTTGCTATAAAAATGCACGCTAGAAAAATCATTCCCACTCCTTATACTATATCCTTGGGCCTTGTAAGGAGGTCTGAATCTTCTTCATCGTTGTTTTCCCGAGCTCTTTTTTTTTTATCAAAGAGGGACGGTACCCCCACAAGTTTTATTAATTTTTAATAATAGAGAAACAGCCTCTCCGTGGCTTAACAAACCCAGAAAAAAAACTTACCTAAATCTAGAGGTTGGGCCCAATACTCTAGATGAAATGCGAGAAAATTTGGGGATTTATAAATATCCCCATTATAATGAGAGAAACCTTGAAAATTTAAACTTGGGGATTTATGACCCCATTACAATTTTATTCTTCTATGTCTGATTTGAAGAGAATGGATCCTATCCAATTTAAGAAGACCTTTGACCATTTGGGGAAGAGATTCAAAGTTCCAATATACAGTGTCAATGTCGCTCATAGATGCTCTTGAAGCTAGATAGTCTGCTACTGAATTCTTTTCTCTCCAAACATGAGTTATCTTAATTTGTTTTGTAGCACAAATGCTGTTTAAGATCTCTAAAGCTTGCCATGGAGGTTTTGATTTCTTCTCAATAACTTCAATAAGAAACTTACAATCTGTTTCAATAATGATATTTTGAATATCTAAAATAGACACAAGATTTAGACCTTCCTTTAAAGCCATTGTTTCGGCAAAAAAGGAAGATTGAATCCCAATGGATTTCTCGAAACCTGCAATAAACATACCTGTAGAATATCTAATAACAACCCCAATACCACTTGGACCAGGATTACCTTTAGAGGCTTCATCAATATTTAATTTAAAGTAACCTTCAGGAGGATTTTCCCAAGCACATTTAATGATTTGAACTATACTATGAGAAATTTTAACTTTAAATGTGTTGAGAATGATGGAGTCTTTAGAAGAGATTTTATCATAAAATTTGTTGTTGTTCATTATGGAAGTGGTAAGGAAAATTATTTGATAAATTATAGAAGCAAAATTCGCTTTAGAATTTTCAAAAACAATTTTATTTCTAGCCTTCCATAACTCCCATATAATAATCCTTGGAATAATTTGACAAAAGGATTTTAAGAAATCTTTTTTGTGATGTGTCATCCACCATGAGAGAAACATATAACTGCAAGAAGTATAATTCGGAACCACACCAAACATTTGAGTAAAGTAACTCCAAATTTCCATGGAAATTTTACATTCAAGGATGACATGTTGGGCACTGTCAACATCTAAAAAGCATTGTCTGCAGACTGATGCTAGTCTTATACCAGCCTGCTGAATTTGAGTCTCAAATGGCACTGAGTTATTAAGAAGTTTCAAAACAAAATTAGAGATTTCATTGGACATTCAGGGGACCAATTGATTTTCCAACTTATAAAAATAGGCCTCGATTGTCTACAAACATCAAAAGCAGATTTCATAGAAAATTCTCCCGTTGAGGACGGAGTCCATATATTTTTGTCTTCTTGAATGAAAGTATCTTCCATAGATGAAATTTTATCCAATCTTTTGCCTGTACTTGAACTATTTCTCATGTTCAAACCATTATTATACTTTTGTCTCATAAAAGAGGTCCATATACCATCCTCAAATTTAAATTTCCAATAAAGTTTAATACTAGAAGCAGCTATTATGTCCTCTAAGCTTCTAAGGTTAAGACCCCCTTCTTCAAAAGGAAATCATGCTTCCTTCCACTTCATCCATTGAAATGGATTATCATTGTTGGCACCTCCCCAATAGAATTTAGTAAAAATATTGTTTAGTCTTTTCAAAATAATTTTAGGAGGGTTAAGAATAGATAAGGTATATACAGGAATAGAGAGAAGAACATATCTAATCAGCACAGCTTTACCAGCTTGAGATATTAATTTAGATGACCAAGTGTTTAGTTTGTCTCTGATTTTAGCCATAAGATCTGAAAATTGAAGAATTTTATTTCTCCCTTTATTTATATGACAACCAAGGTAATTAAGCGAAATATTTTTCTGATGTAATCCTGAACATGTTTCTATTGCTTTTCTCCTGACAGGGCTAGTTTTTTTGTCAACATAGAAAGAACTTTTGGAATAATTTACAGTTTGGCCATAAGTGGCCTCATAAACCTTAAATAACTTAATTATAGCTCAAATACTTTTACAACCACCATTAGAGAATATTATATCATGAGCATATCCTAAATGAGAAATTATCCTACACTTATTCGGGTGAGAATAAGGGATTACTTTCTTAGTTTGAAAAAGATTGTCAATATTTCTACTAAGGCTTTCAGCAGCTAGAATGAATAAACTTGGAGATAATGGATCACCTTGTCTAAGACCTCTAGTAGAATTAAAAAATCCCTTACTTTGACCATTAATATTGATAGAAAACTAATTATTAGAGATAATTCTCCAAACCAAATCTATAAACAGCTCATTGAAACCAAATTTTCTAAGCACATGACATAATAAAGGCCAGTAGACTTTTTCATAAGCCTTTTCCATGTCTAGTTTAAGTATAACATTGTTTCCATGATCTTTTCTCCCTATTAGATGAACCATTTCTTGGGCAAGGAGAATATTGTCTTCTATACTTCTGCCTTTGACAAAACCATTTTGATTAGGGGAAATAAGAGATGTGAGAATAATGGCTAGTCTATCATTTAGAATTTTAGATATAATTTTACTAGAGAAGTTGCACAGACTTATTGGTCTATATTGAGAACAGGTTGTAGGAGTATTAACTTTGGGAATAAGAGCAATATTTGTGGTTGCCCAACTCCTAGGAAGCTCAACACTAGCAAAGAAAGCATAAATTTCATTAATCAGATCTATTTTAATAATATCCCAAAATTTTATATAGAATTCACCCCCATATCCATCAGGGCCAGGGGCACTAGATGAATCTAGACTTTGAATTGAAGACAAAATTTCAGATTATGTTGGAAAATCTGTTAATTTTTTATTCATATCTTTAGTTGCAGAACATTCAATAATTTCTAAGAAATTAGTGTTAATTTTTTTAAGATCTGCAGACCAAATTTGTTTATAGTGAACCATAAAGAGATTTGCAATACCATTAGGGGATTCTTCCCATGTGTTATCACTGGTCTTTATTTTGGGAATTTTCATCTTTCTTATCCTATGATTAACTGAAGCATGAAATTTTTTTGTGTTAGAATCTCCTAGTCTAAGCCAATTTACATGTCTCTTTTGAGACCAATAACTCTCTTCTCTTTTCAAAGCTAGGATTAAATGAGCTCTCGCTGCAAATAACTCTTCCCTAGTATTCTCATTTGGGGAAATTTCAAAAGAATATTTAGCTAATTTAACCTCATCCTCAAAGTCACCAACTGATTGAAAAATATTTTTAAAAGTGTCTTTATTCCAATTTTTCAAAACCGTTTTTAAATTCTTTAATTTAAGAGCAAATTTGATCATATGGGAAGCTTTAATATCTCTAGTCCAAGCATTTTCAATGATGTCCTGCACATTTGATTGAATACACCACATGGATAAAAATTTATAAGGTTTAGGATTGTTATCTGAGCTACTTTTTACAGAAAATAGCAGAGGACTATGATCTGAATAGGTTTTATGCAGATGAGTTATAGAAGAATTTGGGAATAGCGTAATCCAATGATTGTTTACTAATCCTCTATCTAATCTACAGAATATCGAGCCTGCAATTCTATTATTTGACTAGGTAAATCTAGATCCTATGTATCCTAAATCAATTAAGGATCAAGTGGCAATCATTTCATTGAAATCTTCCATAACATGAAAATCAATTTTATTTCCACCTATTTTTTCTTCTTCTCTAGAAACCACATTAAAATCACCCATTATGATCCATGGGAATGATGAAAAAGTAGAAGTATAATTTACAATGTCTTCCCATAAGGATCTCCTTTCTATAGCAGTGCATTTTACATATACTAATATGATGAATATGGAAGTGTATATGAGCTGAACATCAATTTTTAGGCAGAGCATTTGCTCAGAGTTGAAAATTTCCTGAACCTTAAGCTCATTATTCCATAAGAACCATATTTTGTTTGAAGAGTTTGCAGTGCTATAGTTAAAGCTCCATTTCATCTGACATTTCTTTAGTTTAATTTTATCTACTTCATGCTAGAAAAATCATTCCCACTCCTTCTACTGTATCCTTAGGCCTTGTAAGGAGGTCTGGATCTTCTTCATCATTGTTCTCCCAAGCTCCGTTCTTCTCCTTATTTTCTTCACGAGGCGACCTTAATATCCTTCTCATCTTCCAATCATCACGAGATGGTGTTGGCCTGCCATTTTTATCCACATATTTATTCATCATTCCTCTTTTAATGAGGACCTTAACTTATCCCTTCAAGGGTAGGAATTCTTTTATTTCATATCTGTTGCCTTTGTGGAATTTGTAATACTTCTTCTTATCTCTTCCTCCAATTGGGATTTTTAACTTTTTTGGCCAATTCAATTCACCATTTCCTAGGATCTCATCGAGGATATGGTGAACTCCCATTATCAGCGGAGTATATTCGTCATACTTCTGATACGGCTTATTATCGTTCTTCGGCTTGGAGCCCTCTTTGGACTTTCCTTCCTCACTGAACTGTTACATTCTTCTATTTTTTTATGGATGAACTCTTTTGAATCCATTGCTTCTTCGGCTATCATGATCTTTATTACTTTGTCCAAGATCTCAACCATATTTTTTCTCGGCTCCTTGGCCACTGCTTAGTATAACTTTCCAAGTAACAACCAACTCATAATTATTGTAATGGAAACTTTCTCGTAGTAGTCCACTACTTATAATTTTTAGTATTAAATCTAGTAATATAGTCCCTTGTTATTTCATCCTCGTGTTTACGGATACTTAACAAGTGATCTACCCTCTTACCAGGTTTTACTCTGAAATAAAAATTATAATAAAAAAATTGGGTAATTATTTAAAGTTAGAGATGTTCCCTCTTAGTAATCCATTATACCAGATCTAAACTGGACCAAAAGGCTCTACTACGCATCTCATCAGCTACTGGAAATATATCGTAGGTTGCCTACTACTACTCGACATGCAAGATTGGATTTTATTTCCCATCATCCTGGGAGTGATCACATGTGGATTGAATTTTGAAGGGGTAGGATAGCCAATCACGGAGGTCATAAATGATGATCCCTCCATAAATCTCCTTTGGGGTAGTTTTTTATCTTGACGAGGTCTTCTAAATGATCCTATATCCTTCGAATTTATCCCTTCCGTGGTTAGGCTTCTTCTGTCAATGCAACATATCATCTTATCCACGACTCTCGATCGAGCTCTCTTCTCTTTGAACAATTTGCTCGTACCTGAACAATGACCTATTATTGTATCTTGAGCCATTCTCCCTCATTGAATCCTATCTCCTAAATTCTTCTCATCTTGCACTTCCTTCACAGTGAGGATATTCTCGAGCCCCTCTTCTTCCTAATCTATGAAAGACATGTACTCTGTTGAACCTCTCAAAGGCACTTGTGTGTTTGGCCAAAATGTCTGGTCATCCAGTTGACCTCATACTTGAGGTTTTACTTGGTTGGTAGGAGGATCTTTAATATTTTTCCCCACTTCTCTTAGTAGATCTGCTCATATTTGACCCCAAATTTAGCCTCTTGAGGTTCTCTACTGCATTACCACAGTTCTCCTGGCTCTTATTCCTGTATGGGGTAGGAGGCGGCATTTCCCAGTGCCTATATGAGTTTTTCTCCACAACTGGAGTCAATGGAACTACACCTGGATGAACTGGTCGGTTCTATGAGGCCAGAATACTTTGAGTGAGTTCCCTTATATTTCGTTGCATGGATTCTTAGCTCTTAACCAAGTTATGCATAAATCCTGCTAAATCCCTTATTCCAATACGAGTTGAGGGTGATGTTTCTTCTTTATCCCTACTACTTTCAAGATGTTTGACCATTTTTCACATGATTAATAGAAAAATAAAGTATAATGACAGGAAAATAGAGTATGATTGAAGTCCTGCAAAATTTAAACTGAAGAGGTTATTTTAGGCTAGAAAAACACGATATATAAGTTTGGATTACATGAAGTTGTGCATTGGAATAGTAAATCAAAAGTAAGCATGAAAATAAACAAATCTACTAATTTTATCAGCTAGATGGTCATCAACGAAATAAGATTATATTTTACATAGTTTTTGCATTTAGAACTTAGAAAATAGGTGATAAATAACTTGGCTTTCCTACAAATGGCACCATTTTGTTATCGTCTAAAATTGATTTCAAGGGTTTTCTTGGTAAGTTGAGATCCAATATGAGATAATAAATAATAAACAAGATGTTGATTTGGGAAGATGTAGATGAGATTAAGAAGAATTACACCAAGACTTACGTGGTTCATCCCTCGAGGAGGAGCCTACGTCCACATGATATCTTTCTACATTATAGTTTCAAATAACCAGAGGACTAATAATAATACAATTCACTCAATCTTCCCTCAATAAGTGATTTGACCGTCTAAGTGTGTGAATATGTCCATATAGTCCAAATCCTAATGGAAAATTTCTCCCTTTATAGTGAATGAGTATAAGAGAATGTATGTCAGGAAAAGGGCATGGGGTTTAAACCTGTCCTACCCTTATAAGTTGGGCAAGACCATTCTTTAATGGATTATAACCAAGATGTAGAAGGGTTTAGAAATTTACCCATGAAGGAATTTTCCTTCATATGTTTGTTGATGATGGTGTTATTCACACGGTACTCGTCAGCTTTTAACAATGTTATCAAAGTTTTATTCCCTCAGTTAACCTTGCTAGCAATGATCTTATCCGTTCAGATGGAAGAGATCGACTACATTGCCTACGTTCAATCTACTATGCTGAGCTGAGGTCATCCCTTGGTGAGTTTGCTTGTCCTAGGACGAGCTCCTACTCACTTATAGCGAGTCACTATTAAACGGTTCAGTTATCTTAAGGTTATGAGATTCTCTACAAATATGGTATAATAATGACAATGAGATTGCTCGCTATACTAAGGAAAAATATCACCTTTGAAAATAATTGAGTGGGCGATCAAAGAGTCATAATTCTAGCACCTATGGGATCGGTTAAATCAAGGAACCCACAAGAAGATCACCAATGTTGGGCAAGGCGTCCATCCATTCACCGATCAAACACCAAGACATATCTCTTAGAGTGTAGGCCCCATAAGAGTTGTCAAAACCCTCATGTGGATCTCCATCCCCCGCTGACTAGGGCGAATGACCAATGAGACCTATAAGATCTCACTATAAATGGTATAAAAAAGCGATTGTAGTCCAATAGAATATGCTTCCCCAAGGACTTTTATCCCTAAAATTGAGAATTTTAATCACCCGATAATTTTTTGAATGATTATAGAAATAGATACTTACGATGGGAAGATATATCATGTCCACCTCATTAGGCACTTTAAACAATCTATGTCCTTGTGGTGCCACAACGATCTACTACCGTGTTGTGTATTTCTATCAACCTCAAGTTTGATTGAACTAAAGTGTTTTGAGAAGTTAACCCCTATAGAAGTCTTCAAGTTCGCACAGTTGGCCGAGTAATTCACTCCTTGTTTCATCACTAGCAGTAAAATCATAAAAGATGGTGAATATTTAATTGCGAATATTTAATCGAACTTTGCTAGAAAATAATTGGAGTCCTTTAGAATGTATATTCAGAGATACTGGAAGGTATTCAATGAGATCGAAAATTACAAAGATAAAGTGGTATTCTCATTTTTTTCAAATTTCACCTATCTAAGTTGGAAGACACCAATCATAGCTAGCCTCATTGTAATACCCCGTATTTTTAAGAGGATTTATAATTAATTAATTGATAATAAATTTAATTCATTATATAGCAAATCAGACTAATTTTTTAATTGAAATTGAGAATTTAAATCATTAATGAGGATTCAAAGTTAAAATGAGTTCATTTGGAATTCTATAGTTTAATTGACTAATTGATAAAGTTTTATGGGCTAAATTTTAGTTTAATAAATTTTGGGTTAAATAGGTAATTGTAAGAAGTTAGAATTGGATTTAGACTCGTGGGGAATTTTGAGAAGTCTTGAGGGTAAATTGGCACTTTCAATTTTCTTAAGGAGCAAGTAAGGTATGGTGATATAGGTTTTATAGGGTTTTAGAGTCGCCAAAGGAATTAGGGTTTGAGCCCGTTATCCAGGAGCACGAATTTTGTAACAATAATCGTTGATTTGAGTACCATGATCGTGGTAATTGTTTTTACGACCACGGTAGTGCCAAAATCGTGGTTGGATCATGGCCTTCCATGGAGTTTACGAGTTTGGTTAGGTTTTAATACCACCTTCTTAGGTGTTAAGCCTCATTTGTAAGTTCCCCCTTCACCATGAAATCCTAAAACTCCCTAATTTCTCTCATAAGCAACCTCATTGCCTCTAAACAAAACAAATATATTTTCAATCTTTACAAACAAGTATTAAAAGAAATTTTCAAGATCAATCAAATTTAATTTTGCTAGAGTTTTTCAAGAAGGATTTAAAACCAACTTTTCCATATTTCTTCTCTTCAAATTCAAGTCAAGTTTTAAGTCACCATTTGAGGCAAGTTGCTATCTACTTCTCTCCTTTTATAGGTACTCAGGTTAAATTTCACATAAAACCTAATTGTAGGATTAAAATGAGTTAGAAACCTTTAGGGATTTGGGACTTTCTAGCATATGATCTTAATTAGGTGAAATTGATTATCCAGACATGTTTTATATTGAATTTTAGCCCTAATTAATGTGAGAAATTGAATATTGAAATTTCAATAGTAAATTGATATTCTAGTGTTTGTAGTTTATCTTTGAATTATGAGTTAATTGGATTATATGTTGAGAAATTTGGACTTGCTTAAGGCTTAATTAAATTATGAAATGAATGTACTTATTAAGATTGTACCTTTATCTTTAAGAGTAATACTTTTGGTAATAAGTACTTAATTTATGAGATTATAGTATGATGATTTTTTATTTAAGTCCAAGAAAGCTATGAGGATTCATTATTAGTTATTAGCCTATGTTAAAACCCTAAAAATATGAATAAAATCCCTTATGTTGAATTACACTCTTAAAATTGAGTATATGACTAATTTATGTGAGAATCCAATGTAAGCTTCCACTACTAGTATTATTTTGTTGATCATAAATTAATCACGTAGATGAATTTAGAAAGAGTACAGGATAAACTTGTTGGCTCGTTGGATTATGGTTATTGAGGATTATGTTGACCGGATTACAGTTGGGTTTGGAAGTTAGAAATTTAATTTGCTTAATCTTTTAATTAATTTCATTTTGACAAACCTTTAACTAATTAATTGTCTTAACGACTACCATATCTAAATAGAAGTGTATCGCTGGGTTCGTTGTTTGGATTTCATTTTTGTGATATGTCCCACACAGAGTTTAGAGATGGGTGGAATGACGATTTTAGAGCCTTTAATTGATCAATACACCTTTTACCTTAATGCTTCGGTTTATGAGTGGTTTCATGTTAGACATATTATCCCTTTGGTCTCTAACGTAGTGGCATAATGCTTAATATAGTTATTTATTTAAAATGACCCAAGGTGTGAGGTAATTGGGTAATAATAATGTAACGATGAGTGATACGTTGCGATTGAAACTTGGAATGTAAATAACGAATGAATTGATGAACGTGAATTTCGGGTGTGTGTTGAGAAGGTTCACTCTTAAATTATCGTACTTAAGTGGTACCGTTTGATATGGACTTTTGTTGCGTCACATGGTGTTGAGGAGTTCCGACACTATGTAACAGGATGACGATGAGTTTTCAGGCACTATGAAGCAGGTGACTACTGGTTATGTGACGATTATTTATAGACGTATCGCATGTTTCTTAAGATAATTGAGGAGAAGGGGAATATGGTTGTTACATTGTAATTAATTAAGAGGTTAATTAATTGATGAGACTAATGAGTTAATTAAATGCATTATGAGATTTCGTGACATACGTTGGGCCATCACTATTGATTATATAAACTATGAATGTACCATTTGTATATATATATGTGTGTGTGTGTGTGTGTGTGTGCGTGTGAGTGTGTGATTTGAGTTGCGTAGCATAGCAACTTGCTAGGGTTTTGACCCATTTTATTCATGATAACGCTTCACTTGTTAGAGCTGGTCGTCCCCCTTATATTTTCTCTTTTCCATCTAGCGCACATTATCCATTCTCCTTCTCAAGAGACTTTCAACTATAGAGACTGATGCAGTCCTTCTCTTGATAGACTGCCATTTATATTTTCAATCGTGTGAGTTATACTTTTGAGTTTAGATGGCATGTATATTGGACAACAAGAATTGGCTTGTATTATTTAGATTTGGTATCTACATGTGTATTTAGGAGTTGGTGTTTAGTTGCAGAAATATATTTCACTTTATTATGGTTTGAATACATCTTTATGAGTTTTATATTGGACGACTTCCATATCGCATCCTTATATTAGTCGCTTGTTTTGTTTGTTCCTTTCATGCTGAGAATGGTATTTAAATTATTTTAACGACCTTTATAATTTAATAATTCGAATAGATCAAACTTAGTATTAAAATATATGCGGTGCATACTCATGGAACACACAAAAAAGTACGCCAAAGTGGAGGATGAGCTCCTCAATACAGACGATCAAAATAATCAACCCCGGCTAAAGAGGGTAAATAAGATAAGGGGAAAGTCAAATAAAAGGTGCCGACCAACAAAATTGTGTATCAGAGATCATCACAACCTTTAAGGAGCTCATTTACAAGATCATCCCCAGATCAAAGACGATTCTTTCTTTAAGAAGTCACATAACATGGGGGAAATCCCGATAAAAGAGATATGAATCCCCATTGCAACTACCACCAGGATCATGGTCACAAGACGGAGATTTGAAAGATGCTATATATATATATATATTGAGAAGGAGAAGACCATGGACCGAGTTTTTAATGATTAGAAGAAAAATGATGAAATCTTTTGTTATTAGGAATGGATATCACCATTCATGGATAAACTGATCCCACTTAGTGCATAGTTAAGAAGTTCTCTAAAATGATCAAAATTTTATTCAGTGTTCAGGAGGCCTTCCATATCAAAGTCATTAAGCCTGTCCTTATCAAGAGGGAGAACAAAGAGATCGACGTAGACTGTGTGATCACGTTTTGATGAAGGTTTGGTCGGCATCAATCCCCCTCGCTCGGATGACTTGTGTAATACCCTGTATTTTGGAACCGAATATAATTAATTGGTTAGTTCAATTTATTAAAATGATTATTTAGTTAGAATTTGAATTAAATTGCAAAAAATTTGGTGAATTTTGGTGAATTAAATGAATATTTGGTATAAAACTAAAGGTTATTTTAGACTTTTTATAATTTCTTGGACTCCAAGTTTTAAATTTGCAATTTTGAATCATGAGTAGAAGTGTTAGTTGGTTTAGACTTACAATTAAAATGAACTTTTAATGTTTTTCCTAATTAAAACAAGAGAAAAAAATAGTGGGATCGAGGGATCCATGATCGAAGAGTCCTAATCGCGACCGCGACCTAAGACACGTAATCACAGGTTGTTTCTGGTGCCCTCGAGGCCTACCTGCGCACGTGGGTTTTCCCGATACTTATATATATATACGAGTTCTTTTGATCTTAAACTCTTTTTTACAACTGTTCCTCTTTTTAACCCTAAACCTCCATTAAAACAAAACTCCAACCTTATTTTGGAGGACTTTAAATTCTTATTTTGAAGAAGGTCGTAAATGCAAAGTTGAATATTTTTGCGAGACGAATGCAGTGGTACCATCATATTTTTTAGAATACTTATTTTTCAGGAATAATTATCTCTATTATTCTCCTTAAGTATTATTTGATTTAAATGTTTCCTAAACATTAATTACGCTTGTTTTCTAAAGATGATTAGCAAAATAATTAGGGAAAAATGATAACATAAATTTAAATCTGTTTTTTTAAGATTCTAAAATTGGTTTTAATACTTTAAATCCTGCATGCTTAGAGTGTTAGACGTTATTATTTTAGAGTGTTGAGATGAGCCGCGCGTTAAATAAAATATTAAATTTGTTAAGATGTTTTGACTTATGAAATCACATAAATGACTCTTCTGATGTAGAATATGTTAATTTGTTATTAAAAATTATTAATACGCATGTTTGAACTAGTTTATGATTTAATTTGATTAAATCTCACATGGATTGAAATAAGGAATTTGGACAACTCTTTGGGATATTAATACACATGTTTGAACTACTTTATCAATACGCATGTTTGAACTAGTTTATTATTAATACGCATGTTATTGCATATGAAATCGAGTTTTTATAATTATGAAATAATAGAATTTGACATTGGACAAAAAATAAGGTAATTAGTGTAGAAATATTTTATGTTAATAAAATGACATTGTTGGGATGTTTCGAGTTACGCACGTTAGTTGGACTTTCACCTTTGTTATTAGTATGATACTTTCTAGGTACCGGACTAGCAAGTAGGCATATTAATCATTGTTTACGCTTTCTATGTATGGGACGAGGGAGTGCTCACTAATACGTTTGGGTATTTTCTAGGTATGGGACTAGGTTGAAGCCCTTATACTTTTGACTCACTTGAGTCTATATTGTATAAGTTCTCATCTAGTTTGGAAATTGTGACAAAATTATGTCCTCCCTAGAAACCAAATAACCTCAGAAATTGGTTTGCTACTTCATCTATCTATCTTGTAATGATCAAGAACAAATTGCCAACACTCACACACAGTAGAATTTATTTAATGCATATCATACTGCATAATAATGTGTGTACATATGTTGGGTGTGTTTAAATCCCTAAGTTTGAATTTTAATAATTTTTTAGGATTTTATAAACATTTTTTAAATAAGGTTTTCTTAATTAAAAACTTGATTTATAAGTTTTTGTGGTCAATCTGTAAATATACTTTGTTGGGAATATTGGCCTAATGTTACCTTGGGTAGAATCCGAAAGCGGAGTAAACCTTAGGGTGGGGTTTTAATTACTTTAGGATGCGCGTTTCATATCCTGTTATTGGCCAACACCTGTCTTCATCTGATTGGATGAGATTGTGTTTCTTTACTGAATTATAAACGCGTATGTTTTTAGCCCTTGGATCATTGGTTATCGACTATCTGCATGTTGTCTTGGTGAATCCCAGTACAACATTTTAAACCAATCAGGTATCATTTAAGCATCGCGTTCTTAGAACCCTTCGATCTAAGTTAATTTAACTTGACTTAATCTTGGCCCTTGGTTTTGATCCAGTCTCTCGAACCTTCTCTTCACCCTATAAAAGGAACCCTATTCTCAGACTTCGAAGACTTTTTCCATTTCATTTTTCTGAGAGAAATAGAGAGAGAAGAGAGAGAAGAGAAAAACCAGAGAGAGAGAGAGAGAGTTAGAAACCCTAACCTTGTTCTTCAAAGCCTCTTCCATCCAAACTCAAACACTTCTTCAAAACTCCTTTATATCCAAAACACTACCCTGAGTGTTCTTGAGTGTTAGAGAGTTTGAGTTGAGTTTGTAATTGTTGTTGTAACCTCTTGTTCGTTAGATCTTGTTTTTAACTTAAAATTTTACTCAGATCTACTTTCTGATTTCATAGAAATTTCAGATCTGAGTTATTCATGTTACATTACACTTAGTTTCATTCTTTATTTCTCATCTTGAGAAATATATTATTGATTATTTTCTATAAAACGTTTGCTTACTTTGAAATAAAAAATAAATGCTTTCTGTTTCTAGTTCTTGTAAAACAAAACCTTTGACCTAGTTTGGAATCTCACTTGGAGGTTTTCAATCTCGAAAAGCTTTTCTAAATTCTGAGATTGATTAAGACCTTGTCTGTCTTCTTAGCAAGGTATCCGTGGATTCTGGGATTGATTTAAAGGTCAAATAAGGTTCTAAGTTTTGTAAGAAGAAAGAAAAAAAAAAGATCACAGCATATAGTGTTACTGTAATTTGTTAGGACTGTTTGTACTTAATAAGTGTGTGTGTGTGTGCATGCATGTGTTAGAGAGCACCTTCACAAACACTTTCACCCTACAACACGAAAAGTGTTGGTAATAAGATCTTGTGAACAAAGAGTCGACGTAAAGTGCTGGAACAAATCAAAATTTAACAAACTGGGAGAACTACATCTACGATCAGAACTACAGAGAAGTATAAGGACACCAGAGGGTACATTCCTAAACTTATATAGGTATGAGTTGTTTGCATGTTAGTTATATAGTTTGTAACTCATAAATTTGTTTTAGTGGTTTTTTCATTTTACTCCGTAGAGGGAGTCGTGGATGTTTCCTCAATTGGTGAGGTTTTACCACGTAAAAAACATCGTGAACATAATCTTTATACATCTCCTCATCTCATTCTTAGTTGTGCTGAGTTTAAGTTTTTTAAACTACTTTATAAACCTGTTATTCAAATCTTGAATAGATCTCGTACATACTGATTTGTTAAACACATCTTGTGTTCAAATAGTTTGGTTTTTACGAAAAGAGTTTATTAAAAAAATAGATCGGAGTTACTTAAATAGTTTATTTTTAATAAACGTCTTTAGTAACATATTTTTCAATTGGTATCAGAGCTTGGTAAACTGCTTTCAAAAGAGATCCTGTGTTTCTGAAATTGTTTTCTAAAAATCAAATATGGACGAGAAAAATTAAAGATTTGGGAACTTGACCAAACCTCCATTCTTTGATGGAACCAATTTTGCTTACTGGAAAGTAAGGATGATTGCTTTCATTCAAGGAACTCTGGGAGATGATGTCTGGGACATTGTTGAAAATGGTTACACTTTTCCTACAAAACCAGCCACCGAAGGAAGTAATGAGAGGGTTAAGAAAGCATTAAGTGAGTTCACTCAAGAAGAGAAACAAGTTTCTCAAAATAATAACAAAGGAAAGAATGCCATATTTATGTCCATAAATGAACATGAGTTCAAAAGAATCTCATCTTGTACCACTTCTAAGGAAGCTTGGGACACCTTGGTTACTGCTCATGAAGGAGACACTAGAGTTAAGGCTGCTAAAACTCAAATGCTCATTCAGCAGTACAACTCCTTAATTATGTCTGAGACTGAGTCATTTGATGACTTCTATATGAACCTGACTGATATTGTGACCAAACTGCATGCTAATGGGGTGACTTATGGCAGACATGAAATTGTATCTAAAATTCTAAGATCATTACCACATAAATTTGATAACAAAAGATATGCTATTGAGGAAATGTGTGATCAAAATATCACTCCTGAATTACTCAGTAGTAAACTAAGAACTGTGGAAATGGAACTAAAATTTAAGAAACAATTGACCCAAACCCATAGGAAACAGACTAGTTCCAATCTGAGCTTCTCTTCTAAGTTAACTAAGCCTGAGCTTAAATTCCCCACTTATGACTCTGATGAGGAATGCAATATAGAGAGTTTGGACATTCAGATTGCCTTAATTATAAAACAGTTTAAGAAAATCATTAAGTTTAGAAAAAAAGTGGAAAATAAACAAGGCAATTCAAATTATCCAACTTCCTCTAATCACAGACCCCATGAGAAAAACCATGACAAAAATCACAAGGACTCTCATATTAGACCTAATAGAGACCTTAAGAAGACTGAATGCTATAGATGTGGTAAACCGGGGCACATTACACAAGACTGTAGAGTTAACTTGAACACTCAAAACAAACACACTAGAGCTAACATTTGCAAAACATGGGATGATTCAAGTGACTCTGAAAAGGAGGAACCTGAGTCATCTGATGTTTTTGACCCTTGCATGTCTTTCTTTGCCAAGATCATATATAATGATGATGTGCCTATGCCTGTGTATGAAAATGTTTCTAGTAACTCTACTCCTGCTATTGAGAATCATGTTTATACTGGTTTAGATGCTTTGATTACTGAGAATGTTGCATGTTCTACCTCGGGGTGTGTGAGTCAAAGGGATAGCAATAATGACGATGTCAATGGGTGTGTGAGTTTAACAAATGAATCTTTAGGGGTCACTCCACACACCACACTTAGTGACTCGGACAATGAAGACCTCCCAGACATTCACACACTTTATGCTAAAACTCTCAAGAAAAGCGCTAGACTAGAAAAAATTGTGAAAGAACTTACCAAAAAGTTGGAAGATCTAAGCCTAATGGTCAAACTAAATGCTGAAGAGTATACTACCCAATGTTTGACTCATAAAAGCTAAATCAAAATATTTGATGAAAAACTCAGAAATTTAAAAGAAATAAATGAAACTCTGGAGAAAAAATACAAAGGGACATTGTTAGAATTGGAGCAAACTAAAGAAAAGACAGCAACTGTTTTAAAAAAATTTACAAAATTTGAAAATAATTCAAAATGTTTTGATGAATTTGTTGCTGAATCAAAAACCAATTTCTGATGATCGAACTGGAATAGGGTTTTTCCCCAATTTGAAAACACAAACAAAATATTTTGAACCTATCAAGTTTGTGTCAGGAGGCAAAAGACCTATTGAAACATGCCCAGACTTTCATTCTCTAAAAACTGAGTTTGATTCAAAACATCAAAATTTTAACATTGGGGAATCAAGTTTCTCTAAACATGAAAGTTCACCTAAGGCTAAATACGTCTGCCCTTCTATTAGGAAGAGTGAGTTTGCATACAAGACTGTCACACCTAGGAATAGAGTTCAGCCTCAAAACTCTTCAAAACCTTTGTTTAGAGACTTTCCTAAGGAGACCCCAATTCTGAGCAATCTTTATTGCTCCTACTGCGACATATATGGTCACTCTTTTGATAGTTGCTATGCTAGGAGACTAGTTAAACCTGTCTATAATCCTCATATCTATCAGAACTTTAACTATTCTAGGAGGAACCGCAACAATTATATACTTCCTAGACAGCCAAATAGAAACTCTAATTATAGAAAGAGAAAGACCAAACCTAAAAGAACATTTACTAGAAGGAATCCTAAGCACTTTCCTAAACCAAATGCTCAAGTCTTTCATAAAATTCAAAATCATGCGCAAAACATTTTTCAGCAAAAAATTCGAAGCTCGCAAATTTTATGAATTGAGAGCTAATAAGCGCAAGATGAAAACTAAGGCAATTTGGGTTAGAAAATATGATCTATTACCTCAGATGAAGTGTAATGTTGTTGTTACTGCTTTAAAAGCTGAACACATATCATCCGGTTGGTATTTAAACTCTGGATGTTCTAAGCATATGACTGGTGATGAAACTAAACTTTTAAAAAAAACCAGCTTTGCTGGTGGTAAAGTCATTTTTGATGATGGAGTTTCATCTCAAATCATAGGCAAAGGAACTCTCCAAGAAGATGGGCTTACTATTCTTCAAGATGTTCTTCTAGTCAAAGGTCTTAAGGCAAATCTACGTAGCATATCGTAATTTTGTGACTCAGATCATACTGTTACCTTTTCAAAGAACAATTGCAAACTTTTAAATGAAAAAGGTGAATGCATAATTACTGGATTCAGAACTCCTGACAATTGCTACACTGTCATGAACAATTCTGAAATCTGTAATGTTGCCAGAATGGATGACAATGAGATATGGCATAACAGAATGGGTCATATAAATTACGATAATCTTAGTAGACTGACTTCTCAGGAAATAGTTAGAGGAGTTCCTAAAATCAAACTCATACCCAATCTTATTTGTGGCTCCTGTCGGGAAGGTAAAATTATTAAGGCACCTCATAAGAAAGTCAAAGATATTCTTACCTCTAATCCCTTAGAACTCATCCATATGGACCTAATGGGTCCCTCCCAAACTGTTAGTCTCTCTGGACAAAGTTACATCCTTGTTTTGGTTGATGACTTCACTAGATTTACTTGGGTAGCCTTCTTAAAACAAAAGTCTGAAACATTTCAAACCTTCCTAAAAATTCTTCTTAGGATTGAAAATGAGAAGGATACTCAAGTGAATAAAATTCGTAGTGACAGAGGTGGTGAATTCAAAGACACTGGTATTATAGAATACTGTGACTATAATGGTTATTCACACGAGTTCAGTGCTCCTAAGACCCCTCAACAGAATAGTATTGCGGAGAGAAAGAATCGTACCCTTCAAGAGATGGCACGTGTTATGTTACATGCCAAGAATTTACCTAAATATTTTTGGGTAGAATCTATTCGTACTGTGTGTCACATTATAAATAGGGTCTATCTTAGAAAGAATTCCAAACAAACCCCTTACGAACTTTGGTACAATAAAAAGCCTAATCTCAAATATCTTATAACCTTTGGCAGTACTTGTTATGTATGCAAAGATAAGGAACACTTATCCAAATTTGAGATCCGGGGAGATAAAGCCATATTTCTAGGATATTCGCCTAACAGTAGAGCTTATCGATTGTATAATCTTCGCACTAAAACCTTGATGGAATCCATAAATGTAATTGTTAGTGACACTACTGTAGAAAGCAAGACTGGTGAATCTACTATTGAGGAGGAGTCTACAAATATTTTAGAAAATGACTCCTCTGAAATGGATAATTCATTACCTATTGAGACACCTGAAGTACCTAACTGGGTTTCTAAAGATCATCCCATAAATAACGTAGTTGGTAACCCTAGTGAGCCAGTGCGTACAAGATCCCAACTAAGAAATTATGCACATTATGCATGTTTTGTTTCCCTTGTAGAACCAAAGAATGTAAATGAGGCATTCAATGACTCTCACTGGATTTCTGCTATGCAGGAAGAACTTTTACAATTTGTCATTCATGATGTTTGGTATCTTATTCCACGTCCTGATCACAAAAAGGTTGTTGGCACACGTTGGATTTTCAAAAATAAGACTGATGAAAATGGCATAATAATTAGAAATAAAGCTAGATTAGTTGCTCAAGGATACTCTCAAATAGAAGGAATAGATTTTAACGAGACCTTTGCTCCTGTTACTCGTTTAGAATCTGTTCGTCTGCTTTTTACTATAGCTTGCCACATGCATTTTACACTGTATCAAATGGATGTCAAATTTTTGTTCCTTAATGGAATACTGGCTGAAGAAACCTATGTAGAACAACCTAAAGGGTTCATTGACCCTAAATATCCAAATCATGTATTTCGTCTGAAAAAGGCTTTGTATGGCCTTAAACAAGCTCCTAGAGCTTGGTATGAGCGTCTTTCCAGTTTTCTTTTAGATAAAGGTTTCAAAAGAGGCGGAAATGACCAAACTCTTTTTGTCAAACATTTTGACAAAAACATCACTATTGCTCAAGTTTATATTGACGATATTATATTTGGATCAACTTCTCCCTCATAAGTAAAATCCTTCTCTGCAACTATGCATAAAGAATTTCAAATGTCCCTTATGGGGGAGCTACAATTCTTCTTAGGCCTCCAAGTCAAACAAAATTCAGAAGGATTATTTGTATCGTAATCCAAGTACGCTTTAGAGATAGTAAAGAAATTTGGCCTCGAGAGTGCTAAAGATGCTAAAATGCCCATAAGTACTACGCTAAAACTTTTTAAAGATGAAAATGGAAAATTCGTAGATCCTACTCTGTATAGTAGTATGATAGGCACCTTACTATATCTTACTGCCTCGCGTCCTGATATTATGTATGATGTGTGTGTATGTGCTCGATATCAAAGTAACCCTAAAGAGAGCCACTTGAATGCTGTTAAACGTATCATTAAATGTGTAAAAGGCACTCTAAATCTAGGACTTTGGTACACTAATGACACACCAAGCACTATAATTGGGTACACTGATGCTGACTGGGCTGGGTGTACTGATGATAATAAAAGCACATCAGGAGCATGTTATTATATAGGTAATAACTTGGTAGGATGGAGTAGTAAAAAACAAAACTGCACATCACTCTCAACAGCTGAATCTGAATACATAGCCGCTGGCAGCTGTTGTGCTCAATTAATGTGGCTTAAACAAATGCTAAGTGATTATGGTATTCAAGAAAACCAATTGCATCTCTATTGTGATAATCAAAGTGCGATTAATATTTCTAAAAACCCTGTTCAACACTCGCGAACAAAGCATATAAAAATAAGACATCATTTTATACGTGAATTGGTTGAATCTAAGGAATTAGAAATCAATTATCTTCCTACTGATCTACAACTCGCAGATATGTTTACCAAACCTCTAGATTATAATAGATTCATTTCATTACATAAATCTATTGGTATGGTTTATGCTGAGTAGTAACTTTGCTGTTTATCCAAGTTTTTCCCTTTGTCCATTTGAGACAAAATGGGGGAGAAATTTGAGTCTATTAATTTCTTACATATGCTAAACAGCTTGATCTTAGTGATCTATTGCAGGTTCTTATTGTACAGTTACTCTCAACAGTTGTAATAGGGTATTCAAATGTACTTAGTTGAGTTATGTACTTTTTGATTACTAGGTATTGGGTAGATATAATTTTGATAGGAATAAGTTTTTCTTATTTTTTGTTGCCCTACGAGTCCTAGATGACTCAAAGGAGATTTTGTCTCATATTTTCAAAGGGGGAGATTGAAGCCCTTATACTTTTGACTCACTTGAGTCTATATTGTATAAGTTCTCATCTAGTTTGGAAATTGTGACAAAATTATGTCCTCCCTAGAAACCAAATAACCTCAGAAATTGGTTTGCTACTTCATCTATCTATCTTGTAATGATCAAGAACAAATTGCCAACACTCACACACAGTAGAATTTATTTAATGCATATCATACTGCATAATAATGTGTGTACATATGTTGGGTGTGTTTAAATCCCTAAGTTTGAATTTTAATAATTTTTTAGGATTTTATAAACATTTTTTAAATAAGGTTTTCTTAATTAAAAACTTGATTTATAAGTTTTTGTGGTCAATCTGTAAATATACTTTGTTGGGAATATTGGCCTAATGTTACCTTGGGTAGAATCCGAAAGCGGAGTAAACCTTAGGGTGGGGTTTTAATTACTTTAGGATGCGCGTTTCATATCCTGTTATTGGCCAACACCTGTCTTCATCTGATTGGATGAGATTGTGTTTCTTTACTGAATTATAAACGCGTATGTTTTTAGCCCTTGGATCATTGGTTATCGACTATCTGCATGTTGTCTTGGTGAATCCCAGTACAACATTTTAAACCAATCAGGTATCATTTAAGCATCGCGTTCTTAGAACCCTTCGATCTAAGTTAATTTAACTTGACTTAATCTTGGCCCTTGGTTTTGATCCAGTCTCTCGAACCTTCTCTTCACCCTATAAAAGGAACCCTATTCTCAGACTTCGAAGACTTTTTCCATTTCATTTTTCTGAGAGAAATAGAGAGAGAAGAGAGAGAAGAGAAAAACCAGAGAGAGAGAGAGAGAGTTAGAAACCCTAACCTTGTTCTTCAAAGCCTCTTCCATCCAAACTCAAACACTTCTTCAAAACTCCTTTATATCCAAAACACTACCCTGAGTGTTCTTGAGTGTTAGAGAGTTTGAGTTGAGTTTGTAATTGTTGTTGTAACCTCTTGTTCGTTAGATCTTGTTTTTAACTTAAAATTTTACTCAGATCTACTTTCTGATTTCATAGAAATTTCAGATCTGAGTTATTCATGTTACATTACACTTAGTTTCATTCTTTATTTCTCATCTTGAGAAATATATTATTGATTATTTTCTATAAAACGTTTGCTTACTTTGAAATAAAAAATAAATGCTTTCTGTTTCTAGTTCTTGTAAAACAAAACCTTTGACCTAGTTTGGAATCTCACTTGGAGGTTTTCAATCTCGAAAAGCTTTTCTAAATTCTGAGATTGATTAAGACCTTGTCTGTCTTCTTAGCAAGGTATCCGTGGATTCTGGGATTGATTTAAAGGTCAAATAAGGTTCTAAGTTTTGTAAGAAGAAAGAAAAAAAAAAGATCACAGCATATAGTGTTACTGTAATTTGTTAGGACTGTTTGTACTTAATAAGTGTGTGTGTGTGTGCATGCATGTGTTAGAGAGCACCTTCACAAACACTTTCACCCTACAACACGAAAAGTGTTGGTAATAAGATCTTGTGAACAAAGAGTCGACGTAAAGTGCTGGAACAAATCAAAATTTAACAAACTGGGAGAACTACATCTACGATCAGAACTACAGAGAAGTATAAGGACACCAGAGGGTACATTCCTAAACTTATATAGGTATGAGTTGTTTGCATGTTAGTTATATAGTTTGTAACTCATAAATTTGTTTTAGTGGTTTTTTCATTTTACTCCGTAGAGGGAGTCGTGGATGTTTCCTCAATTGGTGAGGTTTTACCACGTAAAAAACATCGTGAACATAATCTTTATACATCTCCTCATCTCATTCTTAGTTGTGCTGAGTTTAAGTTTTTTAAACTACTTTATAAACCTGTTATTCAAATCTTGAATAGATCTCGTACATACTGATTTGTTAAACACATCTTGTGTTCAAATAGTTTGGTTTTTACGAAAAGAGTTTATTAAAAAAATAGATCGGAGTTACTTAAATAGTTTATTTTTAATAAACGTCTTTAGTAACATATTTTTCAATTGGTATCAGAGCTTGGTAAACTGCTTTCAAAAGAGATCCTGTGTTTCTGAAATTGTTTTCTAAAAATCAAATATGGACGAGAAAAATTAAAGATTTGGGAACTTGACCAAACCTCCATTCTTTGATGGAACCAATTTTGCTTACTGGAAAGTAAGGATGATTGCTTTCATTCAAGGAACTCTGGGAGATGATGTCTGGGACATTGTTGAAAATGGTTACACTTTTCCTACAAAATGATGTCTGGGAGATGATGTCTAGTGTTGACTGAACATTACGATGTGTGGAACCTAGGATAACTGGATATAGTGATGTATATTGTGTGAGGAGCATCACGCTATGTGTAGGCTAACAATTTGGGCCGACATATATAGTGATGCATGTGAATTTTTGTGATGAGACGTTAGGAGCACCATGAGTATGTGAAGGAAAAATATAAAGGCAAATTGGTAATAATGGTGTTGCATTGATAAGATAATTAATGTTGAGAAAGATAAGTGAAACTGAGAAAGATAATGGAAATAGATTTAATTAATGTTTAAATAAACATAATTGGACTTATGTGGTGAGTCAATTTACTTGATATGGGTAGTTCTTATAGTTTTACATTGCTTGCATTTTTATTATAGTACTTTTTTAATTTGAAATTATCTACAATAATATTTATCTCTTATAATGCTTATGACTGGATTCATTGATCCTATTTGGGAAGAGTATATGGTATTCTTGTGGTGGGACCTGACCCGTTGCTGCTGTCTAACCTTTCAGGATAAGTTGTTGGGTAGCTACATAGTTTTGGAGTTTAGCGGACTTGCAGTTGGAGTTTATTTTCATTACATTAGTTTAGTTTCGTTTCTAGTTATTTTATTTCTGAGATAGTTGTATTGAATTTCATGGGTCATTCGACACCATAGTTAATTTATGGTTTTTAGTTGGAATTATATATATATATATATGACTTTATATCATTTGAGTTTTATGTTATTAAACTCTTGGTATTGTGACAAATCTTATTGTGGTGAATAGTTTTGTTATTGTGGATTATCTAAATTTATATCTTATGAAAAAGTTTTAAATGTTTCATATATCTGTCACATGCTAGGATTGATATTTTAATTTTAGCGTAAGTCATAATTTGGCATCAGGGCCAGATCACCCTCAAGGGAAAAATATGCAAGGTGTTACAACCTAATCCTCACTTTTAGTGTATCTAACTTTGATGTTAAAATTATCTTAGTAAATAATGGAAGCTCATTAGAAATCATTTATGTCGACCTCCTATACAAGATCGACTAAAAATTTAGGATTTGGTTACCAATGTTGGACCGTTGATTGGTTTTAACAAAAACATGGGAAAACCATTGGGGAATATCAAATTCCCTATCAAAGCTGGACTGTTCAACTAGGAGATTGAGCCATGATGTAAGATGTGAGTCTCCTTAAAACTCTATCTTAAGAAGGAGGTGTATTCACATATTAAGGGTAGTATCTTTATCTCTTTATCACAAGATGAAGTTCATTACCGACCAAGGTATACTAGAAATCTGAGGTAACCAAGCAGTAGCTATGATTTATTTTGTCACAGCTATAAATTAAAAGCAAGCTCAGTCCTAAAAGGAATGAGGGGATGATGATAAAGATGTTGATCAATCTACTTATATACAAAAGGTTGCTCTACGAAAGGTTTGTATAACTCCCCGACCCAGATTAATGGGTCACCCATGGGACAACTAGAACCGGTCCGGCTGCATTAGTGTGAAGTGATGTGAAACACTCATAGATAATGTTTGCAGTCCTTTTATTTAGTTAAAGCTACAATATTTATCATGCGATTTTATTTTCTATCAATATATCACAATATAAAAATTGTAGAACCTATTAGAGTGCCTTTAGGGTTCCAGTGATCAGATACACTAACGTAAGAGGGTATGGAACACCTACATGTAAAACCCTATTAAATATGGAACTACATTTATCATTCTGTACCAAAATGAAGGGTGCGAGCCAATGCCCAATGTTTTTTTTGATAAAATACAATATATAAATGAACGACAGAGAGGACGAATGCTATAACATAACGATAACTAGTATGCACATGCAATATATATAAGCATATATGCAAACTTTATTTTATTTCAAAAACCTTTACTTATTTCGGTAAAACTTCATAACCCCTTTATAACCGTTACATTATCATTAATATGAATATCCCTTAATTCCATTAACCCGACCCGGTTAATTTTAAAAAATATATTCTTTATTATCCTCTTATAAAATTATTTTTCCTTGAAATCACACAATTACCTAATTACCATTTCAACACACACACACACACACACACACACACACACACACACACACACACACACACACACACACACGGTGTTTAAAGATAATGATTCATGCTCTTTAACCTTACTACCCTCAAAGTACACCTTTAAGAACACACCACCGTGTAAACTTGGATTTATGCTACTTTAGGCCATTTATTTACCCATACTTTATCCCTTTTTGGAAACTTCTAATTAAATTTTTGCATGGACTTTATTGAATTTACATTAAATTCCCTTTATTGTTAAACTTTTACCCTAAATTACGTCCGTGTCCATCTACTTTCATTTATTATTTTCAGAAATCTAACCAATTCCAATTATTCCTTTTATTATCCTGGAGTAACCGTAATCCCATCTATATTTACGGGATTTCATCGTCTGCCATATATATCGTGGCCCATGATTTACCGGCCAATTGTCTTGGATCTTTCACCCTAGGGCTCTAGGCCCTTCTTAATTATTTCCCTATACTCGTTTGGGCAAAAACCTTAGGTTTATCAATATTAAATTCTACTTTGCGAAGTTATTAGTTTCACCCATTACTTTGATTTTTACTCATTTTATGCCCAAATAATAACATTTATCATGTCAACTCTTACTCATTTTTATTAAATTTCATTTTAAGAACATTAAACTTTGTTTCTTAACCATTATTAACACAAAGTAGCGTCAATTTTTTGTAGAATAATTTCTAAAATTATTAGTGACATAAATTCATGTATATAACCCATTTGTCACACATTCAAGTGACTTTCACATTTAACCCATAAAAAATTAAGTTATATAATCATGAAATCCACTTACTCATTTGAAAATATGTATTTTGTAATCAAATATACTTAGATAAAACTCAATATATTTTCTTACTTGAAAACCCTTATTTAACACTATCTAACATATTTTCAAACATCTTTATTTCATAAAAATGTTCATTAAATATTCTGAAAATTTGACACCTTGGAAACCTTTCTTTAAACCCATTTTTAACCCGTATCAACATATGAAATCTGACTATATTCAACTAGTACGGTATAATTCTTGAATCTAATATATATATACACACATATACACACACAAACACACACACCGACATATGTAATAATCATGCTCTAAACTTGAATATAATAGAAAATATAGTAGGAAAGACTTTTCCCACCTCAAAGAATCTCTAATAATAGTGGAAATAATTATGAAGAGGGCACCCCCACCTCCTAATGTGGCCTCAAGTGGGTTACCAAGCTTCCTTTAGATGTGTCCTTCCTTTTTCTCCAACATCTTATCTTTTTCCCACTCATTAACTCCATGAAAATCCCTCTTTTTATAAAATCCATCTCAACCTTACCCCAAACTAACCCAACTATATCCCCCAAAATACCATTGCAACTCCATTTAACCCTTGATAATGGAAGAGGAAGACTTAAGTTATAACCTGGTAGAAATATGGGTGAAAACATGGTAGGGGATCGTTCCAACCATCGAATCGATTCTATTTAGGGCTCGAATTGATTCGCTTAGGCTAACTTTTCCCATTTGTTCCTAGCCCAACCTTATCCACGGAATCATTTCTAAAAACCTTAAATCTTTATACTTTGCATATGTAACCCTCAAATTAACTACTTTAAACTGTTACGCATATGTGCATGGTTCTGGTTACTCTAGATTTAATAAATTTACAAAAATACCCTTAATAATTAGCTTTGGAAGATTCGGGTATTATAGGTTGAGGAGACCAGAGTGACTCCTGTCGAATAAGTAATAAAGGATCTATGAGGTAAGAGAAGTTTTTACTGAATGGATTAGAGCTGCCTAAAAATAAGAAAATTAACTTATGTAATTCCTCGAGAAGAATGTCAATGTCTTTGATTGGTTGCTTTACGACTTATCAGGAACAAATCCAAAAGTTTCCTATTATTGACTGCACATGCTAGACATCGTGTCATGCAAAAATTAAGTAAACTAATCCCTCAAGAAGTGAAAGTAATCGAGGATTGAGAAGGCCCTTTAGTGTGTGCTTTAGGCAAAACCAACTTTAGTTAAAACAAATTTTAACTTCTTAAACCCTAAGCATGCATCTAAGTGATTAAATCCATTCCATGAATAAAGCATACGATAAAAGAAACAATTTCAAGAAAAAATCTCGAGGGGCAAAACCTTTTTATTTCACTATAATTTGTAAGACATAACTTACACGGATTACAGTGAAATAGGGTGACATACGAAATACCCGCAGGTTTTGGTTCCGATGTCGTCGGCTGAAATCTTCCGCAAGAACTCCAGATGGTTAGCAATGGAAAAGAACGACTTCTTTACAAGAGTGAACTTCATAAGGACTCCCTCCACAATAGCACTCAACTGTCGATTGTAGAGTTCTCCCCATAAAGAGCAAAACAGTGTAGTCAACGAATGAGTTATCTTCTGGTAAACACGTTCAAGATTACCAACTTTCGAGTTGAATAATTTGATCTCGAATAAACTCCGGATGATGAAAAACTATAAGGGAATATGTTTATCGAAACTCTTCTGCTCATTAAAACTTTCGCCGAGACGTTTTATTTATATCTGAGCAACACATAGTCCAAGAATACCAAAACATGAAAATCGAGGCGGCAGCTCGTTCGAGTGAGAAGTGGATCTCGTTCGCGTGACAAGGGATTGTCGTTTGAATGACCCACTATCTCATTCGAGCGACAATGTTTAAACAAAATTAATTTTCTTTAAATAATTCCTCGAATTTTCTTTAAACTATTTTTACTCAGAAATATTTTTAAATCAGAAAAAGATTTAATTCCCAAACATTTAAATCACCCAGCTTTTAATCAACATACTAAATTACTCAAATGCTCATATTCATACCCGAGTGATCTTAAACATATGCAACACGTATTGGCTTGAAATCGTCTTCAAAGCTTTAAATTGCACATTCTTGGACTTGAACTTTGTCGTAGGCTCCAATTAAATTCCATAATAAAACTAGCCTAGACTTGATTTATTTTTTTCGGAATTAACCCAATTAAAACAAATGGACATGATAAGAAATATGTTCTTACAAATCTCCCCCTTTGGCTATTCCGGGAAAAAAATAAGCAGAAAAGCTATATGCCATAAAAAGTACATGTCCTATCCCAAAATTCAAACTGACAAAAATACAGGACATAATGAATCTGAATAAACGGTAAGCATCTGAATCTGATTCTGTATCTGAACGGCAAGCATTTGAATCTCTAAAAAAGAATATACCTACACATACGAGACACAAACAAATACCCAAGTGAAGTATGGAGGAACAAAAGTAAAGTATAATATCTTAATAAATACTCCCCTACATCACATATCTCTCCCCCTTTTTGCCTGGAATAGGCAAAAGGTGGGACAAATATATGAAATCTAGCATGAATATATGGGAATAAGCAACATGGCTAGATAAACAATATCAGTATGACTATGGATAGCAAAATATATCAGTAACTGAGTCATAATGAGTGAATCACTAAAACTGCAAAAGAAACTATACATCCATGCCATAAAATAAAACCAACGATGATACAACTGACCATAAGAGTACATCATATCAAAGAATAAATAAATACATCAGGAATATCAAAGTCTGAGATATAATGATAAAAAAATACAGCTAGACATCGATATGTAAACGACGAAGTTTAAATGAAACTCTGATGTCGCACGAAGTCGCTCGAACGATAGCGTCTAGCGACTTTGTTATGTCGCTTGAACGACATGTTCACGCGACATAGGATGTCTTTCGAACACCAAAATTAGTAAGGAGTTGCCCGGTGAAAAAATTATTCCAAAACAGTACCTGGAAATCAGAAACAGACATCAAACACTCTCAAAACAGAAAAAATAGAAAACAAAGTAAAACGACCAACGAGAATTACATGTTAACATAGTACCAATGTGCTCAAAACATGAATGTGGAATGAATGGGCGTGACCTACAACAAATGAGTCACCATTTCAATACGTTGAACCGATCAAGAAGTTTTAATTGATAGCAAGAAATCATCAAACTTCATCAAAGCTATTTGTGATAAAATAAGTGTGAATTTAATGAACAACATGCACACAAGTCCAGATTATTGAAGATTCTATGAACAATAGTGTCATGATACGATGTTTCAACGTAGGATTCGTGGTGCAAACCCATTTAAATTTATCTCCAACCAAACTCCCTTATATATATATGAATTTTTCAAGATCTTTAGAAATATCTATCAATCTCAACTTAGAGAAAGTCCTATTGGCCCCAATTATGGCATTTGTTTCTTTTTATTGCCTTGATTTTCTTTTGGGCTTTTTGTAAACGGTGGTTTTCACGACAAGTCAATTTTATACTCTCGTAGCCCTTTCCTGTGAACACTCATCATTTTTTTAAATATCAATTCTCACGGAAAACGGTTCTTACAAGCACGCCTCCTCCTTAAGTTTACTTACGCATAGATGACAAAATTGAGATAAGAACGTCTCACCAAACTCAAATATGCAAGTGAAGTCAAACATTCATATAAACTCGTGCATGTGTGCAAGGATGGCATATAAGCAAAGTCGAATAAAAAAGCATATCAACTTCGTAACATCCCCATAATACAATGGTTAAGAATATTCTAAGTATCAATAACAATGACCAAATGTCCTAGCCACATGAATAATGAAAGGAAGGGGGTTAAGCACACTAATATCCCACATCAACCATGTAACCTCACGACTCAAAAACCAAAAATCTTTTTGTATTTTTAAAAGTTTTATCAAAAGCAAAATCTTTTTGGATTTTTTCGATAAGACTCAAACAAATAACAAAAATTAGACACACATCATAACACTAGAAAAATATAACACATGAAGCAAATACTAGAGTATGAGAAACCGACGAACAACCTCAATCGAAAGATTAAACATGAGGAGAATGACGGGCAATGGCGCAAGAATCACCAAACCTAACACGTAACGCCTCTAAATCCGACTTCTTAACCCAGGTAGGTGTGAACCGACGAGTAGGGGCATTGGGAATCGGTATGGCTTTAGACTTTCCCGGATCGTTCTTTAGATCGTAGAAAAACCATCTAAGATGACCTCTCTTACCGCAATGAGTGCAAGTGTAGATACGGTGAGGAATTTTTGCTAGAGGGCGATTATTCCTAACGTTCCTAGGCGGCTCTCTTATTTGCACGGTTTTGGCTTTGGGAGGAGGTGCGACATGATTATCGAAGCCAATAACATACCGATTATCTTTGATTTTGATGGTGCCTAAGATTTTGTCAAACTTTTCAGACCTAGCCTCCAAATCAAACTTAACTTTACTCGAATCTCTCAATTTCTCCTCAAGCTCATCTATCCTTGACTCAAGTAAATGCATAAAATTGTCAAACTCCAGAAGTTCCTTTTTCATAGCCGCCATCAACCCTCAAAGACTATCTCTCTCACGCTCGACATATTCTATCTTCTCTCTAATTGTCTTTTCACGTGCCCTAAGATCCTCAATTAATGCATTGGAATTATTTTTTTTCTATGGCACGTACTTTCAACATGGATCCTAATTTCAAGTTTGCTTTCTTTGCTATTAATGTTTCTTCATACAATTCTTTGAAAGCAGTTTGCAAGTCTCTCTCATCTTCTGTCTCATCCTCAATCACCTCACCCTCACTCTTAGGTGTATCAACTTCTGTGGCTGCGAAAGAATCATGCAACGGTAAGTCTTTATCACTTACATGACTAGCCACAAAGGTGGGAAGTTCATGCTTACTAGCATAAAAGTTTTCTTCTTTTGGGTCACTATCACTAAGGGTAGAAACATGATTTATCGATTTATTAAAATTCTCCCTAAGTTTAGTGGGACACTCATCTATCCTGTGATCAAACCCTTTGCTGCAAAGACACTTTTCACAATCATCCTTGTTAACCAATTTTTTAAGAGAAGTTTTTATGTGTAATTTCCAATTATATGATTCAAACAAGTGAATTCTAAAATCATCAAAACCACCAAAAGGCACTCCTAAAGTCACAGGATCACAAACACAATAAGATAGTGAAACAAGCTCTGATACCAATTTGAAAAGGCCCTTTAGTGTGTACTTTAGGCAAAAACAACTTTGTTGCAATTTTTGGTTAAAACCAATTTTAACTTCTTAAACCCTAAGCATGCATCTAAGTGATTAAATCCATTCCATGAATAAAGCATGCGGTAAAAGAAATAATTTCAGGAAAAATCCCCAAAGGGCAAAACCTTTTTATTTCACTATAATTTGTAAGACACAACTTACACGGATTACAATGAAATAGGGTGACATACGAAATACTCGTAGGTTTCGGTTCTAATGTCATCGGCTGTAATATCCCGCAAGAACTCCAGATGGTCAGCAATGGAAAAGAAATGACATCTCCATAAGAGTGAACTTCATAAGGACTCCCTCCACAATAGCACATAGCTGTCGGTTGTAGAGTTCTCCCCACAAAGAGCAAAATGGTGTAGTTAATGAATGAATTGTCTTTCGGTAAACACGTTCAAGATCATAACTTTGAAGTTGAATAATTTGATCTTGAATAAACTCCGGATGATGAAAAACTATAAGGGAATATGTTTTTCAAAACTGTTCTGCTCATCAAAACTTTCGCTGAGACATTTTATTTATATCTGAGCAACACAGAGTCCAAGAAAACCAAAACATAAAAATCGAGGCAGAAGCTCATTCGAGCGAGAAGTGGATCTCATTTGCGCGACAAGGTATTTTCGTTTGAACGACCCATTGTCTCGTTCGAGCAACAGTGTTTAAACAAAATTATTTTTCTTGAAATAATTCCTCAAATTTTCTTTAAACTATTTTTACTCAGAAATATTTTTAAATCAGAAAAAGATTTAATTCCCAAACATTTAAATCACCCAGCTTTTAATCAACATACTAAATTACTCAAATTCTCACAAGTAATCATACCCGAGTGATCTTAAACATATGCAACACGTCTTGGCTTGAAATATTCTTCAAAGCTTTAAATTGCACATTCTTGAACTGGACCTTTGTCGTAGGCTTCAATTAAATTCCATAATAAAACTAGCCTAGACTTAATTTATTTTGTCTAGAATTAAGTCAATTACAACAAGTGGACATGATAAGAAATATGTTCTTACAAGGATGAAGTTGAGAAGAAACTTTATATAAATTGAATTGAATAGGTTTAGATTTTATATCCAATACGATGGTTGTCCAAAAGAATAACGACTAATGGAGAATAAGTGTATACTTCACCAATCTTAATAAAGTCTGGCCCAAGAATAGTTTACTTTTACTAATGATTAATATGCTTGTTAAATCAATGGTCGTACACTAAAGGATGAGCTTAATGGATTCTTATTCTAAGTATCATCAGATACTGCCTTGATTAGGATATGGCATTTTTCATTACAACACTTGGGTTGCTAAAGGTCATGCCATTTGACCTCAAAAATGCTGGGGCGACATACCAATGATTAGTCACTAAGATGTTCAAAAATCAAATTGGCTAAACCATGGAAATCTAAATTGATGATATACTTGTAAAAACCATACCAAATACTAATCACTTAAGATATCTCTCTAGCACTTTCAAGATTCTTAGGATTAAAAAAAATAAAGCTCAATTATTCTAAACATGCCTTTTGGGTGTGCATGGGAAATTCTCTCAGCTATCTTATCACCCAAAGAGGCATATATTTTAACGTAAATAAGACCAATGCCTTACAAGAGATCAAGAGGTTGAACACAATTTGGAAAGTGCAAGTTCTCACTAGGATGCTCACAACGCTTAATCGGTTCATATCCATATTGTCGAATAAGTATTGACCATTTTTCAGGCATTGAAGAAGGATAATAAGATAGTTTAAACAAGTACGGTGATGAAGAACTAGAGAATATTATGAGTTACCTTAGGTCTCCACATTTATTGGCAATTCCAATCAGTGGCGAGAACCTCCAATTGTACTTAACTATTTTGAGATTTATGGAATATTTAGGGATTAATAGGAAAGTTAATGATAAAATTTATTTAATGTCAATTGATAATGAAAATAAATAATTAATAACGAGAAGTATTTATTGAAGTTGTGTTAGGAATATTATAGTTGATTTCAAGATTTTTTTTATTCTTCGGGGAATTATTAAACATTTGTTAGACTTAACAAATTTTGTAAAATTATTTGAGGGGTAAAGTAATTTTTGGGATGGAAGGACGCCGAGTTTTAACATTACCATAATTGTGGGAATCTTTTGGTATTTAATTGGGGAAAATTATTTGGTTACGATGAAACTAATTACTATATATAAGAGATTTTATTGAAATTGATCTTACCAAAAATAAAGAAAGATTATGGGAATATATGATATTTTTTTATGTTGGATAAAAGAGGATATTATGGGTGATTGAGATAGTAGAATGACTAATTTATTTATTTTTGAATTATTTTTGTAACAACTCTCCCAAAATAAGTCTTTAACACATATACACAAAACATCCGCCCCACCCCATACTCCTATAATTTCGGATATTAGACAAAAAACGAATGATAATGTGACCAAGATAGATAAAATAAAGAATACGAGAGGGAGGGAAGAAGTCTTTTGAGACTTGTTTGGTTGAAGAGAAAATAAGAGAGAAAAAGAGAAAAAAAGTGTCGTTGACATAAAAGTAAAAGGATTTAGAGGTTGATCCAAGAAGAAGAAATAAGAATAAGATAAAAATTCAATAGTGGAATCATTTCAACCATCCAGAAATTTTAGTGTCTCACTAAGGTTAAAAAAAGTCTAATTTTTGGGTTTATTTCAACATGTAGTTTTAAAGAGTATATTTTAACATATAATCTGGTTATTAATTTGTGAGGTATTATATGGTCAAGGGATGAACTTGGAGAAACTAAGAAAGACTTATTATCGGGTATATGTTTCAAGAGGGAGATGGGGATTGATATACGCGGAAGAAAAAATTAACCCATAAATCTTCAAATGATTATGCAATAGGAAGAACAAACTACAAAACTAGGTTTAAAAATTAAAATCCAAACCCAGGGTTATGATTACAATACCTTTATGGATCCGGTTGCAATTCAAAATGGAGAAAGGTACTTATTGATGGTTATGGGCTTCCTTTCTGATCCTTTAAAGTTTGCTTGTGTCCCTCGAAATACTTGAATCTTCTGCTATATGATCCAACTAAAGCTAGGTAGGTGCGTAGGCACCTCTTGAGATGAAAATCCTACTTTTTTGTAAGATATGATCATCTCTCTCTTGGACTCTTCACAAAAATGTGAATAATGATTTCTCTCCCCATATCTAACCCTTAATGATAAATATACTGCTTAAAACCCTAGTTTAAACCAATTTTTATTAGTATAAGTTGTGGGTTTGTGCCAAATTGGGATTCCAAAGAGTTTGGACCTAACTACTTGGGTATATGGAGTATACCCCAATACAAATAATTAAATTAGCGTCAAAATAAATAATCAGAAATCTCAAATTATAACCCCGTAATGTATTTTATTTTTTTATTTTATCATAATTAGTTTCACTAAATACTTATGACTGCACTTTAATTTTATTAACTCAAAAACCACTAGGATATAGTGAGGTCTTATTTGCGAAGCTGATTACGGTGCATAATATGATTCCCCAAGTTAAACTTTTGATACTCACTTGGTCAAATCAATTTGTTGTTAATCTATTTTAACCAACATCTAATCAATTCCTTGATTTTCAAACTTAACTTATTTGCTACTCTAACAGATTATAAAATAATCCATCTATTAGGTTTAACTGATGGAAATAAATCTTAAAAGTCTACTAGGGGTATAATAATTCAATATATATTTTGGAAGAAGAACCCTTCTAATTATGATCTTAGACCTACTTACATAATTATTACCCAATATGCGGGATATATTTTGACCCGATATGAAATCAAATCGCACCCATGGCAATCAAATCAATAATTGTGTAAGAACCCCAATCCTCATAACTATCAAGATTAAGAAACTATGGACCATTTTCAAAATGGTGTGAGATTAATTGAGCTGAATCAAGACAACCCTTAGACTCAAATCTCATGAATGGTCATGTTCAATGCATTCTTGGATACATCGGTTACAATCCTCCTTCAAAGTATCAAACACGTTGTCAAACCATCAAATAGGTTACCGTAGTTTGAGATAAATCACTAGAATTATGCCATAACCATTTTTATAGGATGGCAACTCCCTATTTAGGTTGTGAACCATTCAACAGTACTAGAAGCGGAATTTCGATCTCCTGTGATCTAGCCGAACTCAACTCACCGAAATTCCTACTAAGCACAATTAACCAACATATAAAAAATAATATATTTAATAAGAATAAATATAAAAACATTCTCACAAACATGATTCTCATTTCAAGAATGAATTATACAATTATATTAATAAATAAAATTTCATTTCACGATTTTAAGAACTCCCCCCCCCCCCCCCCCCCAAAAAAAAAAAAAATTCCCACTTAGTCTTAAAGCCACATGCCTGTGCATTTGACTTCCATTACCGCTACATGACTATCAAAGTCTTAGGTAGTAATATCTTCATAAAAGGATCAACCATGTTGTACTGAGATGCAATATTGGTCACAATGACATTGTCCCTTTGCACGATCACTAGAATCAGGTTATACTTGCGCTCAATGTGCTTCTCTCTCTTATAAGTCCTTATTTCTTTCAAATTTTCAACCACCTTGATATTGCCACAATAAAGTATAATAGCCAACTGCATTCAACGAGCCACACCCAAGGCACGTACGAAGTTTTGGAGCCAAACAACCTCATTTTCTACCTCTGAAGTGACAACATATTTGGTTTCCATGATCAAATCAACAATATATGATTACTTGATACTCCTAAGACATGTGTCTCCACTTCTTAGGGTAAACACATATCCCAAGGTTGATCTACTAGAATCCCTATCTGACTAAAGATTTGAGTTTGTGTACCCGAAGGGTACCAAACTATTCGTTGAGTAAACCAACACGCAATCCATAGGCCTCTTCAAGTAATTAAGAATGTTCTTAACAAATATCCAGTTCTCGTGACCTGGGTTTGACTAGATCTGTTGACCATGCCAATAGAAAACATATATTCAATCTTGTACACAACGTAACATACATGAGGCTGCCCACTATCAAAGCATAAAGTATATTCCTCGTCCTCTCTATTTGATCAAGTGTCTTTTGACACTGATCCCTAGATAAAGATATTCCATGCTTGAAAGGGAAAAACCCTTTCTTGGAATATTTCATGCCAAATATTGTGAGAACATTATCGATACAGGTGGCTTGGCATAAGCCCAACATCATGTTTTTCGATAATGCATATGCTTTATACTAAGGATGTGACTGGCTTCTCTTAAGTCCTTCATATCGAACTGACTAGAAAATCACACTCTTATACTAGATAACACACCCACATCATTCCCGATTAGAATAATATCATCCACATAAAGTACTAGAAATACCACCATCTTTTTGTTATGCTTTTTATATCCACAAGTTTCATCCGAACATTGATCAAAACTAAATGATTTGATTGCTTGATCAAGACAGACGTTCTAAGACATTGACACTTTTTTAACTCCATAAATGGATTTCTTAAGTTTTCATACCTTCCTTTCTTGGACATTTGCTATGAATCCATCGGGTTACACCATATAGATGCACTCGTCATGAATACCATTCAAAAATGCAGTCTCGACATCCACTTGCTAGATCTTGAGATCTCGATGGGCCGCAATGGATAAGGGAATCCAAGTGGATTTTAGCATGGCTATCGGAGATAAGATTTCCTCATAGTCCATCCCTTCTTTTTACCTAAAGCCTTTTAGTAACAAGCCTTGCCTATAAGGTTTCCACCTTCTTATCCACCCCTTTATTCTTCTTATAAATCCACTTGCACTTTATAGGTTTATCCCATATTGTAATTCTACAAGTTCCCAAACTTTATTCAAATACATTGAATACATCCTGGTATTCATAGCCTTTAGCCAAAGCTCGGAGTCCCTATTTTGGAGTGCCTCATTATAGTTGTCGAGATTTGATTCGTGTTCTCCTAGGATGTCATCGAAGTGTTCACACTTATATACTAACCTATCAGGGTGATGCATGATTCTCCCACTATGACGTGGCTCCACTCATGGTCTAGTATAAATGACATGTGTATCCTGATCATCAATAATGCATTCACTACCATTAGGTAGCGTATTATCGATATCATGTTATATTTCATCCTGTACGGGTGGTTTTGAAGTGATTACATGGTCTTGCCCTCTTATCTCTTACAAGTTGATCTTGCTCGTGGGGCTTGTGATAAAAAATACTCTTTGGCCCTTAGGATCATAAATTAACCACCCTCAGTTCATTTTAAATAATCCATAATGATACATATAAATTTTTCTATTATAAATTGATGCCATTCGATTTGAAGAATACTAGATCATCTTATCTGCATTTTGTCATCAGAATGTTCAAGAAATATATTGGTATAACGATGGAGGTCTATATCAACATCATGCTTGTCAAAATCAAACAAGCGACCATTCATGTAAAAGACCTTATGAATAATTTCAAAATCCTCATGGAGTATAAGATGAAGCTGAACAGTTCCACGTTTGTTTTTGGAGTAAGCTCCAGTAAGTTCCTACGTTACTTGGTGGCACAAATGGGGGTAGATGAGAACCCAGACTAGATCAATGCTTTGGAAGATATCAAGGAGATGAACACCATCAGAGACATTTCATTCCTCACAGGAATATTGGTTGCTCTCAATCGATTTACATCTCGATATTTCAATAAATGTCGATCGTTCTTTCAATCCCTTAAGAAGACGAGCACAACAATATGGATAGAGGAGTACGATCGAGAATTGGAAGGAATTAGAATTTACTTGGGGTCTCCCCATTTCTTTCAACTGTAATAAATGGGGAAGATATTTATCTAAATCTAATCATATCACATCATGTGACCAGTGGGGCATTGGTACAACTTGTGGATAAAAAATAACTGCTAGTGTATTATGTCAGCTATGCTTTCTTAGAGGAAGAAATAATATATATGCCTATCGAGAAAATGGTTCTGGTATTTGTAATATCTACTAGGAAGCTGTGATACTACTTTGACGCTCATATAATGGTCGTCCCATCAACCTATATGTTGATACCAAATTAGGCAACTGACGTGGACCAATCATATGAAGACACGTGTCAATATACATAGCAAATACAAATACTTTCAATGAATAACATACTTTCACCAAGCTACTCAGACGTTTCGAGCTACTTAAGCGTACCGAGTAACTTAGGCGATCCGAGCTACTTAGCGTGCAGAGCATCCAATCAAGAAAACTAAAAGGCGACTACGCATTAAATGCGCATTAGTACTATACAGATGTATATGTCTACTAGATAACATCGCATTACCTTTTCGAATGTATAACCTCAAGGCTATAAATACATTATAACCTCGTCTTAAGAGGGGGACTTTGGATCTCTGGATTAACCTATAATCGAGATTCAAGGCAGACAATCACCAATACAATAATAGTGGACATAGGTCATTTTGATAGCCGAACCACTTTAAAAATTTATTGTCTTATTTCTTTATTCATAATTATCTGTGATTAATTAATTAGATTACGTCTAGTTTTTTAATCAACAGATTGGCACCGTCTGTGGGAAATGATTATACTTAGCATTTTTCACCAAACAACTTATCATCTATGGATGAGATTCTAGAATCCAGTAATCGAAACACTGGGGTCCCTCCAAACCCCTCTACTCCACCAAATATTCAAGATTTGGCTCGCATAATGGCTAATTTAGCCCAAGGGCAAACTACCATGCAAGAAACCATGCGTCAACTTATACAAACTGTTCGGGATGGAGTGCTGGCTCAATCAAGATAACGAAGTGTTCAGAGAAATAAGGTCTCTCAATCTAGACGTACTGGCTCATATCGTACTGAGAGGTCTAATGATCCATCGTATCAACCTGGACGGACTTCATCAGTACGAGCTACAGGTTCTCAACTGAATGACACTCTAACTCTAGAACGGACCAGTGCTCTGGAAAGATTGAGTAGAGTCTCTCCTTTTGATCGATTGGGCCCCAGGAGGAATAGAAACCCTCCTAGGGTCGCGTCAAGCAACTCTCAACATCCATACAATCTAAGAGAAGGCTCTGCCCAATCACGCCCAACAACCCGTAATGAAAGGTCCCAAGAGGAAAACTCAACGCGATCAGATGCTTGAACAAATAGGCCCGAGGCGGGAAACGATGCATGGAAAGGCTCTATTTAAAGGTTGGAAGACAGGTTAAGGGAAATAGTTAAGGCCAAGAACCCTCTACAAAGGACTTTTGTCCAAGGGACATCATTTGTGCAGGCAATTGTGGATTTTCCCACACCATCAAAATTCAAAGCTCCTATGGTGACACCTAAATACGATGGAAAAATTGATCCTGTCCTCCATATAGAGCAATACCAAGGCGTCTTCAGGAACTCTCACCAGGTCAGCTCAGATATGGTACAATAACCTTCCTCGGGGGAAGATTGCAACTTTCCATCAACTAGCAGAGCTTTTTATAGGTAATTTCTATTTTGGAGCGAAACCAGTTAAAAGAGTAGCACACTTACTGAACATTAAACATAAGATAGAAGAAAGTACCAGGGAGTATATTACTCGTTTTAATAATGAGAAACTTTAGGTAATTGATTACGAGAATAAGATAGCAATTACTACTCTGATGAGTGGACTGTTACCAAATAAGTTGTACTATACTTTGGCCAAAGATTTGCCTAGGACCATGGCAAAACTAATGGCAAAGGCAGCCAAGATCATGAACGCTGAGGAAGCCATGGCTACGAAGAAGAATACAGATACTAAGGAGACCAAGGTTGAGGCTAGTAAAACTGAGAAGAAGGACCATAAGAACAATGGTGGCAGCAAGCAGTCAAAAGGCAAACAAACGCTGGTGCAGATGAGGAAATATGGAAATTATACTCCCTTGAAGGTAGATATAAATCACATTCTGAAGGAGATCAAGAATAGTGAGGAGATAACTTGGCCAGAGAAAATGAAGACAGATCCTGACAAAAGGGACAAGTACAAATATTGGGAATTCCATAAAGACCATGGTCACACGACCAAACATTGCATAGCTCTCCAGAACGAAATTGAAGCACTCATCAGGCGAGGAAACTAACTAAGTACGTTGATCGCTAGAGTGGTGGAAAAACCAACGACAGAGGAAGGCAAAGATCTAAATCTCCTCGATGAGCAAAAGATGACAAGAAGAGAGATCACGAAGATGATCCAGAAGATGATCTCGATCTTCCGAAAAGGCCAAGGTAGCCTGAGCGCGAGGTGTTTTCAATCCATTTTGGATCATTTGAATCTAATGTCATTATAGGTGGAGACGCAGGAGGTGGAGATCTTACCTTGAAAAGAAAATCTTACCTCAATGAGGCCCAAGCTTGCTCTTACATATAACGCATAAACTTGGCTGAAAACGAGCGCCCGAAGAAGGTGAATAAGGAAAAATTAGTCATCGGCTTTTCTAAGAACGACCTAGCAGGTGTACTATATCCTCATGACGACCCATTGGTGATCAAGATGAGAATGAAGGAGGTGGTGATTTCATGGGTACTGGTGGATAATGGTAGCTCTGCAGATATCATGTTCTACCCATGCTTTGATAGTTTGAATCTGAAGTTAGCCCAGTTGGAGCCATATCATAGGCTCCTCCTCGGTTTTACTAGCGAAAAGGTTTTTCCACTTGGGACGATCAAGTTGGACATGCTTATTGGTACATGTCCTGCTTATCGAACAGAAAGAGTAAGCTTTTTCGTAATAGATAAAAACGTCCAATCAGCCTACAACATCATCATGAGGAGGGTAGGTCTGAAGAAGTTCGAGGCAGTACCATTTACTGTACATTAATGTTTAAAGTTCTCGACCAATTTCGGAGTGGGAGTTGTGAAAGGCGACCAGAAAGTAGCTCGGGAATGCTACTATTCATCTACTGAACAGGAAGAACGAGAAGAATCCAGGAAGAAGATTATTACATATTAAGTGGATGAAACAAAATATGCAGAGATTGAAACATTAGATCCTAGAGACGAGTCTCAGCTCGTGAAGGGCCAGGTCATGGAAGCTACCGAAAATATCATCATGGATGATGAATACCCAAAACGAACAACCCAAATTGATGCGCCATTGGATGTATCGATAAAACAGGAACTGGTAGCATTTCTAAGGCGCAAAAAAATAGACTTTTGCATGGAGTCATGAAGACATGTCAGGGATAGACCCAAGTTTCCTGTACCACGAGCTCAACATTAACAAGGAAGTTAAGTCAGTGAAGCAGCGAAGAAGGGTGTTCAGCCCTAAAAAGAACCAACCTATACAGGAAGAAGTAGAGAAACTACAAAAAGCCTTCTTTATTGAGGACGTCAAGTATCCTGATTGGCTAACAAATGTGGTGATGGTAAAGAAGAAAAATAATAAGTGGAGGATGTGTGTGGACTTCCCTGATCTTAATAAAGCTTTCCCCAAGGATCATTTTCCTTTGCCCCGAATCGATCAGCTGGTGGATGCTACATCGGGGCATGAATTGTTGAGTTTCATGGATGCTTACTCTGGTTACAACGAGATTATAATGAAACCCGAGGACAGGGAAAGTACCTCTTTTATCACCCCAAGGGGGACTTATTGCTATAATGTTATGCCTTTCGGACTTAAAAATACAGGTGCAACATATCAGCGGCTGATGAATAAGGTGTTTGCAGAGCAAATGTCATAACATGGAGGTTTATGTTAAAGGTTTATGTTGATGATATTCTGACAAAAAGCAAGAAAGCTACTGATCATTTAGTTGACATAGGTTTGACTTTTGATTAACTAGAGAAGAATCAAATGAAGTTGAATCCCACCAAATCCATATTCGGAGTACGCGGAGGTATGTTTCTCGGATATATTGTTAACCAACGAGGTATCAAGGCGAACCCTAAAAAGATCAAGGCCCTACTGGAGCTACGACCTCCAGCTACGAAAAAGGAGGTGCAAAGTCTCACAGGGCGAGTTGCAGCACTTAACAGATTTGTGTCACGAGCAACAGACAGATGTCTCCCATTCTTTAAAACACTTTGAAAAACTTTTGAGTAGAATGATGAATGCGAGGATGCCTTTCAAGAGTTGAAGAAGTATTTAGGGACACCTCCATTGTTATCTAGACCAGTGATGATAGAAAAGCTATACTTGTATTTGGCGATTTCAGATAACGCGGTTAGCTCAGCATTGATAAGATTGGAGGACGGAGTGCATAAACCAGTCTATTACACCAGCAAGGCCTTCCGAGGAGCAGAGATCAGATATCCAAGATTGGAGAAATTATCACTAGCACTAATCGAAGAAAGCAGAAGGATGAGACCATACTTCCAATCCCATACTATAGTAGTGTATACTGATATGCCATTAAGACAAGCTCTGCATAAACCGAAGAAATCGGGAAGAGTGATGTACTAGGCAGTAGAACTTGGTGAATATGATATAGTTTATGAGCCTAGGTCGTCATTTAAGGGGCAGGCAGTAGTGAATTTTATCGTAGATTTTACTCACTCTGATGCATCCGAAGAGCAGGAGTTTAATACAGACCAACTCATGGATATCACGGGATCATCGAAGATAACACCCGACCAACTTCCATTCGTGGATAAGTAAGAGATGATAATCAACGAGAAGAAAGAAGTGTCGGGGAAAGACAAAAGGAAGTATCAAATATTCCACTGAGGAACTCTATCTGACTAAGAGTTTGATAATGAAGTACCTGTATGGAATTTATATGTAGATGGCTCTTCGTGTGCCACAGGTAGTAGAGCAGGAATAGTTTTAAATAATCCTGATGAAATTGATATAGATTATGCTCTACATTTTCAATTTAAGGCTTCCAATAATGAAGCTGAATATGAAGCTATGGTCGTGGGTCTAAGTCTGACCAAAACCATGAAAGTAGAACAGGACATTGTAATCAGTGATTCACAATTAATCATAAATCAAATTCTCAGGTTGTATGCAGCGAAGGGAGAACTAGTGGTCAAGTATCATGCAAAAGTTATGGAGGTTATCTTAACTTTTACCGCAGTTTAGTTGATCAAAATATCGAGATTGGAGAATGCAAGAGCCGACACCCTAGCTCGGCTGGTAGCAGCAACACGCACCGAGCTACGGAGAACAATCCCAATAGAAATCCTGGTAGATCAGAGCGTAGATGAAGATTTGATGATGAAATTCATTGCCCTCGACTTGGGACCATCCTGGATGGATCCCATCAGGGCCTATATCGAGGAGGGGGTTGTGCTAACTGATAAATTCACAGTCAAGAAACTGAAGTTTAAAGCTGCTCGTTACGTATTGACCAGTGGCATTTTATATAGAAGAGGCGTTATAGCAGGACTACAGAGATGTGTCCATCCCTCCGAAGTTAAAGACTTAATTGAAGAGGTTCACGAAGGGTCTTACGGAGCCCATGTAGTAGGTCAGATGCTTTTGTAGAGAATAACAACACAGGGGTATTACTGGCCAACGATGAAAGCTGACTGCGCATCTTATGCTAAGAAGTGCGATAAATGCTAACGTTTCTCTTCCATCCGAAGAACTCCCCAAATATTATTAACAACCATTACGTCCTCTTGGCCATTCGCCATGTGGGAGATAGACTTGGTCGGGCCACTTCCAATGACCAAAGGGAGATTCAAATACCACTTAGTTGCTATGGATTATTTTACAAAATGGTTGGAAGCTAAACCTCTCATTGATATGACGTATGATAAGGTATATCAGTCTATTTAGAAGAGTATTATTTGCAGATATGGTCTCCCATACGCATTCATTACTGACCATGGAACCCAATTTGACAACGAGTAATTCGCTGCATATTGTCACCAATCCAATGTACAGAATATCCACTCTGTGCCAGGCCATCCCCAGAGCAACGGGAAAACTGAAGTGACAAATAGAACCCTACTGAATGGTCTGAAAAACGGCTGGATGACGCAAAGGGAAACTGGATTAACGAGCTACACTTTGCGTTGTGGGCTTATCGCACTACACCGCGAACAGCAACTGAGGAGTCTCCGTACATGTTGACATTCGTAGGTGAGGCTATCATACTTGTTGAATTGGGTCTACCCACACATAGGGTGTTTAATTTTAATTCTCCTGTAAGCGACTTGATGAGATATTTAGACCTGGATATGCCCAAAGAAGTTAGGGAAGAAGCAGCAATCAGGAATGCAGCATACCAACAACGAACAACCTTGTTCTACAACAAAAGGGTGAAGAAGTGCGATTTGAAAGAGGGTGATTATGTGCTGAAGAAGGTGATCCAAAAGCATAACAAACTGGAGGCCAACTGTCATGGACCTTACAGAGTAACTGAAGTTGTTCGTCCTGGGACATACAAATTTAAAACTTTAGAGGGCGAAGAATTTAAGAACGCATGAAATGCAGAGCACCTGCATAAGTATTATCATTAATTAAAATCCATATGTAATACATTTATCTCAATATGAATAAAGTGACGTTTCGCCCATATTTCCTCCTTTGTTGAATTTTCTTCAGAATATTAGTGCTACATACTACACAAACACAAATTCAGATCAGCAACCACCAACCCCGGTTGGTCAAAAATTCAGTAACCACCAACTCTGGTTGGTCGGCAATTCAGTAACTACCAACTCCAGTTGGTCGACAATTCAGTAACCACCAACTTCGGTTGGTCGACAATTCAATAACCACCAACTCTGATTGGTCGGCAATTTAATAACCATGAACTTCGGTTGGTTGGTAAATAAAAATCATACAGTGCAAAAGCCTGTTTGATCACGGGTGATCTCAAGGGACACCCCAAACTAGGCAAAAAGATGGGTGACCTCCCAAGGCACCCACTGTCTAGGCCACAAGGTAATCCTGGCAAGATTACTACAACTAAGAAGGAACACGGGATGAAAATCATTCCATTGCTTAGGCCCAAAGAGTGACAAGTCGCTATAATTAAGACAACAAATGGGACAAGATCCATTGTCTAAAAACGAAACAGGACATTTCGTCATTCTCTCTCTCTCTCTCTCTCTATATATATATATATATATATATATATATATTCACCAATGAATAACAAAGACATTCTACAAAATATTTCCAAGGAAATGAAATTGTAAAAGAAACTAAATCTTTCTTTATTAAAACCAAGCAGATTACATACGATATGAAATTTGATTCATTACATACAAATGTCCTATTCTATGGGTTTCTTTCCCTCTGCTTTTGAAACAGGTTCCACCCCAGCTGGAGGATCATCTAATGCATAAGGAGAGTTTATAAAGTTCATATCTCACAGCATTCTTACATTAATTATAGATGGTCGATCAGGCAAGTGCTCTGGACAAGATATCTCAAAATTCGAATAAAAACTATAATCACCGAGATACTTGGAGATCAAAATCCGAGGAATGGCACGGGCTGGATCCAGCTAAGGTCAAGTTTGAAGGGATGCACAGGTAAATCAAGAACTCCAGGTTCATAATAATCCCATAAAAAATGACCTTGCTCCAGTTTCAGAACACATAAGGCATTCAACCATCCCTGCTTATATCCTTCGTTGCTCGACTGCTGCAAATAAGCATCAACATGATACAGAGCTTCATTATACCCAGCCATCCAAAACTCCCTGGGCTGTTTGTGAAATTGATAGGTCAATCTATCAAGCTGCTTATGGATCTTTTTTACCAAAAGATCCTTATTTTCCAATACTGAATTTTGGTTGGAGAGTTGGTCGGTGAGAACTTGCATTTTCTGAGACATTTCGACTAGGGCTTGAGTTTTGGCTTTTATCTGAGTGGCTTGATTTACTAAAGTCTGGTAGATCCTCGTCTCTTCAACACTTTTTCGAACAGCTCTACCTCTACCCCTTGAGGAGGATATCGATTTAGCTCATTTCAAAGTCTCCAACTCTTCTCTCAAGGTAGAATTTTCCACCTCTAAAACGGAATAACCCTCATCGTTGACTGGAACCAAGGCTCCCGAGGAAGAAGAGGTTTTAGCTCCTCCTGTTGCGTAATATTTTCTTCTTCCAACAGCTTGGCATTGTGCTTATATTCTTCGACCTCATGATTTAGAACACTTTCTCTTCTCTTATGAGCAGAGAGATACTTATCATAACCCCGATTAGCACTCAGTTATTGGTACTTTTGCTCGTAACCCTCATGTAAGAGTTTGCTGGATTCTTTGTAAGGCTATTAAAGTTCCTCGATCGTTCCTTAAAGATCTTCAATCATTTCATAATAAGTCACATTGTTGGATACAACATGATCAAGTAGGCACTTCAAGTACTGGTAAGCATCAATTGCTCGTTCAGAGGCATCTGATCCGAGGATATCAATTTTTTAGGCCTCATTAAAGTATGCATGACCAGCTTTGAAATAATCATTGCATTTCTTCATCAACTCTGTAGCATTAGCTGATAAGAGTTCCATCCTGGCCATAAATTAGCAAAGAGAAAATAAAAAACAAAATAAAAAATGATGCGAACAAAGCAAGTAAGAAAAAAATTCAAGATGAACAAAAAAAGTTCATTTTTTATTCATCACGACAAAGGAAAATATATTTCAGGGTTACATCCAAGAAACAACAAAAGACCCGAATAACTTTACACCTTCTCCTTATTTCCTACAACCTCTTTGGACGGTTTGGATGAAGGAGTTGGTTGCTCGAAGAGTAATAGTAGTTGCTCAGCAGATGTGCTAGCTTGTTGGACTTGCTCGGAGGGTTGAATAACAACAACAGGGACTTGCTCTCCTATCATCATAGAAGACTCATCTGATGCAGCTTCATCTTCTTCTCCAGGAGAGGGAGGAGGACCATGAGTATGCTCCTGGAATAACTCAGAATTTTTAGCAACCTTCAATTTCTTCAAAGCTGCTATCCATCCATCCCTAAAATACTTAACACTGGCATACTCCATCTGAGAAGACATAACGACCAGTCCCTTATTCCAACCCTTGTCCCAACCAGCACTAAAAGATTTCTTAACAGTAACTTTTCTTTTTGCTCTTTCTGAGGAAGTTTTTTCCCTAAGGAGCTCTTTGACATATTTTAGTTTTTCTTCTACCTCTTCCTTACGTCATTCAACATCTTAAAGCTTAGCGACATCTTCCTCGACAGATTTAAGTTTGACCCTAAGCTCCTTTTTACGTTGTTCATCATCCTTTAATTTCTTTTCCAACTCTTTGAAGGCAGTCACAACTTGATCTCGATTTATTTCAACAGACTGGAATTATTTCTTCTTTGCATTTTTGTCTTCCTCGTACTTCTGACGAGATTCCTTTAAAGATCGAGTTAATCCAGCAAACGCTTCTTCTATTCCACCCGAGGAAGTGGAAGCCCTGATGGCTTCATCTTTCTTCAAAATACTATTGAAACACGTCACGAGCTGAAAAAAGAAAGAAGTTTAAATTAAATATATGAATATAGTACTAGAGGATAAAGGACTCAGGCTAACGATACTTACTGACGTAATGTGTTGAGCAGCCAAAGTAGTAATTCTCTCACGAGAAAAGGTTTCTTCAATACCTTGGAATTCTGGGACAGTCCAAGATCTGATAAAGACCATAGCAGAGCTCAGAGGAATAAGAGCTGGAACATTACCCTCAGCATTTGAAGGTTGATAAATAGAGTCAACAGGTCTCTCAGTAGGACCTCTTTTCAATCTCCTTAGAGGAGCACTTTCAATTAAAGGTGATGTCTCTCCTTGTGAAAAGGCAACAGTTTTAATCAGAGGTTCTACCTCTTTTGGAGGTACAGGGGGCTTTTTTCCAGTTTCCTTAACAACAGTAGATGAGTGTACATCTACATTCTTTGTCCCCTCACCTGGGGCATCCTGTTTGTTATTCTTTGCCCCTTTAGTGGAAAAGGCAAACTTGATAAAAAATGCAAGAGCTTTCCTCTTCTTTATCAGATCAGTAATAGGAGTACTTAAATCAGAAGAAGATCCTTCCACACTAGTTTCAGAAGTTGGTATCCGATCAAAATCAACCACCACAGGACGAGCAATGAAAGATGAAATGGAGCTTCTGTATCTCAATAAATATGAAGCGGACCTCACGTGCTTTCCATTGATCGACTGATGCAAGCTCCCGATAAGTTTTAAATCTTTTATGTTAACGTCAACCTCTTTTGGGGTATTCCTCGTACTGTCAACTGTAATAAACAAAATTGATGTTAGTGAGACATTTCATCGAATACAAAGAAAATGAGATTTCAAAAATAAAAACAACCTATCCCATTGTCATAAAGCGGACATCTGGGACCTTGGTACACATCATTTCCATTTAATGGGGGGTGTTGCCAATTTTTCATCACAACCCCATGATCAAAGTAGTCCCTATTGGTGTCGGGAAGATTGACAACTAAAGCTCTATTCGAAAACCTAGTTTTTAAATAGAAAGTAGTGTCACTAGTAACCCATCTATAACAATACATAATTTTTGGAATTCCCAAATGAGTTCCATGAAGTTGATTCAACCTATATACGCCATTAACTACCCTCCATGTATTTGGAGATACTCTTGCAGGTACAATATCAAAATATTGGTAAAACTCCAAACATAGGGGATTTGGCGGGAAAGAAAAGCCACACTCAGCTACAAAAACATTTGGGAACCAGTGTCCCTCCACCAAAGAAAATAAATCAGAAGGACAAGAAGGTTCTTCCAAAATAACCCACGAAGGGATTGGAAAATCAGACCGAAATTTATCCAACGATTCAACAAGATAAACCATGGTGAATAAAGTAAATAAAGAAGAAAGAAGAAAATCTTACAGAAGAAAGAGAGATCGGTTGTCAATGAATGATGGAAAGAACGAAGGCACAAGATAGAGAGAAAATGAAGAGTTCAGAAATACAGATTTGAAAAGTAGAAGACGATAGGATTTCTGTCGCACTTAAATACTTTACCTCGAGAATAGAGAAAAACAATGATTACAAGGGAAGACTTTTGCGTTTTCGGCGGCTAAAAGAGGAAAAAGGCACAAATATCAAAATGATCGTGAAAAATTCAAAATATTTACGAAGTTTGATATTATACACTCAAAAGGAATTATATACAATGAAAATTTTACTAATCTCTGAAGACCCGTAATCCGAGCAGCTTTCAAGCAAAATGTTCCACACTCTTCTTCAACCTCAACTGTGAAACATTGGGGGCTTTTTTTGATACTAAATTTAGTCAACGGACGTGGACCAATCATATGAAGACACATGTCAATCTATGTAGCAAATACAAATACTTTCAATGAACAACATACTTTCACCAAGCTACTCAGACGTTTCGAGCTACTTAAGCGTACCGAGTAACTTAGGCGGTCTGAGCTATTTAGCGTGCAGAGCATCCAATCAAGAAAACCAAAAGGTGACTACGCATTAAATGTGCATTAGTATTGTACAGATGTATATGTCTACTAGATAACAGTGCATTAGCTTTTCGAATGTATAGCCTCAAGGCTATAAATACATTTGTAACCTCGTCATAAGAGGGGGACTTTGGATCTCTGGAATAATCCATAATCTAGATTCAAGGCAGATAATCACCAATACAACAACAGTGGAGGTAGGCCATTTTGATAGCCGAACCACTTTAAAAATTCATTGTCTTATTTCTTTATTCATAATTATCTGTGATTAATTAATTAGATTACGTCTAGTTTTTTACATCAAGACTACCTTTGAAGGAAGTTCTCAAGGAGGTAGATCTCTCCAATAGAATGACAAAGTGGTCCCTTGAAATGGCATATTTTGGTTTGAGCATGAACGACCATCAAGGGATAAATCCTAGCTGACTTCATCACCGAGTTCTCAACATCCCCACCAGAAAAGGAAGATTGATAATCAAATCCATTTCAGAAGTCACTAATTGTAACGAAAGATGAATAAAGCTATTATTTTTAGATGGGGTATCCAGCGAACGAGGCACAGTTATTGGGATCATCTTTATCACTCCTCAGGGAAGTCTCATCAAACAAAAAGTTCAGCTCGGGTTTAAAGGTTCCAATATTAAAGACAAATACTAAGATATAATTCATAGTCTGCAGAGGGCCATCACCAGAGATTCAAGGTTATTTTTGTGTACCGTGACTCCCGTCTAATCACAAATCAACTCAGCGATGAATACGAGGCCAGAGATCCTAGGATGCTCACCTACTGTGATAAAGCTAGAGGATTGCTTAAGCTTTTTAGATCGTCATCAGTAGAGCAATTTCTAGGAAGCACTAATAGTCAATCTGACATATTAGCTACTCTGTCATCTACCATTGACCCATATTTGAAAATAACAATTGAGGTAGAATATGTTGATCGATCCACATTGATGAACCAGATCCATCCTCAAACATAATGCATATATAACTAGAACCCTCATGAATGGATCAAATCACATCCTTTTTAAAAATGAGGATCTACCAGCAAATAGGAAGGAGGTGTATAAATTTATGATCCAGTCGATAAGGATTTGCCTCAATTTTAAGGGTAGGATTTATCAGTGATCATTCACTGGCGCTCTCCTCAAGTGTGTCCATCTAGAACAAGTGGAAGGAATATTCAATGAGATTCATTAAGGTAACTGCGGATCTCATGTAGGTGGAAGATCACTCTCCTATAAGGTGATCTCCTAAGGATACCAGTGGCCTTTCATATATAAGGATGCTCTGCACTTCATCTACAAATATGCCAAATGCTATCAGTTCTCCCCAATCATTAAATAATCGATAGAAGATATGAACCCCCTCACTAGTCCTTATCTTTTTTTCTTAATAGGCCATGAACATAAGGAGACCACTACATACATCTCCCAATAGTTAAAAGTACCTGCTACCGAATACTTCACAAAAAGGGTGAAAGTGAAGCCTCTCACCCCTAACAGAGAATTGAATGTCAAGAGAGTCGTTTAGAGGAACATCATCACAAGTGTACAAACTCCATACTAGGACCCCCTAAGCATCTTCTTAGGTCCTTAACACTCACTCATTCACGAAAAACTCTAGGTCATACTCCGAGTACCGATCTAGAGGCCACTGGGCACTCTCGGGCATTATTTAACTCCAACTAACTTTATTATCTAAAATAAAGCTCAATGAATCTTCGAAGGGCTCGGAATCCCCTTTCTAGGGGTGTTAAACGGACGGATACGGATCGGATACCATGTTTTCCATATCCGTATCCGCTATCTGAATGTACTATCTGCATCCGTATCCGTATCTGCCCAGATAGTTAAAACAACTATCCATATCCGTATCCGCTCGGATACCTCGGATTCGAATAATATCCGTATCCGTTTACATTATTTAGCCATCGCAAAAAATAACAATTAAAATATCCAATCCAATGAAATCCAATCCAATCCAAATAAATATATAATAAAATTACCGCCTCCTAACATCAACAGTTATGGATTCCATAATAATAGTATCATTCCATAATGATAATATGACTTAAATCCATCCATAGTTTACAACCATATAAGCTTAAAGCCATCCAAAAAAAATAACAGTCGCATTCCATGATAGGAGAAATAAATATGCACCTTTTAGATTAATCAAATTTATTGAGAATGATAACCTCATGGACCTTTTGCCTTCAAAACATACTGATATTTTTATTTTAATAAGTATACATTTTTATTTTGTATATAATATACATGTTGTTAACTTCAGTTCTCATCACAATCAAAACCATCTCTTTACTTTTCTGTTTCTCTCTTACATTCTATTATGTTTCTCTCTTACATTCTTTTCTGTTTCTCTCTTGCATTTATTTATAATTAAGGAAACTAACGAACAACCACATGAGAGTTTCTTTTCTCTTGCTTTGTACGAAAGAGAAATGAAACGAAGTTAGTTTTTTTTGTTTTGAGTGGAGTATAGTTTCTTTAGTCGGTATATGTTGTGTGTGATAGGGTGTATTGTAAAACTTTAATGTAACTCCGTGATAATATACCTAATAAAATAATAATACATGACATTTTATAATATACCCAATAAAATAATAACTTTATGGTGTTTTTGTTTTGAGTGGAGTATGAGTTTATTTTGTTTTGGGGAATAAACGATTAAGTTTTATTTCATATTATTTTATTACTAATACTAGTACTAATATTATTAGTAATATTTTAAACATATGTTTGACGGATACAGATATCCGGTAAAACGGATATCTGATAAAATGGAAACTCTGCATCGGATACGGATTATCCGTGTCCGATACTAGTACTATCCGTATCCGTATCCGTATCCGTTTTCTCGGATATTTTTATAGAGTATCCATATTCGCATCCGTTTCCATATTTTTGGATAAATATACGCAAATTCGGATTCGGATATCAAACGAATGCGGATTTTCGAATATCCGTTTACAGCCCTACCCCTTTCCAATGGTTCACCCCGTGTACAAATTTGCCTTACGGTTCGAATCAACAGTCTATTTTACTATGAAAAACTAATCTGTAGGCCACTAGGCGCTCTCGGGCCCCGTTTGACTCAGACCAACTTTATCATCTGAGCAAAATATCAATGAATCTTTAAAAGGCTATGAATACCCTTTCCAACGGTCCACCCCGTACGCAAACCGGCCTTACAGTTCAGAAGAGCGGTCCATTTTTCTAGTAAAAAAATATCTAGAGGCTACCGAGCGCTCCCTGGCCTCATTTGACTTTGATCAACTTCCTCTCACTAGTAGAAGCTCATGAATATTTGAAGTGCTCTGAATTATCTTTCCAATGGTCCACCCCGTGCACGAATTGGCCTTACGTTTCGGACGAACGGTCCGTTTTACTATTAAAAACTGATTTGGAGGGCCGTTTGACCCCGGCCAAGTCTCCATCTTGAACAAATCTGAATGAATGTTCGAAGGTCCCTGAATATCCTTTCCAGCAATCTATACCATGCGCGAGTCAACCTTATGGTACGGACGAATGACCTATTTTACTCTGAAGGGTCACCAGGCGCTTTCGGGTCCCGTTTGACCTTGGTCAACTCTCTGAACTAAATGAAGATGAATGAAATCTCAAAAGTCACTAAATGCCCTTTATAACGATCCATTCCATACTCTAATCAGCCTTATGCTTCGAACGAACGATCTTTTTTTCTTTGAAAATTTCTTGTCTAGTGAATAACAGGCGCTTTCGGGTCCCGTTTGACTTCAGTCAACTCCCAAACTCGGGAGTGGCTCAATGGATTCTTAACGGGGCTTTGAATACCCTTTTTAATGGTCTACCCCATGTGCGATTCTAACTTATAGTTTGCAATTTACGACCATGTTTCTCAAAAATCTATCTGAGACTGCCGAATGGCACCCCAGGACCTTGTCTATCTGCAATGTGTCTTGGGTTTTATACCGATAGACAAGTCCAGAACCCTGCCGATCGGCACCCCTCTTATCCCTATAAATAAAGGACATGACTTTACTTTGAAAGTCACCCCTCTGGACATCTCTCTCAATACTTCAGTGAACGTTATCTCGACTTCAGAGTTGTTCCCCTCTTAAAAAGCCCATTTCCCACATTCCTTTCATCCTTTTCATACTCCATTTAGTAAATTCCCAGCCATCTCCTCATACCACCATCACCTCGTTGGGAGATCAACGCATCTATGTAATACCCCGTATTTTTATAGCTTTTAAATTATGGGATTTATTAAATTTAATTGAGAAAAATTAATTTAATTTTAATCCGGAATGTTGCTTTAAATATTTACTAGCGTGACGAGAGTTAGAAATTATTGGAAATTTGTTATCTGTTGAATATTACTGGATGAGTATAGTAATATATGAGATTTATTGTTATAATATTGTCACGTGTGAATAAAATGACAATTATGGAAATTTAAGTCGGGACGCGCCTGTGTCGTGTCGGGACTAAATGTTGATTAATAAGTGAATAATTTATAAGTTGTTCGTATGGTCATTTTGAGTGCGCCAACGTGTCCGGTAGGGTCGAGATAGTCAGAAAAGTGTACCCGGGGGCTTAGTTTGGGTCTCGGGGCGTTTTTAGGCCCAATTAGTACCCCGGGAGGGCGTTTTGGACATTTCGCAATTATGAGTAATTAAACCTACGAAAATTAAAAGGGTTATATAAGATATCTAGGTTGTCTTCTAGGGTTAGAACAACCAAAGACAAATGACGGCCATTGGAGAGGAATAGGAGAAGCTCTCCAAGGAGTTCTAGGCCAAGAACACCTCCGATTGCACCGCCGTCACCACCAACGCGTAGATCGCGAGACGGGGAACGAAACCACACCAATTTCGGCACCAAACCAGATTTCTAAAAATTCCTGGCAAGTGTTTATCTTGCTTATTTCGTTGATGCATCTTTCATATTGGTTTAGGAATGATTATGATGAATTGTATGGAAGAAAAACCTAATTTGAGATAGGAAATTGCATGTAGTGATGACTTAAATGATATTTTAGAAACCCTTTGTCATGTAAAGGATTAAGAGTTTGATTAAGAAAAGAGTTCTAATTAGATACAAACACTAAAATTTTTATTCCGGATGATCGGACCATTGGAATCGCTTGAAATTTTAGTATGTTGTAGCGAACGGCGAGACAGGACTGCTGACAAAAATTCAGCTTGATCGAACGGTCGGATTTCTAAAAATATTATTTTTACTAGAGAGTTTTATGTTTTGAGGACTCTTAGAGAGTTTTATATTTTGAGGACTCTTAGAGAGTTTTATATTTTGAGGACTCTTCTAAATAATAATAAAAAAAAAAAAAATTCAATTAAAACTCCATTTTAATTCCGATTTCGAAACCATTTGAAATTCTCATCTTTGAAAATAAAATTCAAAATCCTTTAATGTAAGGCGAAATCTATATTTTTGGGATATCTTACATGAGGGACAATGTAAGTATATGTTAAAGAGAGAGAGACACGTAAGAGAGTTACTTTGGGACAAATGTGTATACCTACTGAATTTATACTTGGGAGGATAGAATCCGTGAGCGTGATGTAGTAAGTGGAAAAGTTCCTCAAATTAAAATAAGATGTGAATGGTTATACGTGATAACTAAATAATGAGAAATAAATACAAATGTCGTAATTATGGGAATTTAGAATTTACCCATTATTGAAATGGTAATGTTAGTATAGTTATATGATTGTGTATGCATATACTATCTATGTGTGAAAATCATGCCCACGCTACTTGCTATCCCTGAGGTTTCCGCGCTGGGACAGTCTTATCTCGATGGGACCTTTATGGGGGATATTGACTTGTACCCTAGAAGATAGATATCCTTGGTACAGGCTATCAGAATGATAGTTCAGACGGTCCTAAGAGATGCGGGTATGTGCTTTCCTCTTAGAGACTTGGAATCTATGCTTCGCCTCATTTTGTTTGTGTATAGGTATCCTTGGTACAGGCTATCGCAGTGATAGTTCAGACGGTCCTAAGGGACTTGGAACCTATAGTTTGTATATGTGTTAATACAATTCGAGAGTGATTCCGAATTTGTATTCCCCTTAATGTGAGTGATATGGGGTTTGGATAGTAGAGTATGCCCGCACCATAGTTATTATTTGGGGTGCTGTTGTGATATATATATATTTATGAGTAGTTAATATATATATGAAATTCTGAAATCTGGGACTGCCTACTGTGATGAGATATGTAGGACATGGTTGATGACTCAAATTGTAAATACTTGTTTTGAGAAAGTATAATATGACACTGGAAAACTTTATTGATTTATAAAGTTAAAAATGAGAACCTTGGGTTGCTAATTGAAACATCCTTTTTAAACAATTGAATCGTTAAATTTTGAATCTTACGAGTAAGCTAAGATAAGTTAAATCCTTGGGAAGATTAGTGCGATAAATGATAAGACAAACCGTTGGGAAGGTTAGTGCGATAGGTGTGCACATTAGAAGAGAGGTGAGAATTTCTCAAGAGAGTGTCGCACTAATATGTTGTTGCATTGGCCTGTAACAATTTAAATACTTACTAAACGTATTTTAAATCAAACACACTATCGGGCTCTGACCCGTTTCTTTTTCTCTCTCTCTCTTGTATATATATGTATGTATTACAGGTGCCCAGCCACAGGGGCATCTTGCTTAGGATCTCTTGAAAGGAACACGCTGCAGCTTGGGTGGAAGTTGCAGGTCTCTTGATTAGACGACTTCGTTCATTCGGATCCACTCTTAGTACTTTCATCTAGTTGGGCATGTGTAGCTCTTTCCATTATTCCGTTGTTATTGGACATTTGTATTTCAGTTATTGCCAGTATTGTTAATATTTGATTTATTCAGTTTGGATGTGAGATTTTAGATTTCATATGTTGACATTCGATTGACGAATGTATTAAATTAATTGGATTATGTTGCAGAATTTAATGTGGTGTGATTCTTACTTATTGAATGTTGTTAATAAAATAAATGATTTTTCTTTAAATAAAATTTGGAAAGTATGTATGAAAATGGTTTTGACACTTAGCTTAATTATTTAGGGTGTTTAAATTGGAAATATATTTTTTTACGACAGTGATGCTAAGAATGAACCAACTGTTCACCTTGATTTTAATTTAATAAAGGAGTGATCGCCCGGTATTTAATTAGGCGGGGTGTCACAGGTGGTATCAGAGCATCAGGTTCTAGTGTCCTTAGGATCTGTACGGATTATTATGCTTTCAGCGTTCCTTTGTTTGTTATAGAGCCCTATGTTTAGGATTGTTGATTCCTTTGACGAGATTTCGTTCTCCTGCTATAATGTGTATACATTAGTGTATTCTAATTTCGTTCGGATGTGTGCGTATACCGAGCGATGACGGATGTCATAAGAGGAACGTTAAGCGTACATCAGTAGGCAGGGCTCAGTTGAGATGATGAAAGATATCCGAGGATGATGACCGTAGTCGAGGTCACCTCCATTAGGGCACGAGAAGCCAAGACTCGAAAGGCGACTAAGGTGCAGCAATGATTGTTCAAATGTTGTTATAGTCAAATGAGGTGCGAAGGTAAACTTACCCAACGTATTACAAAAATGTGTAGAGACTGTCAATGGGAAATCTTAGAAACGCGAAAATTCTACGAGTCCTTACCAAAGGCGGTAAAGTATCCAAAGGCTTAAATATAGGACGGAGTGTGGCAAACCGAAAGTGAAAATTTAGAGAAAATTTTTCTTGGCTTTCGGGACGAAATTATAATGGTTGGAGTCAACCAAAAAAAAATTTTAGAAGTAGAATGCTATGCCTATAGGAGAACCTTAGGTACAGTGGTGACCGTATGTTCCTTCCTCAACTGTTCAGGGTGAGAAGCAAACGTGGTTCTGAACTTATCGCGGGAGGGCATGACAGAAGTCCGATTGTGGATATGAACCCTAATCATTAGCAAATTTTGTATCGAAAGAGGTAGATATTAGTAGAGGAAATGGCTCCAAGTGGGAGACCAACTTGTAATAATAATTGATAATACTCGAGGAGGAAATTCTGATGGACGGTTGATTCAGAGGTTGACAATGTTGTATTTTGTCAATAAAGATGATAATGCTCCTTGTGTGGGAAGCTTAAAGAATTCGAAGAATTTAGTCGAGAATAAGACTGAATACAATGGTGGTGATATAGCACCAAAAAGAGATGTGGATATACATCAGGGGACCCATTTAAATGATTCGGATAATGGAATTCTTACCAAGTGATGGTAAATTCAGTAAGTGCTATTATAGATAGTAACATGATCTTTATGGCCTAAAAAGTTAAAGAAACAATCAGAATGGTTAACAGGAATCGAGTTTACTAAAGTTTGAGAGGAGGACAAATCCTAACCTGGTTAGTAGGACAGGTGGTAAGTGGATTATGTACTGAGGTATTTTGTTCGGAGTGAGATCGCTCACGATAATATGTTCCAAAGTGAGTATAAGGACAAGAATACGGTGCCTAGTAAAAGGCAACGATTAAAATAATTTTGTTATGGTTTGGGTAGACGTGTTACGTCCGAAAACCATTTGCGCAGTCAAAACGATTGACAAGGTAGAAGTGTAAGTTGTATCCTCAGAGGATGAGGCGTGTTTATGTGACACGAGAGAGTCACTATATTTTATTCATTGCTAGATTAGCATGTGAGACGAGCTTAATGCATATAATTATAAATGTTACCATTATGTGAATATTTTTCCCTAGTGTAGCGGGATTTTTCTTTAGTGCTATCCGCGGAGGATGAATGAGTATATCAACAGTGTTTTATACTTTATTAAGGTTACTCGTTGTAGTGATGCGATACACGAGTATGATATTATCTTGTTTAAAACATTACAGAAATGGTTAGTACGATAGTGGGCATTTATTGCAAGGCTATCGGAGTGGTTGCATTAGTGCAACATGTTTTATGTTTGTTTTGGCGAGGCTTTACCAGTGAGAAGGTTGAACTCGCACTTATATTATCTATCCTAGAGACTTCGGAGGAGATAGTGGGCTCGAGATATTCGATGCCAAAGTATGTATAAACTTTGCCAATATGATTCCGTATGTATCTGGATTTACCGTTGAGCGAAAAGATTTGACGCAGTATTATGTTTGGCACTCCGGACTTAGTGATAGGAAGAGTGCAGTGTTATATTTATCCTTAAGAGACGTGGGAGTTAAGAGTTATACCCCTAATGTTAGAAAAAGGAATTTCGAGAATTCCGATTGTATGTATTCGAGGTTTATGGAATGCTATTACCACCAACCTATGCTGAACGATAGTGAAATTTGGTGAAACGTTCTTTGTTAAGCATAATTACGGGAGAAATTGTAACTTTTCTGTCAAGGGACGGAATAAAGGGGTATATAATATGGACGGAGGACCTAACGGATTTTGATAATCGACAATGCTAGGTAGTAGTGTATCGGGGGGGTTCCTTGTTTGGATTTCGCTTTGCGAGACATCCCACGCATGAAACTTAGCGTAAGGTTGGAAATAGGGAGACGTTTGGTCACTATTCCATGAGTTCGGTACCCTGGTCGAAATGGGATCAAGTAATTATGTATGTAAGTTGGAAGTTGAATTTTGTTTTAAGGTCATTGGAGCCGGATTTTTGTGGTAGGAAAGCATTAAAAGTTATCCCCACGAGTTGAGGGGTGGAACGATGATAAGGAGAATTTAAGAATTTTGATTTCTTGGGTGATTGAGAGTACCCAAATGTCATAACCGCGTACATAACACAAGGTGAATAAAGAGTTGGAATGATTTTTAGCATGGATTATCTGGAAAGAACTTTATATTATACAAAAGAGATGACCTGTAATTATTTTGATGAATAGAGCGTTAGTGATTTATTTTAGTTGTTCTACCTATTTGGGAAAATTGTTGTACTTATCTGAGGAAGGTTGAGAATTATTATTCCTCTTTTATTGTCATGGAATTTGAATGCCCTATCCCTTCTATTTTGTTGAATTTAGTTAGTCCTACAGATGAGTAGCACGCCGTTCGCTCTCCCAGGGCGGTTGGAGTGTTGCAAAAATGTGGGCATCTTGGTTAACTACAGTTAAAATAGTCCGAGTCGAAGGGGCGTGGTAATAGACGTGTGAAATATATGTTTTTGGGACTAGTATAACGAAGTGGAAGTGATAGAGTGGATTAAACGTCACATGAGGGGCGATAATCCATACATAAGTGTGCAATTAGAATAGCACGCCCTAACTTGATTGGAAGGCTGTGGGAAGCCATTCAAGAATTGGTATTCCTTGAATATAGTAGAATTTAATTGATATGAAGCACACCCGGAGCGGAGTTGTTATTAGTCAAGTGTGAGAGCGACTCACACATATAAAGAGTAATGATGTTAGTATAGTATAACAGATCCAGAAGTGCGCTTCGTGGAGAGAAGAGCACGGGTGGAACTTTCGGCATACTACAAGGAAGGAAGGGGAGTATTACGTGTCACTTAATGTGAGACATTTCAAGGGAAGAATCGATGTTTAGCGAGACGTAGTGAGTAGTCTCTACATGCACTGCCCGTAGGTAAGGTTTGGTTGAAAAAGGAGAATCAACCAAAGAATTTTGTGTTTATCGAAAATTCCTAAAATTGGAAGAGGTTGGTAAAGTCGGTAAACTTCTTGGATGGGTTGCCATCCTCAAAACAAGATCAAGGGTTTATCCCGAACATGTGAATTAAGTCGCCGATAAGGAAGTGATTGATATTCCTTTGGGCTGGCTTACAATATTAACTAGTATGGCCCAGACTTCCTTTGAAAGGAAGGATCGCGCCAGTGCATGGTCCGGCGCAGTATAAATTTCTTAATCATGATGAGATTGGTGAATCCCACCTTTGATATGGGATTTCAGGAACCAGCGGAGATAAGATTTTGTTTCAAGTAGGATGTATCACCCTTAGCCGGGGAATAAGCGCATGGTGATTAAAGATTAGTGGAGCCACGTGAAGGAGATTTTGGAATCTTGGTACGATGATTTCAAGAATGCTCTGTAGAAGCACTCGTACCTGTTTGTCGCGTATGAGGTACTTATTAAGGTTTTGTTATGGAAGAACCTCGACTATTCTCCTTCCGTATGTTTAGAGGAGAGTAGATAATCAGAATTTTTGGATCGATCGAGAAAATATCCGATAACTATGGTAGAATTCCACGACTGTTTCAGACGAGCAAGAGTGATCAAATGTTCGTAATATTTTCTCAGAATGGGAGTTTTGTATATGAATAAATCCGAGTATTTGTCATGTAGTGAGGTGCGGCCTCCTAATGATAGTGAGATAATGAAATGTATAACGTACAGGCGTGACCTATGCGAATGTTGTCGGTTGGGAGCACAATGTGAAGTGTCTCCAAAGAGAATGCAAAACAATGTTACTATGAAGAAAGGGCTATAGTGATTGAGCGCCGTAATGTGTAGTTAGTTTGTGTACGGAAAAGGATATCCAGAATTGTGCTACCTGATAGGCATTATTTTCCGAATTTAGGGACGAAATTCAGTTATTAGGGGGGGAGTATGTAATACCCCATATTTTTATAGCTTTTAAATTATGGGATTTATTAAATTTAATTGAGATAAATTAATTTAATTTTAATCAGGAATGTTGCTTTAAATATTTACTAGCGTGACGAGAGTTAGTAATTATTGAAAATTTGTTATCTGTTGAATATTACTGGATGAGTATAGTAATATATGAGATTTATTGTTATAATATTGACACGTGTGAATAAAATGACAATTATGGAAATTTAAGTCGGGACGCACCTGTGTCGTGTCGGGACTAAATGTTGATTAATAAGTGAATATTTTATAAGTTGTTCGTATGGTCATTTTGAGTGCGCCAACGTGTCCGGTAGGGTCGAGATAGTCAGAAAAGTGTATCCGGGGGTTTAGTTTGGGTCTCGGGGTGTTTTTAGGCCCAATTAGTACCACGAGAGGGCGTTTTGGACATTTCGCAATTATGGGTAATTAAACCTACGAAAATTAAAAGGGTTATATAAGATATCAAGGTTGTCTTCTAGGGTTAGAACAACCAAAGACAAATGACGGACATTGGAGAGGAAGAGGAGAAGCTCTCCAAGGAGTTCTAGGCCAAGAACACCTCCGATTGCACCGCCGTCACCACCAACGCGTAGATCGCGAGACGGGGAACGAAACCACACCAATTTCGGCACCAAACCAGATTTCTAAAAATTCCAGACAAGTGTTTATCTTGCTTATTTCGTTGATGCATCTTTCATATTGGTTTAGGAATGATTAGGATGAATTGTATGGAAGAAAAACCTAATTTGAGATAGGAAATTGCATGTAGTGATGACTTAAATGATATTTTAGAAACCCTTTGTCATGTAAAGGATTAAGAGTTTGATTAAGAAAAGAGTTCTAATTAGATACAAACACTAAAATTTTTATTCCGGATGATCGGACCATTGGAATCGCTTGAAATTTTAGTATGTTGTAGCGAACGGCGAGACAGGACTGCTGACAAAAATTCAGCTTGATCGAACGGTCGGATTTCTAAAAATATTATTTTTACTAGAGAGTTTTATGTTTTGAGGACTCTTAGAGAGTTTTATATTTTGAGGACTCTTAGAGAGTTTTATATTTTGAGGACTCTTCTAAATAATAATAAAAAAAAAAATTCAATTAAAACTCCATTTTAATTCCGATTTCGAAACCATTTGAAATTCTCATCTTTGAAAATAAAATTCAAAATCCTTTAATGTAAGGCGGAATCTATATTTTTGGGATATCTTACATGAGGGACAATGTAAGTATATGTTAAAGAGAGAGAGACACGTAAGAGAGTTACTTTGGGACAAATGTGTATACCTACTGAATTTTATACTTTGGAGGATAGAATCCGTGAGCGTGATGTAGTAAGTGGAAAAGTTCCTCAAATTAAAATAAGATGTGAATGGTTATACGTGATAACTAAATAATGAGAAATAAATACAAATGTCGTAATTATGGGAATTTAGAATTTACCCATTATTGAAATGGTAATGTTAGTATAGTTATATGATTGTGTATGCATATACTATCTATGTGTGAAAATCATGCCCACGCTACTTGCTATCCCTGAGGTTTCCGCGCTGGGACAGTCTTATCTCGATGGGACCTTTATGGGGGATATTGACTTGTACCCTAGAAGATAGATATCCTTGGTACAGGCTATCAGAATGATAGTTCAGACGGTCCTAAGAGATGCGGGTATGTGCTTTCCTCTTAGAGACTTGGAATCTATGCTTCGCCTCATTTTGTTTGTGTATAGGTATCCTTGGTACAGGCTATCGCAGTGATAGTTCAGACGGTCCTAAGGGACTTGGAACCTATAGTTTGTATATGTGTTAATACAATTCGAGAGTGATTCCGAATTTGTATTCCCCTTAATGTGAGTGATATGGGGTTTGGATAGTAGAGTATGCCCGCACCATAGTTATTATTTGGGGTGCTGTTGTGATATATATATATTTATGAGTAGTTAATATATATATGAAATTCTGAAATCTGGGACTGCCTACTGTGATGAGATATGTAGGACATGGTTGATGACTCAAATTGTAAATACTTGTTTTGAGAAAGTATAATATGACACTGGAAAACTTTATTGATTTATAAAGTTAAAAATGAGAACCTTGGGTTGCTAATTGAAACATCCTTTTTAAACAATTGAATCGTTAAATTTTGAATTTTACGAGTAAGCTAAGATATGTTAAATCCTTGGGAAGATTAGTGCGATAATTGATAAGACAAACCGTTGGGAAGGTTAGTGCGATAGGTGTGCACATTAGAAGAGAGGTGAGAATTTCTCAAGAGAGTGTCGCACTAATATGTTGTTGCATTGGCCTGTAACAATTTAAATACTTACTAAACGTATTTTAAATCAAACACACTATCGGGCTCTGACCCATTTCTTTTTCTCTCTCTCTCTTGTATATATATGTATGTATTACAGGTGCCCAGCCACAGGGGCATCTTGATTAGGATCTCTTGAAAGGAACACGCTGCAGCTTGGGTGGAAGTTGCAGGTCTCTTGATTAGACGACTTCGTTCATTCGGATCCACTCTTAGTACTTTCATCTAGTTGGGCATGTGTAGCTCTTTCCATTATTCCGTTGTTATTGGACATTTATATTTAAGTTATTTCCAGTATTGTTAATATGGGATTTATTCAGTTTGGATGTGAGATTTTAGATTTCATATGTTGACATTCGATTGACGAATGTATTAAATTAAGTGGATTATGTTGCAGAATTTAATGTGGTGTGATTCTTACTTATTGAATGTTGTTAATAAAATAAATGATTTTTCTTTAAATAAAATTTGGAAAGTATGTATGAAAATGGTTTTGACACTTAGCTTAATTATTTAGGGTGTTTAAATTGGAAATATATTTTTTTACGACAGTGATGCTAAGAATGAACCAACTGTTCACCTTGATTTTAATTTAATAAAGGAGTGATCGCCCGGTATTTAATTAGGCGGGGTGTCACAATCTACAATGAAGATATATTTCAAGTCTTTATAAGGAGGCCTAATTATCCACCATTGTCTTTAAATTCTCTTATTTATCATTAGTGACATTAGTGCTTTATTTCATTACATCACATACCTTAATCTTAAACCTTTATTATTAGTATTGGCACATACTTTATTTTCATAAAAAGAAAATCCAAAAATAAGAAAAAAAGGGTTTACCTATAAATTCTAAAGGAGGGATTCGCACTACACATCCTCACACTTGAAGCACGTTTATCTCAACGAGAAAAATCACCCCTTTCGATTTATGGGTTAAACCCACCCTATGTTATCTTCAAACTACGAAGACGTTGATGCCCATTGGGTTACATAGGCATCTTGGGTAAATCCCTATACTCTAGTCCTCCCTTATACACATTTGTTACCTTGATTTTATTATATATATATTCTTAATGGATTTTATATGCTTGCTTGTGTCTTGTCTAATGTATACATTCACTCTTCTATAACTACTTGTGAATCGAAAAATACTCACATTATATTTTGAATTATTATTTTAGGAACACTCCTAAGATGAACTCACCCCATCATCTTTTATGACGCGATTTAAGTAATTACACTCTCCACATATGTTATGCATATAAGCACACACTTCATGGAGTTTAATAAGAGAAGATTAACACAAGACCATGAGAGATCGAAAGGTCGGGATGGGTACCTAATACCTTTCCATGCCGTAAATTAGTCCCTGGACCTTTAAACTACTTGGTTTCACAAGCACTGGTATTGTCATTGATGTCACTCTCTCGATGTGGTAACATTTCTTTTTCCTGTTTTGTGCGAAATAGGCTGCAGACTCTATCTCTACATATTACCCCACATCAACGACTGTCGAGCACCCTAAGAAATGGCGCAATCTCACGTGCATTCCAGAAAAGGGCAGAATCCCTCCCTGGAGACCCCTCGTGAAGTCCATAACAAGGTTTGGAATTCCAAGAGCACTAATCACCGACAACGGAACACAGTTTGGCAATGACATCTTTAGAGATTTTTATGCAGAACATGGGATCAGAATCCACTATGTATCAATTGTGTTCTCGTGGTGTAATGGCCAGGTGGAGATCGTTATTGAGAATCTATTGTCAAGAATCAAGTGCCAATGGGAAAATGTAAAGGGAAGATGGGTGAAAGAACTCCCCTCCGTCCTATGGGCATACAGAATAATGCCTATGAGACCAACTAGGGAAATATCATAGTCTTTAGCATACAGAATGGAATTAATCATCCCATTGGATGTCAAACTCCTAACCCTGAGGTCAAATATATTTGAGGACGACCAAAATTATGGCCAAATTGCTCACGAGTTAAACTTAACAAAGGAATAAAGGGAGGAAGCTCTCATATATCCATTTGCATAATAATAAAATATATCTAGACAACACAATAATAAGGTAAATGTTGGGAAATTCCAGGTTGGAGATGTGGTCCTCAGAAAACTCTTGCTGGTGATAAAGAAACCTCAGGAAGGAAAGCTTGGATCGAACTAATAGGTACCGTATCGGGTAGAGTTAAAAGGGATTGGAGGATCCTACAGTTTAGAAGAATTAGGCGATACAGTAGTATCGAGGTCAAGGAATGCCATGAACCTCATGAAGTTTTATCCTTAAACAGTTCTTTATTTGCTTCGAACATTTCTAATTATTTATTTCGATAAAGATGATTTTTTCACTACTGTGTCTGTGTTATGGAATCAAATCTAAAACCCACTGAAGCATTAGTATGATTTAGAACAAGTCGGTTGCATACTTTTGGCATAAAAACTACTCAAGTAGTGCTACAACTTAGAACCATTCGGTCACCTGAGAACGTGGAAATAAACCCACCTAAAAATGGTGGTACAAACCAAGAGGGTTGGTCGGCCTAGAATAGTAGTAAACCCACCTAAGAATTGGGTAGTACAATTTATAAATAAATTGGTCACCTATGATTGACAATAAACCCATCTCAAAATGGTGGTACAACCTAAGAGGGTTGATCGGTTCCCAAAACTGGGTTTGTTGGCCCAAAAAGGTACCTTCGCATAATTGGACGATCAATTTAACTTAGTATATTGGTCAACATAATCTATGAGTTAATTATCATCTGTTACAACGGCATAATCAGAGCGATTAAAAATAGAGCATGCCATAAGTAAATGCAAAGAATGAAGGAAATTCGATCACTTTTATTAAAAATCAAAATATCTCAAGGCTTACAAGAAAAATGACCAGTTGGTCTACAAAACAGCTTAAACAAAAAAACTAAACTAAGGCTCATGGTTAACTTCCCCCTAGGCCTATTGGAGGTGAATCCTCTGTAATGATGACCACTTCCCCAGGATCGGTGGTGAGCAGGTTAGTATCATCATGATCCTGATCGACCTCGTCAATGGCATGGTTGAGCTCAAAAGTAGGGGGATCGGCGCGCAAAACTTCAGAATCCTCACTCACCCATTGGATTCTCTAAAGGAGGGTATTGGGCATGGGCTGGGTTTACCTCAAGGACCTGACCCTTTTGGATTCTCTAAATGCAATGGACTTATGATAGTCTAGTTACGAGGTGACTTTTTGGACTGCTACATCAAAACCTTCGTTAAAGGATCTATTGATGTCCTTCTTATTATTCTTATCCAAAATAAAATTTTGCCATTAAAGGATGAGTTTTTTTAGAGTCTTGTTATAGAAGGCTTTCTTCAGGTCTGATAACTCAATGTCGACCCGACTGAACTCTAATTGAGTTTGTTCAACCTCTTCTATAACTTTATCTTTTGCAGTCGAATCTTCATTCAGCTTATTATTGAGGTCGGTTACCTCATTCTTCCTCTCCATCAATGTATATTTTAAGACGTTGTTATTATAAAAAAGAACATTATTGGTCTTTTTCAGGTGATCAACCCGGTGGGCAAGCCCTTATGTAACCTACATGGCATGTGCAAAGGAAAACAACAGTTAGGAAAATATTATGAAAAAATGAATCAAAAGCAATAAATTATAATTGAAACCTTACTACAACATTATGATGGGGCCCTTATTTATTGAAGGGTCTCCATGGTAAAAGATCCCATGTCGATCGTGTTAGGAGGTAACATGGTCGCTTACACAACATAATAAGTGACCTCCATATATATCTATGAACTGAGTCAATAGAAGTGAATGACTCCTTGCCTTTAATAAAGGCTATTTCCCAGGTATGGGCTCTGGTATCAGGTGGTTGGGGTGTTCTGACACAACCCTATGGTTGTGACTGAATGACCATAGGTCATTTTGTTGATGATGGAGTTAGAGGGCGAGTATTGATGGTATATTTGTCCAACCTTCTCTTTTTCAACCTGATCGGCCTACCTTTCCTTCTCCCTTTGATGCGCAAGATTGATATATTCCTTCTCCCTAAAGGTAATAACCCTATTCTTCTGTTGTGCGACCACATTCTAGGTGAAGTGGTTGACTTTTCTTCCCTTCTTCTTTTAATTGGCTCGGAAGACTGCTATATCAATCGACCTCTTTGAACCATTCTTTATCTCTTGAATATTATTCGGGAGAGGAGGAAAAGTAAAATCTTCAATGCAATTTTTTTCTCCTCTATCTCCTTCCAAAGGTGATCAGAGATGTTGGCCTCTTCATAAAAGAATAACAGGTCAATATCATCGAAAAGGAATTGACACTATCTTCAGTCTCCTCTCTCTCTTTGGCCTCTTAGTCATCGTTAGAATTGATTAGAATAACGTAGATAGATGGAGACTCCCATAAATACTCCCCCTGATGGATTCACTGGGTGCAGAGGTGGCAGTGGGAATGAACTCGTCACTAACCACATTATAATTGATAATAGTAACCTATGGTATATATGTAAAATTTTCAACCAAGTTGATGGTGAGTTCGTAATCGAGCAATATGTGGGCCTCCCTCTAATAGGGTCTCACTCCGATCGGGGTTATTCTTTTCCAAATGACATCAAGGTATCGCAAATTGACTTAATAATCCTCAGGTGTTTTATTGCACTGGATATTTACACATAAGGAAAACCAATTAGTAACAAAGCAAGTATCATAATTTACTGGTAAAAATGGTGGATGACCTACCAGGTTTCCCGACCGTTGAATAAACCTGGAAACCTTCTTAGTTCTCACCACATAAAGGCCCGATAACACAAGGATGTTCTTTTCAGTATCCTTTTGTGATCTTGGAAACCATGTGACCAAGCTATGTGAGTTATCCCTAGCTTAGAAATGATATGTGTTAGACCCAGGGAACCCCTCAGGTTGTAACAGTATATAATCTCATTGAGTTCAAGGTTGGTCCCCTAATGCTGGTTTATAAAAAATGTGCCCATAACAATCAGATTAAATATACCATTTTCATGTATCAAAAGTATTCCATAGTAACGAAGTACTTCCACCCGTAAAGGGTGGAGGGGGAAGCGAACTCCCCCACCATTATGGCCACCATCATGAAGGAAACTTCTCCGTCAAGACGGAATATGTCCTCATCTTTCGATGAAGTTCTAATGTAAACATTATTAGGAATTAGGTACCGGGTACAAAATTCCTCAAACTTATTTGTGGTAAAGACTTCTCACTTGCTCTCATGCCTAAACATAGTGAAAATATGAAGAAGAAAGGGATGAGGTAGATAAGAAATGGAAATGCTCTGGTTCAAATGGATTTTATAAAGAGAAAGAGATAGAAAATACCTTGCAATGTCGTTAATGGCTGTGGTATAAGATCTTCGAGACCTTATACCTTATGCTGCTAAAAATCACTTCAACCGACATTCGGGCACTGGGCAAGGAGCCTGCCCTAATGGCAGCACCGCCCACGCACCCATGCACAATCATTGATCATAACATCTATGATGATGGTTCACAATACCCTAGGAATAAAAATTGTGTGTGTCATGCAAATAACGATTACAACCCACTTACGTAAGTGGGCACGTGTGAAGATGGAAAATGATGGTTGAGTAAACCCGTGATAAGGTGTGTCCATACAAATGGAAAGATTGTACTAATTAGGTTAAAGAACCTAATCACCCCAACCTTATGGCAATTTAAGGGAAATGTATTCGATTACACCACTTGGGTCGACACGTGTCTCTCAGAGATTAAAAGGAATAGTCCGGCGAATACTGAGGGGGGCTAAGTACAAATCCTAGAAGATCGTCATATATCACAGGTGATTAATTATAACACAACTATAACATTTAGAGATAAGATCAAAGTAGAGAGACCTAGATTTACAGGTACCTTGTGTTTATAAATATGGGTAACCTCACCCAATTTGGGGGTATTGATTTGTATCTTGCTCACGATGACTTGGACTCTCAGCTAGCAACCTTAGCACTCCAATCGTACTCTATTCTTCCAAGAAATAAACAACTATCCCTTCATTCCTCGTGGTCATAAGTAGAACAATCTGCCGAACCACATACATCTTGTGTTCTTTATTTACTACATTCATATATCTGGGTCCAAAATATATTATTGCTTTTATCGAGGGTTTGATATTTCCTACAGAGTAATCAAAATTATTCATAAAATAGTTTCCGCAAAACTATTTTAACGACACCGGTAGTGATTGGAGCATAAAATCATCCTAGAATTCCCCGTCGATTTCAGATCAAAGCACCTCCAGTTCTCCTAAGATGGACATCTTGTTAAGATTATGATTGCGTACGGGAGTAACATCAATCATCTTGGTGTTAACTAGCCCTGACATAGCATCCAACCTTGCAGCGCGATTCGGATCCTCAAACAGATCCCTGAGGTTCATAATCATATCGTAAGCGCTTGACACGTGATGAATTTCAGAAAAATATTTACTTTACAATAGTTTAACAATTTTCAGATTAATAAATATTTAAAGAATAAATCCAAGAATATCAAATAAATGCAATCAATAAATTTAAACAATTTAGAATGCAGATATTAACACTCCACAAATATTAAGTTAATTTTCATATTTAATAAACATTAATATTATGAAATTAATTAATTAATTAATTCGAAAATTATTTTAACCTTAAAAAATAATTCTGTTAATTTTCTAAATTAATATATTTGCAAGTTAGTGCTGAAAATAAAAATCCAAGCAAGCACAAATAAAATACGCAAATAAAATGCAAAAAATAAATGACACTGTATTTTTAACGTGGTTCAGCCAAAACCCGACCTACGTCCACACGCCTAGATATTCTGGCTCCCTTGCGCTTCACTACCGTGATCCACTTAAAGGGTAGGATCAAACCACCACGTACATCCGTTTTTAAGCTAACTCCGAGATTCAAACTGCGTGGCCCACTTGCGGGTAGGAACCAATCACCGGTACATCAATTCGAAGCTTCAACAAAGCTTCAAACAAATCTGAATTTTTGGTACACTGGTTGAATAATGAAACTCCTTAAAAATACAATTTATATTCTGAGTTTATCTTCTTTAATGATTGAGCAGATGATCAAATTAATTTCTCTCTTAAATATGTAGTAGCTGAATAATAAATTTGAATGCTCTCAATAAATTTTCTAGCTCTTGCTCATGTTCTCATTCTTGTTGGTGTCTTCAATGCAGCTCTTTGAATGCTTTTAAAATGTCCTAAGAAACTAACTGTTAGACACATGCATTGTGAGCATTAAATGCTCCTAATTTTGCGAAGAGAAAATAGTTGAATATTTTATTTTCTGAATTTCCATTTATCTTCAAAAAAAAATGTGTCCGTTAAGAACTTATAATAAAATCCTAAAAAAAAGAACTAAGAGTGCACTCCAGATATCTTAAAATGACTCTGCAAAAAATTATTAGTCCAGCATAGAAATGATGTCCTGGATAATTATATTAGATATATTATATCTTTGATTCGAAGTTGGTACCAACTGACTGTTCAAACCTGACAAATATATGATTCAATTGATGAGTTATGGTTATATATAACAAGATAGTTTATAAGCATTCAAAAAAAAATTGACAGCTTTTTTTTAAAGGATATGACACATAGGGTTCTAGATTTGTACATAAGACATAAGTACAATAAGTTGTTTGATGTTAGCATGGCAGAGTAATATTTCAAGGACACAAAGTGTGCAGTAATACCCATTGAGTGTATAAAATTTTGATATATATAAAAGATTTGTACAAGATTGACTTGCTATAAAATGTTGTCCTGTTAACGCGAAAATTCTCCATCTATGAGGACCAATCAGAAAAGGACACATGTCATCCTACGTGGCAATATTCGACACCCGAGGAGAGTTGGTTGGCACCCGAGGAGAGTTAGTCGGCACCCGAGGAGAGTTGATCGGCATACCAACCAGGAAGATCAAAGGATAACTATGCATTTAATGAGCATTAATGTACATTTATACTGTAGATGACAACACATAGCATACCAAGCAATTCAACAATTAGATTCGTTGAATGTAGACATAATTTATAAATGTCTACATACAATGAATCTCTTTATCTCCCATCACTATAAATACATGTATCCCCTTAGCCAAAAAGGGGGGAGATGGGAGAGAGATCCAAGAGAACCTAGAAACCCCATACACATGATACACATCCTTTCTCTCTCTACACCCTATGGTGCTATTGTAAACCCCTGGGAATAAAATAACAGTGGACGTAGGCTTTATTCATAGCCGAACCACTTTAAAAATCTTTGTCTCTTATGTGCTTGATTGGATTGCTTTCATCTATTTATCTGTGATCATAAAAATGGGATTCGGTCCAGTTTTTTGCATCAACAGATTGGCGCCGTCCGTGGGAACGTGTTACAAGCATTGTTCTCCATCAAAAGCTAAGTTTTTATTTCCTATATGTATAATCAATTATATATTACACATACATCTTTTGGTTCAATCATGATTTTTATGTTTATATACATAAATTAATTGTCCAATTTTTATCTGCATAATGTTGCATATCATGATTTTTAAATCATAACTGCTAGATTAATTCTTATTTAGATATATGAAAAATAGTGGATTTCATAAATCATAACTTTTTGCTTGATTCTCAAGTTTCAATTTTATATCATGGAATAAATATTTTAAATGATTAAATATACCAATATATACGATGATGATAAGATTTGATAATTTTCTTTGTTGATTTTGAAATAATTTGTGAAAGATATTTGATGATTACTCAAATTCCCATTATATTTTTGTTCAAATCATGATTCTCATATGTTTATATCCATAAAATTAGAGATCAAATCAATTATATATTCTGCATACATCTTTTAATTCAATCATGATTTTATATTCACAAATTGTTGAATCTAATTTTACAAATCTGCATAAATGTACATTTCATAATCACAAAGTTTGAGAAATTTGTGTACATATTATATTATTTCTTCTTTAAGGAGATAAAATAATTTCTCTATATTCATAAATCTCTTTTATATGAGTATATACAAATTTGATTCATTTGGAAATCTTTTAATTTAGTCATAATTTTTATATGCACTAACTGTGTGATCGATTTCAATTTGGGGATCTGGTGAATTTTAGACTCATAAATATTATACAAATCCTTGCATCTATGGATCCACTTGAAGATTTTCTGAACAAATATGTTAGGATATGGATAAGCATTAAGAACGATTATGTATTTTCCATTCCGATATTAACATGAATTGAATCAGACCCATTTTCTCTCTCTTCAAGAAAACTATGTTCTCTGCACAAATAATCATATTATGTAATTGTGTTGATACGATCAATTTTATCAATATACGAATAATAAATTATATGTTGTACATACATACATACATCTTTTGATTCAGTCATGCTTTTTATGATTATAAACATAAATTAGTTGTCTAATTTTTCATTTATCAAATCTGCAAAATATTGCAAATCACGATTTTATTAAATTAGTGGATCGATTTTTATTTCAAATATGAATAAACGAAAATTTCATAATCACAAGTCCGTTAAATATTTTTATGGAGACACGTTTATGTACATCATATTTTTATGAGAACACGAGATATTTTGATTGTTATCTCTCATATTATTATCTGGAAATTTAAATTGTCCAATATTGAAGCCAATGCACACTATATATTGGTCGGCTGAATAATTATTATAATCGTAATTTTTATATGATTCAGCCTCAACAGGTGCTCAGGAAAAATTATCTGCCCAGTAAAATTCTTGGATGCTCATCAACAGCACATAAAGACCTTAAATTGTTATCTCTCATATTATTATCTGGAAATTTAAATTGTTCAATATTGAAGCCAATGCACACTATATATTGGTCGGCTGAATAATTATTCTAATCATAATTTTTATATGATTCAGCCTCAACAGGTGCTCAGGAAAAATTATCTGCCCAGTACAATTCTTGGATGCTCATCAACAGCACATAAAAACCTTAAAAGGTCAATACCGAACAAAAAACAACGCAGCTAGACTGCACACAACACAGCAGCAAGACTGTAAACAACAATTCATTTGGCACCATCAGATTAATTTCATACATGCCCCAATCCTGGGCATAGAGCTTCATACTTGACTTAATCGAGTTAAGAGTAGGATTGAAGAAGTTCGAGGCAGTGCCATCTACAGTACATCAGTGCCTAAAATTTTCAACTAATTTTGGAGTAGGAGTTGTGAAAGGTGATCAAAAAGTAGCTCGGGAATGTTATTATTCATCTGCCGAGCAAGAGGAGCTGGAGGAGTCGAGGAAAAAGACTACTACTTATCAAGTGGATGAAGGTGTAGAAATTGAAATATTGGATCCTAGAGATGAGTCGCAACTCATGAAGGGTCAAGTGGTGAAAGCTACTGAAAATATCATTCTGGACGACGAGCACCCTTAACGAACTACTCAAATATGTTCGTCGTTGGAAGCCTCATTAAAACAATAATTGATAACTTTCCTTAGAAGCAGAAGACAAACTTTTGCATGGAGTCGTGAAGATATGCCAGGGATAGACCCAAACTTCTTATGTCACGAAGTCAATGTGAATAAGGAGATCAAGCCTATGAAGCAGAGAAGAAGAGTATTCAGTCCCGAGAAGAATCAAGCTATACAGGAGGAAGTCGAGAAGCTCCGGAAAGCTTGTTTCATTGAAGATGTTAAATATCGAGACTGGTTAGCAAATGTGGTGATGGTAAAAAAGAAGAATAACAAGTGGAGGATGTGTGTAGACTTCACCGACCTCAATAAAGCATGCCCAAAGGATCACTTTCCGCTGCCCCGAATTGATCAACTAGTCGATGCTACCTCGGGACACGAGCTGCTGAGCTTCATGGATGCTTATTCTGGTTACAATGAGATTAAAATGAAACCTGAAGATAGGGAGAGTACTTCTTTCATTACCCATAGGAAAACTTATTGTTATAATGTTATGCCTTTTGGTTTGAAAAATGTAGGTGCGGCATATCAGCGGCTGATGAACAAGGTCTTTGCTGAACAAATCAGTTGCAATATGGAAGTCTATGTTGACGATATGCTGACAAAGAGAAAGAAAGTTGCCGATCATCTAGTTAACTTAGGCCAGACCTTTGATCAACTAGATAAATATCAAATGAAGCTGAACCCGACGAAGTGCATATTTGGAGTTCGAGAAGGCATGTTTCTCGGGTACATTGTCAATCAACGAGGCATTGAAGCAAATCCTGAAAAGATCAAAGCCCTATTAGGGTTGCGATCTCCAACGACGAAGAAAGAAGTACAGAGTCTTACTGGACGAGTAGCAACACTCAACAGATTTGTATCGCGAGCAATTGATAGATGTCTCCCATTCTTCACAACGCTCCGAAAGACTTTTGAGTGGAATGATGAATGTGAGAAGGCCTTTCAAGACTTGAAGAAATACCTGGGAGCACCTCCACTGTTGTCCAGGCCGGTGATGGGAAAAAATTATACTTGTATCTAGCAGTATCGAAGAATGCAGTTAGCTCGGCGTTGATAAGAGTGGAGAATGGAGTGCAAAAACCAATTTATTACACGAGTAAGGCCTTTCGAGGAGCAGAAATCAGATATCCGAGGCTGGAAAAATTAGCACTGGCGTTGATTGAGGTAAGTAGGAGAATGAGGCCATACTTCCAGGCTCATACCATAGTAGTATATAATGATATGCCATTAAGGAAAGCCCTTCATAAACCAGAAAAATCAGGAAGATTGATGTATTGGGAAATAGAGCTCGGTGAATATGATATAGTTTATGAACCCAGATCATCGCTAAAAGGGCATGCTTTAGCAGATTTTATAGCAGAGTTCACCTATACTGATACCCCCGAGGAGCAAAAGTTGCTCGCTGATCAACCTGTGGATGTTACAGAATCAACAGACACAAGCTCAGACCAACTCCGGTTGGTAAAAGGGCGAGTGGATGTTACAGGATCATCAATTTCGAGCTCAGACCAACTCCGGTTGGTAAAAGGGCAAGAAAATATGATCGACGAGGAGCAAGAAATATCAGGGGAGGATGAAAGGAAGCAACAAATATTTCACCGAGGAACTCTTTCAGATCAGAAATTTGAAGATGAGTTACCTATATGGAGGCTATATGTAGATGGTTCATCTTGCACAACAGGCTGTGGGGCAGGGATCATTTTGAACAGCTCGGACGAGGTCGACATGGAATACATCCTACGATTCCAATTCAAATCTTCCAATAATGAGGTTGAGTATGAGGCCATGATTGCAGGTCTTAATTTGGCAAAAATTATGGAGGCGCAACAGGTTATTGTCTTAAGTGATTCTCAATTGATCGTAAGCCAAATGTTGGGAATATATGCAGCCAAAGGAGAATCAATGATTATGTATCATACAAAGGTGATGGAGTTGGTATCAGAATTTATTGCTATTCAGCTGGTCAGAATACCAAGAATGGAGAATGCGAGAGTAGACGCCTTAGCTCGATTAGCATCAGCTACTCGTACCGAGCTACGAAGAATAATCCCAATTGAAGTTTTAGTTGGTCGGAGTATAGATGAAGATCTGACGATGAATTTTATTACCCTTGATTTAGGACCATCTTGGATGGATCCCATCAGGGCATATATTAAGGAGGGAGAATTACCAATTGATAAGCTCGCAGCCAAGAAATTGAAGTTTAAAGCTGCTCGGTATGTATTAATTAACGATATTCTATATAGACGAGGAATTATGGCAGGTTTGCAAAGATGTGTGCATCCCACCGAGGTGAAAGATTTGATTGAAGAGGTCCATGAAGGGTCTTGTGGAGCCCATGTAGCAGGTCGGACGCTTTTGTAAAGGATGATGACGCAGGGGTACTACTGGCCAACGATGAGAGCTGATTGTATAGCCTATGCCAAGAAATGTGACAAGTGCCAGCGCTTTTCCTCCATCCGAAGAAATCCACAATCATTGTTGAGACCCATCACTTCCCCTTGGCCATATTCCATGTGGGGAGTAGATCTGGTCGGTCCACTGCCAACGACCAGGGGAAGGTTCAAATACCTCGTCGTCGCAGTGGATTATTTTACTAAGTGGGTAGAAGCGGAGCCTCTCATTGATATGACGTACGACAAGGTGTACCAATTTATCTGGAAGAATATCATCTGTCGATATGGTCTTCCTCATGCCTTCATCATAGACCATGGAACACAATTTGACAACGAGGAGTTCGCTGCCTATTGCCACCAGTCCAATATCTTAAAGATCCACTCGGCACCAGGACATCCTCAAAGCAACGGACAGACTAAAGTGACGAACAGAACACTGCTAAATGGATTGAAGAAAAGACTAAGTGACGCAAAAGCAAACTGGATCAACGAGTTAAAGTCAGTACTATGGGCTTATCGTATTACTCCCCAAGAAGCAACTGGAGAATCACCATATATGCTGGCGTTTGGAAGTGAAGCTGTTATACCTGCTCCTTTTATTAAAAAATTTTTGGGGAATACTAGTGCTACACACTACTCGGCAAAACTCGACAAAGCTCAGACTACTCAATAAAAATATTCCTAAAAATGCCAACCTCGGTTGGTTAGGAAACAAAATATTCCTAAAAATGCCAACCTGTTTGGCTAGGAAATAAAATATTCCTAAAAATGCCAACCTCGGTTGGTTAGGAAACAAAATATTCCTAAAAATGCCAACCTGTTTGTCTAGGAAACAAAATATTCCTAAAAATGCCAACCTGTTTGGCTAGGAAACAAAATATTCCTAAAAATGCCAACCTGTTTGGTTAGGAAACAAAATATTCCTAAAAATGCCAACCTGTTTGGTTAGGAAACAAAATATTCCTAAAAATGCCAACTTATGTTGGTTAGGAAGTACATATATTCTCGAAAATGCCAACTTATGTTGGTCAGGAGGTAAATATATTCTCGGAAATGCCAACTTATGTTGGTCGGGAGGTAAGATTATTCCAGAAAGCGCCAAAGTTGCTCGTAGAGGAAAAATCCACTAACTATGGCTGGTCGGGGATAAAAACCCACTAACTGTAGTTGGTCGAAAAGGAAAATTTACCGACCTTGGTTGGTCGGAAACATTTTATGAAAACGAGAAAGTGATCGAGCAACATTTTTGATACTCGTAACTTTTTTACTAAGTTGGTCGACAAACAAAACATCATTTTTATCAAATGGTTACCACAAATTCAAACTAGTCGACAATAAGTTGATTGACAAACAACACAATATTGTTATCTTTTTAACAGTTACATATGCACAGATGTAAAGTATTTTACAAGACAATAGCAATTAAGATTGCGAACAAAAATGAAAGTCTTTCATTAAAATCAAAAACAAAATACATCAGGAATGAAATACAAATTTATTACATCAATATTCCCATTCTATTGGTTTCTTCCCCTCTGGTTTTGAAACATGTTCCTCGCCAGCAGGTGGATCATTTAAAGAAAGAGGAGAATTTATGAAGTTAAGATCTTTGAGCATCCTGATATTCATCACGGATGGTCGATCTAGGAGGTGCTCGATAAAGTATTTGTTCATTTGGGGGCTTCTATTACTGATATATTTGTTCATTTGGTGGCACATTCTTATAACATCATGCAGTCGAGCACCAAATTCAACTTCACAAACTCACACGGAGGCGTATTCAGAAGTTCAAGAGGTACATTCAGAAGTTCAGGAGGCATATTCAGGAGTTATTATGCACATACTATTGAAGTTTAGAAGTTAAATTTAGCATCTACAGCACTGAGATCTTTACTACTACTACTACTATCCCGACCAATATTGAAGAAGAAGTTGTATGAAAATGTTTCGAAGTCCGCCACTAGCTTGGTACTAATCAAATTGAAGAGTTGGGTTCAAAAGCTAGTATGTTACTCGACAAAGTATCATAAATCAGAAGAATCAAGCACGTGAAGTTAGCACTCAGTGGCTCGGCACAGGAGGCAGTTGGTCGGCTAGCGAACCAATCAACATACTTGAAGATTATGATAAGCTACAAGCTGCATACTATGGCATGGCTGCAACTAAATTCCCAGGGGTGATACATAGCACACGGAGTTCCTCAAAAGAAAAATTATCAACCATCGATCAGCCTGCATCATATGTCGTCCAGGAGATAATGCACTTTATGTTGAACAAATCAAGAAGGTAGATCAAGAATTTCACGAGCACCGAGCAACACTGCAGAATAAATACTCCATCCTTTCAAGTAAACCATCAAGCATGGAGCATTGGGGGCTTCTGTTAACGCAAAAATTCTCCATCTACGAGGACCAATCAGAAAAGTACACATGTCATCCTACGTGGCAATATTCGACACCCGAGGAGAGTTGGTCGGCATCCGAGGAGAGTTGGTCAGCACCCGAGGAGTGTTAGTCGGCACCCGAGGAGAGTTAGTCGGCACCCGAGGAGAGTTGATCGGCATACCAACCAGGAAGATCAAAGGATAACTATGCATTTAATGAGCATTAATGTACATTTATACTGTAGATGACAACACATAGCATACCAAGCAATTCAACAATTAGATTCGTTGAATGTAGACATAATGTATAAATGTCTACATACAATGAATCTCTTTATCTCCCATCACTATAAATACATGTATCCCCTTAGCCAAAAAAGGGGGAGATGGGAGAGAGATCCAAGAGAACCTAGAAACCCCATACACAAGATACACATCCTTTCTCTCTCTACACCCTATGGTGCTATTGTAAACCCCTGGGAATAAAATAACAGTGGACGTAGGCTTTATTCATATCCGAATCACTTTAAAAATCTTTGTCTCTTATGTGCTTGATTGGATTGCTTTCATCTATTTATCCGTGATCATAAAAATAGGATTCGGTCCAGTTTTTTGCATCAACATCTGAGTTTTAATAGAACAAATGCATAACCTTTCAAAATGGACTTGTTAAGGTTATTTACTATATATAACAATGACGGTATATAAAAAAAATCTTGGAGAATATATGTGTAAGTGATATCAAACTTGTAAATGTACCAGCAAATATATATAAAATATGCGGCCACCAATTACTGGTTTAATGATCCAAAAAAAATAAATAAACTTTTTATGTGAATGTATAAAGGCATGTATGCATAATGTGTAGTTATCAACACAAAGTTTACAAAGAACAAAATCTGCCAAAGCAGTTGGCACACGGCTCGAGGTCATCTAGCAGGTACATTTCGTGGCCTAACGTCGTCGTGTAAAGCATTGAACAATTATATATAATACCAACCACATGCTCCACCCATATCTTGTCCAAAGCACGACAAGATCGGACACACACACACACACACACACACACACACACACACACACACACATATATATATATATATATATATATATATATATATATATATATATATATATATATATATATATATATATATATAATGTGGGAGTTAATAGGATGGCTTTAGGTGTGGGGGGAATAATTTGCCCAATGTAAACTAGGGTTCAATTAGAGAAATTGAGTTGTCCGAGATAGTTATAAAAAAGCGTTTAGAATGTTTTTATATATAATATATACCAGGTAGGATAAGTTAGAGTTGTAAACTAATTATAGATGTATTTCACCATTAGGAGGTATTAACGTTAAGATAGCAAAAAAAAAATAAAGTAGGCATATAGATATCTTTATAGGTTAAAAAGATGTATATATATAACTTTCATTGCTTTTAACATAAGTGATGGACATTCATAGTTGAGGTACACTATGTAATAAGAATCTACGAATTTTTTTTTACTAACAGTTCATATATATGTAGGATATAGCAAGAGAAAAAAATAGCGCGTAAGAAATTATATGTAGTTAGACAAAATTTTTTTTATAACATAGTTATATACAATAGTGTGTTTGTGTGACTACTTATATTTTTGTGTACACTACTAGAAAAGTATTTACATAAAATATATGTATAATTATTATATAAAATATGTAACTATGTAACTTACTCAATATATATGATTAACACATAAGTGACTATAAACGACATATGTATACAACTAAATAAAACCAACATTATATATATTCTAAACTAAGAAATATTTACATGATACACAATAAAAATATGTTTGGAATCATCAAAATCAATATATTACATTAAACTAAAATGTACATTAATTATTATTAAAATAATTAAATATTAATTAGGGATAAGTAATATTTTCGTTTAACAATCTCCCCCTCTTTGATGATGCCAACCAATGATTCACAATAATCCATACAATGTATAAAAGTAAGCACAAATGAGTGAATCATACATACTTCTCCCCCTTTTGACATTATCAAAAAGATTTTTCAATTTAAATCGAATGCCAAAGGTAAAAATGTGAATCTCCCCCTATCAAAAATAATTCGTGCATGGGATTCAACCATAAGTCGCAAAGGGCATAAAATTTTCAATACGCACATGTGTCATCATATATTTTCTTATAGCAAGTACTTGATTCATGAGATAGACAAGAATAACATCAAATAATGCATGTCACCAAAATAATAAAATCCATAATATCAAGAACATAATGGTGAATATATCACAACTCAATATTTTTCAAATAATTTGAATAAGGCACAACATGAGTGAGAATATAGCGACATGAATTTTTCGTTGTTCATACTTTGCCATTTTCAAGATACGAGTATAAATTATTTTCAAAATATTCAATACTATTGCAATATCCATAATAACGCATAAAAAATCATGATCAAGCATATTTCTAATAATAAATAATTTTCCACAAATAATTTCCAATAAACATTTATCTCCCCCTAAGGGATACCAATGAAGGCATATATGCATATAATAAATATGGTGCATCTTTTTGCTTCATAATCTCATTTTTAACAAGTAAAAAAAACATTCACAAGTCATAACAATTTCAATAATCATATGATTTTCAATTAAGCACAAATATCTCAAGTGTTAATTTCTTTCAACAATATTATTTTTCATGAAAGTTAATAGATCAATTTTCAAGTAATGAACATATCATGAGACCAAATAAAATAAACTCAATTTTTTTTCCAGATTGTTAACTAGATATAAGCTAATAAAAAATCCATATTTTCATATTTTCAACAAATTTATATTTTCAATATATTTCAAACACTCGATAATCATATGATTTTTTAAGTGACCACAAATAACACAAATGATTCTAAAAAATTATATTCTTCATGAATGTCAATAATATTAAAATAATGGCTCTAATCATAATAAATATAGCTCATTAAGATTAATATGTTCATATCATCAAAATGAATGAGTGAATGTCTCAATATTAACATGTAGCTCATATAACTAGTGTACTAGAATATTCTCAAATGACATTTTCGTTTCAAATATGATACAATAAAGACATGAATTAATCCAATATTATTATTTACAAAAATATGTCAAGATGTAACACATAAAAATATGAATTTTCATCTAAAAAAATTTATCATCATAATCAAATGTATGTATCATACAACATAAAATCGTTAAGAATAATAAATATACAAATCTACATATGAAGACTAGATTATCATCAACAAGCTCATATGCATTAACTAATATTCTATACATGGAAATATATCAATTAAGATCATAAAATTACATAATCAAGAATCGTAAGATAGGAAATTCAATATTCAAGAAGGGTGTTCCTTACCACCTTAGCAATACCGAAGATATATCCGTGAAAATTTCTCCAAGTGTGGCATTTCCAACAATAGGCAATGATACTTGAAATTTGTAATGATACTAAATCACATGCCTTTAAAGTCCACATCCTATCTCAAAATGCAACCTACACAACTTTGAAAATTTCCTCTTTTGGTACCCAAAATATGTTAGGACCATAGGGGTTAGTATACATTTTAGTTCCTTTAGGAATCCAACATAATTTTTTTTTACTAAATTTACATGGACACAAATATGAAAAATGTGTGTCTACCACAATAAGTGCACAATGAGTTTACTTGATGATTGAAATAGTTTTAAATTTTTTTTCTCATTTTCATTAGTGTTGTAACCAATTTCGAATTTATCAAACATCCATCTCTAACTACCTAACAACTTGTCTAAATAATCTCCATCATTTACAAAATTTGACAAGATAGGCAATAGGGTGTCAACTTTTTTTTTTCAATTCTGAATTTTCAATTTTAAGTTTCTCAAAGGATATGCTATTAGTATTTTCTATTTTTGAAATTTTAACTTCTTTTCTTAAAGAATGATTTTCTAATTTCAACTCATTAATTTATTTTAAATATAAATCACATTTTGTAGATAATAAAGAATGAGACTTTTTAAGTTCAATATATTTATTTTTAAATTCTTCAAAACTTTCACATAATTCATCAAAAATATTTTTTAAAGCATCATAATCATCAACATCATCATTATCACTATCACTATCACTAGAAGTTTCAAGGTTAGAATGTATCCCATTTTCCATAGCCATGAAACAAAGATGTGCAACTTCATTTTTATTTAAATTTTCATCGAAAGAGCTGTCGGAGTCACTCCACGTTGTGCCCTTCAATGCCTTCTTCCATTTCTTATACTTTGGACAATTAGGCTTAATATGTCCAACTTCATCGCAATGATAACATCTTAATTCAGATTTGGAATCATCATTGAACTCTTTTGAAGAATTTTTCCTTCTTCTTTCCTTAGCTTTCTTTTTGGAGGAAATATATTTTTTGAAATCTTTCGCCAATAAGGAAATATCATCGTCATCTTCACTTTCTACATCCTTGCTTGAAGATTTGAAAGCAATAATTTTGTTTGCCTTTGGTTTTTCTTCTTCAACAAATTCCTCGAGTTCCATCTCATGAGTGATTAAAGAACCCAATAGCTCATCAAGAGAGATAGGTCTTTCTCTTATTGCTTATTTGATAGCCAACTTTTTGGTTATCCAAGTTGTAAATAATGACTTGAGAATTTTACACACCAACTCATTATTAGTATATATTTTTCCAAGAGATTTAAGACCATTGATAATATTTGTAAACCTAGTGAACATATGAGAAATAGATTCATCAGATTTCATCTTAAATAACTCATAACTATGAACAAGCTTGCTGATTTTATCTTCTTTAACTTGACTTGTTCCTTCATAAGTAACTTCTAATATATCCCAAATTTCTTTAGCAAATTCACAACAAAAAATTCTATTATACGCATTTACATCAAGTGCACAATGCAAAATATTCATAGCTTTGGCATTTATTTGAATTTTCTTAATATCAGCGTCATTCCATTTATTTTCATCTTTCGGAACAGAAACATTATTTACCATTTTCATAAGAACAAAGGGACCATTTATTATGACTCTCCAAACTTCATAATCATGTGACTGAATAAAAAATTTAATTCTATTTTTCCAATAGTTATAATTATTTTCAGAAAATAGAGGAAGTTTAAAAATGGATTGGCCTTCACCAAAGGATGTTGTAACATATGCCATTGATCTTTAACTCTAAGATTGTTAAATCCAAAAATAATTAGAGCATTGCTCTGATACCAATTGTTGCCCAGATTATACTCAAGAGGGGGGGGGGGGGTTGAATTGAGTTTTTACAAAAATTTTAAGTCAAATTAAAATTTCAGAAAAATATTTAATTTACAATAGTTTAACAATTTAAAATTAATAAATCTTTAAAGAATAAATCCAAGAATATCAAATAAATTCAACCAATAAATTTAAACAACTTAGAATGCAGATATTAACACTCCACAAATATTAAATTAATTTTCGTATTTAATAAAAATAATATTTTAAAATTAATTAATTAATTTGAAAATTATTTTAACCTTAAAAAATAATTTTGTTAATTTTTGAAATTAATATATTTGCAAGTTAGTGCTAAAAATATAAATCCAAGAAGGTACAAATAAAATAAGCAAATAAAATGCGAAAAATAAATGGCACCGTATTTTTAATGTGGTTCGGCCTAAACCCGGCCTACGTCCATGCGCCTAGAGCATCAGACTCCCTTGTGCTTCACTACCATGATCCACTTAAAAGGAATTATCAAACCATCGCGTACATCCGTTTGCAAGCTAACTTCGAGCTTCAAACTCCTTGGCCCACTTGCGGGTAGGAACCAATCACCGGTACATCAATCCGAAGCTTAAACAAAGCTTCAAACAAATCTGAATTTTTGGTACAATGGTTGAATAATAAAACTCCTTAAAATTACAATTTATATTCTGAATTTCTTTTTTTCAATAAATGATGTTGGTGTAGGCACAAGTCTTCTTCTTCAATGATTGAGCAGATGATAAAATTAATTGCTCTCTTGAATGTGTAGTAGCTGAATAATAAATTTGAATGATTTCAATAAATTTTATAGCTCTTGCTCATGTTCTTATTCTTGTTGGTGTCTTCAATGCAGCTCTTTGAATGCTTTTAAAATGTCCTCAAAAACTAGATGTTAGGCATATGCATTGTGAGCATTAAATACACATAATTTTGCTGAGAGAAAATAGTTGAATATTTGATCTTCTAAATTTCCATTTTTCTTCTCAAAAAACTGTGGTCGTTAAAAACTCATAATAGAATCCTAAAAAAAAGGAACTGTGAGTGCACTTTAGATATCTTAAAATGACTTTGCAAAAATTTATTAGTCCAGCATAGAAATGTTGTCTGAGATACTTATATTAGATATATTATGTCTTTGATTCCAAGTTGGTACCAACTGACTGTTCAAACCTCATAAATATATGATTTAATCGATGAGTTATGCTCAAATATGACAAGAGAGTTTATAAGCCCTAAAAAAAATTGACAGCTTTTTTTAAAGGATATGACCCGCAGGGTTCTAGATTTGTACATCAGGCATAAGTATAATAAGTTTGTTAATGTCAACATGGCAGAGTAATATTTCAAGGACACAAATAGTGCGGTAATATCCAATAAGTCGTCTAATTCAAGATTAAACTATCTAAACGGATCCGAACAGTTTATTAAAGAAACTCTTTTCTTAAAACAAATTTCTTAACATAAGATGTGTAAAACAGTATGCACAAGTTATTTAAGGTATAGGTTTACCAGTTTTGAAAACCAAAACTTATAAAGAAATCAAATCAACACAGCCTCAAGAAAGGGATGAGATGAAGAAGAAGTATACAAGTACAATTTTTAACGTGGTAAAACCCCACACAATTGGGGAAACATCCACGGAGGTCTCTACACCATAAAAGCAAAAATCCACTAACATAGAGTAACAATTTACAAACTATATAACAATAAAGACACACAATCAAACCTAATTCTAAGTTAAAAAATGTACCAAATCCTTTGGATTTTCTGACTTCTCCCAAGGCTCTGATGTTGTTGATATTATGTCAGCTTTGTAACTCCACTCCTTTTAGCTTTACGTCGACTCAAAAATCCAAAATCTCAATACCAACACTTTTTAGCGTAGTAGTGTGAATGTGTAAGTGGTGATGTGCTCTAAATCACATGCATGCAACCCACACACACTTAATTACAGACAAGATGCTAATCAAATTACAAACAGATCACAAATATGTAAAGATTTCTAAAATCAGTTTAATCGAAACTATCAGACTTTGGATCTTTCAATATATCCACAGATCAAGAGGGAATATTGCTATATACACAAGCCAAGATCCTAAACACTTTCTTATTTTGAAAATATACAGACTATTTCACAAAATGTGAAATATGTGAAAGTGTAAACCCCCAATCAAGTTCTTAAACTAGATCTGGGTCTGAATGTTCAAAGAAACTAAAATCAGAAACTATTTTGTTGGTTTTAGGGTTTGAAAACATAACAGTTGAAGATACCCAACAAAACTATGATTTCTCGAAACAAGAAATCAAATCTAAGAAAGATAGACTTGAAAATGTATCACATAATTTCAATCTCAGTTTTCTATGAAAGAAAATGAGATCAAACTTTTGTGATTAAGTTGGAAAAGAGGTTTGTACAGAAGAGGAATGGCCTTCATAACTCTCGAACTAACACTCTCTCAGAAATGATTTTCGAGTGAGATTTGGCCGGAGTTTAGTTTAGGGTTTTCATTTTCTCTCTTATTTCTTTCTCTCTCTCTCTCTCTCTCTCTTTATTTTCTCTTAGAAGTGAGGTAAACAAAAGATTGTAATTGCAACACATATGTCATGTAATTATACTAAGCCATGGAAGCCTCTGGAACTTCGAAGTAAATGAATGGTCGTGATTAAGTCTTAAGAGATCGAGGTAAATCTGATGGCTACCAATGCACCGAAATTATAAAGACTCTTATTGGTTTAAATGAAAACACAAGGATCAGGTAACAATGCATGTATGCCATATATTACAATCAAACACAAGTATGTGAGGGAAAGAAAACCCAAATCCAACCGTTGTTAGTCTAACACGTGTAAGGCTGAGATGGCGTATAAGATGCGTGTTTTAGAACTTACAGAAATATAATTTGCACCCACACAATTATCAAGAACATTTGGTTTCTACCCAAGCAAGTTTTTTAACAGCTTAAAGAATTTACAAATCAACTCACAAACTTTGTAAAAGTCATTTTTAATTTCTAAAAATTATTTAAACAAACTTAGAAATTATTTAAAATATCCCAAAAATTATGGAAAAATTATTTTAAAGGGATTTAACTCACACACACCCATATTATGAAGAATGAAATCTCATATGCAACACATAAATGATCCTAGGTGTGGTGTTGGTGTTTATACCTTTGGTCTATTAGAGGAAATTGAATGTAGAGTTTGAAGGCTTGTTGGTTAAAATGGATATGACTCAATTTTGTAACTATTTCCAAACTAGATGAGCACCTATATAATATAGACTCAAGTGAGTCAAAGATATAGGGTGCTTCAATCTCCCCCTTTGGAAATATGAGACAAAATCTCGTTTGAGTCATCAAAGACTCGTAGGGATACAAAAGAAATAAGAAAAACCTATTCCTATACATAAATTCTATCTACCCAATATCTTAGAAAGAGAAAATACACAACTCAACTAGATAGATATCAATACACTATCAAAATGCTGTTGTAAATGAAGGTACTGATTCCTGAAATTAAGATGACTAAGATCAAAATTTTTAGTTGAGAATAAAACAAGATGTCCAAGAGGACTCAAATTTCTCCCCCATTTTGTCTCAAATGGACAAAGGGCAAAGAAAAATAAGTATGAAATAATAAATCATTATTCTGCCATAACCATACCAATATATTTGTGCAAAGATTCAAATCAAAGATAATCGAATGCTTTAGTAAATAGGTCAGCTAATTGCAATTCAGTAGGTAGGTAATTAATTTCTAACTCTTTATATTCAACTAACTCGCGTATGAAATGATATCTGATTTTAATATGTTTGGTATGAGAGTGCTGAACTAGATTTTTAGAAATATTAATCGCGCTTTGATTGTCACAATAGAGATGTAACTTATCTTCAGTTATACCGTAATCTTTCGGCATTTGCTTTAACTAAAGTAATTTAGCACAACAACTTCTTGCGATAATATATTCGGATTCGGCAGTAGACAAGAAATTGCAATTTTTTTCTTACTACTCCATCCCACCAAATTGTTACCAATGTAGTAACCTGCTCCTGAAGTACTCTTACTATCATCGATACACCCGAACCAACCAGCATCGGTGTAATCTACTATAGTACTAGAAGTACCTTTAGTGTACCAAAGTCCTAAGTTTAGAGTGATTTTAATTTATTTGATAATTCTTTTAATGCATAAGAGATGACTCTCTTTAGTATTGTTTTGATAACGAGCACACACCCAGACAGAGTACATGATATCAGAACGGGAGGCAGTAAGATAAAGTAAGCTTCCTATCATACTACGGTATAAGGTACAATCAATGACTTTACCATTCTCATATTTTGAAAGTTTAACCGAAGTACTCATAGGAGTCCTAACTTCTTTAGCTGTTTCTAGGTCAAACTTCTTGACAATATCTAAAGCGTATTTAGATTGCGATACAAATAATTCATCTGAATTTTGTTTAACTTGGAGCCCTAAGAAGAATTGTAACTCCCCCATAAGTGACATTTGAAATTCTTTGTGCATAATGTCCGAGAAGGTCTTAACTTCTAAAGGGTAGGTGGATGATATCGTCAATATAAACTTGGTCTATAGTAATATTGTTGTCAAAATGTTTGACAAATAAGGTTTGGTCATTCCCTCCTCTCCTAAAATCGTTGTCTAAAAGAAAGGTGGATAGCCGTTCATACCAAGCTCTAGGAGCTTGTTTTAACCCATAAAAAGCCTTTTTAAGACAATAGACATAATTTGGGTGATGAGGGTCAATGAACCCTTTGGGTTATTCTACGTAGGTCTCCTCAGTTAAAATTCCGTTAAGGAAGGTTGACTTAACATCCATTTGATATAGTGTGAAGTGTAAATAACAAGCTATTACAAAAAGTAAGCAAATAGATTCGAGTCGAGTGACAAGAAAAATGTTTCCTCAAAATCTATATCTTAAATCCGAGAGTATCCTTGGGCAACTAATCTAGCTTTATTCCAAATAATCATCCCAGATTTATCTGTTTTATTTTTAAAAATCCAACATGTGCTGATAACCCTTTTATTTTCAGGCCTGGGTATAAGATACCATACATCATGAATGACATATTGAAGAAGATCCTCCTGCATAGAACTGTAACAACCAGCCCTTTTGAAGACGATTAAATTCCATAATTAAAAATAAATTGGAATTTGGAGAATTTTCTTAAATAGTAATTTTAAGATTTTCGAGGATTAAATGAGTTTCGAAGGATGTTGTGATTATTTTTGGGACTGTATAGGTCGAAATATTTTAATTATATGTCGCCGTGGAGAAAAGCGACACGAGGTAAGATTTTTAATTAGAAAACCCGCATTTATTTATTTTGGGTTGGAATAGTGATTTGCGGTCAAGTACATCGGATGGGAATTTCGACAGCGCCATGATTCTCAGAATGGTCGAGATATTCGGAAAAGAGTGTCCGATAGTCGAAAATGAGTTTCGGGTAATTTTAGAGGTAAAAGTAACTCGTAATCGGGTAAACGAGTCGTTTTTGGGTTTTAAGGGGTTAAACCCTTTTCTTTCTATATAAAGAGAGGGAGAGGGAGAAAAAGAGAAAGAAAGAAGAGAGAGAGAGAGAGAAGAGAGAGAGGAAGAAGAAAAGAGGAAGAAAATGGGAGATTCCGGCCTACCTCCGCGGGATTCGGCTCGACGTCGTCAGATTATATCCAAGAGGCAAGTGTTTACTTGCTTTATTTATCTTTTTGCATAAATATCTCATACCGTAGTTTGGTATAAACAAACCCTAATGGTTTTGGGGTGGGTTATCATGGATAAAACGGGTTTTTGGGAGTTAAAACAATTAAACCCCAAATAATATTTCAATTTATGGAACTTAGGTTTTAACCTAAATTAATTGGTGGTTTTGGGTTCTAGGATGTTTAGAAACCTTAATATATGTGTATTTGTAGTTGGTTGAGGTTGTAAGACGTTGGGTGAGGCGACAAAAGCTTGGGAGAAGCTTTAATGGCCGAAATCGTCTCGGAGAAGACGATGAATAGTAATCTGTCACTTTAGGGGGCCATTTTGGCCAGGAAAAGAATTGATTCAGCTTTCGGCCAAAACACGAAAGTTGTAGATCTTTTCAATACGGTCGCATGGGTGCCAACCGCGTATTTTTCTGATTTTTTTACGATTTGATATGATTTTTACAAGATGGCAGCTCCGGGTTGAAATCATCAACTCGGAAATCAAATCGGGAATTGGAAAAGTTACGGCTAGAATAAATTTCGTAGATGTTAGGGATAATTTTTGGTGTAGTTTATAAACCCCGTTAATGAATTTGGGTTTGCAAGAATAAATCCGACTTATAGTTTAAATGGTGAGTGGATTAAATTTTGGGGTTTGGGGTTATATAAAACCCTAAACAGATTTGGGATTTTCAGACAAGCCGAATCGATTCGGACAGGCCGAATCGATTCGGTAAGAGACAGTTTGAAAGTAGAACCATTTCGAATCGATTCGGACAGGGTGAATCGATTCGGTGGCCAGCGAATCGATTCGGTCCTGGCGAAATTTTGAGGTTTTCTCCTTTTAAGTTTGGGGATACTTAAATTATGGTTTTGGAGATTATTATAGGAGTTTCTACATGGAATATTAGGACTCCTAGATGATGATTGAGGAGGATAAGAAAACCTCGGATTAATTTAGAGTGTGATCCGGGGTATGGAGTTAATTAATGTTTTGGGATAAGAGACATTCGGGTTGATGTATAAGTCCGTAAATGAAATTAAGGTATTTTTGTTAGTTATAAAAGTAAGATAATACTTTGGGTTTAGTATCATGCATATATGAATGCATGATTATGATTCCTTGAGGGAATCTTTGGGATTAAGGGTCATCGATAGATGGTTTGGCAAATATGGCCATTTTTATATATTCAGGTAGGAATATATGGTATATATATACTATGTGATTTAAGTATATATATGAATTAAGATAAATGACTTTTGAAAATGTAAATATAAATGTTTTCAAAAAGGAAAGATAATTGATTTTCTTAATTAATAAAAATGAGGATACACACCTCTCTAAATCGCTATCATAAGGGAAGTTGCGTGCGTATGGTGAAGCCCCCTAACAAATTAACGCAGGGTGGATATAGTCCTATAGGCCATATGAGCGTTTGTTGTATTTTTTCTGCACTGGTTAGGAGATTTCGGGTGTGGTCTTGACTATTCCGCAGGCATATGGCCGCTTCCCGACGTCTTGCGATGTAGGATCCCAGGTTGTCTTATGATAGGCCCTGGAAGATGATAGCCATTTAGGGGCGCGCACAGTGGAGAAATCCGGACGGACGGTCTTAGAACGCGTTATATATTAAAGCAATTCATGAAAATGGATTGGCTTTAAATACATTTTCTGGATATAGGAAGGGAAATGGGATAAATGTTTGGATTCGGTAACACTTCCCGGATGGAAGAAGGGATGTGGAAGCATATGATATGATCAAAGCATTTTTATGATAATGAAAATGGCTTTGAATACATTTCCTGAGTATAAAAAGGGAAATGGGATGATATAAAACGGAAAAGCATTTTTATGATAATAAAATTGGATTTTAAAAGTATATGATTTGTTAAAGCAATTCATGATAATGATTTGACTTTTATATTTACATTTCCTGAGTATAAAGAGGGAAATGGAAAGTTTTGAGAAAAATGAGAGTATTGATAAATACTTGATATATGAATCCTCAGTCCGGGAGATAGATCCGGATGATTATGGAAATATGTATATATAAATGGATGAATCGAGTACCGAGGGTCTAATGGATCCCGATGATCGACCTTGCCGTATAGTAGTGTATCGGGGGGGTTCCTTGTTTGGATTTCGCTTTGCGAGACACCCCACGCACGAATATGGCAATGTGTTGAGACTGGGGAGAAGTTTAATCCTTAGTGCTCTAATATTATAAATGCTTATGGTATATATTTATATATATCGTTCTGTACTGAGGGACTAGCGGATCTCGACGATCGACCGTGCCGCGTAGTAGTGTATCGGGGGGGGGGGGGGTTCCTTGTTTGGATTTCGCTTTGAGAGACACCCCACGCACGAACATGGCATAGCGTTGAGACTGGGGTGAAGTTTATCCCTTAGTACATTGCTTGGACTATCTAGGATTGATAGTGGGTTGGTGATAGACTAGTTTAGCAGGATAGCTTGACTAGGATGTTTAGAGGGATGCGTTAGGAGTGCACTATTAGTGGAGAGGTGAGGGGTGTCTCATGGGAGTGAGATACCAAATTTAAATATGAGATAAAACCTTTTTCTAAAAATAAGGCATTTATGCACTTGCAAAATATTTTCAAAACTCGGGTTCTGACCCGTTTATCTACTTTTCCTTTCTTTATATATTATGTATATACATAGGTGTCCAGACACAGGGACGCCTGGATGGCACTTCTTTCGAGTCAGACGTCAGCTGCAGCAGCTGTGGATGCGTGCAGGTTTTTGATAGCCGCTTCCATCGTTGTACTCTAGATAGGAGGTACTGTATAAACATTCGAGCCAATAGCTCAATTGTATTTATTTATTCTTTCAGTACAACATTCGATATGGTTGTATATTTTGACCAAGTGTTCGGTTATTTGATTTCATTTCAGTTTCATTTCAGCAAAACTGTGTGGATGTTTTATTTATTGTTGTTAAAAAGAGTAATAAAGTTAAAATTTTGACACCGGCCTAAGAGGTTATTAGTAATTAAATGGATTTTCGACAGTGATGCTAAGAATGATCCATATGAGACTCCTGTTTTAATTTAATATTGGAGTGATCGTCCGGTATCTTATTAGGCGGGGTGTCACAAGAACTTTTCCACAAAGCATCATTCAAGAATTGATTTACAGTTTTTGGCTCAATAAGAGACACAAAGTATGCAAAATGAGCAATGTTACAAAGTTTAGATCTTGTACGAACAGGCTCAGTAGGATTACCAACTACACTATCTAAAGGATGATCTTTGGAAACCCAGGTAGGTACTTCAGGGGTCTCAGTTGGTAAGGATTCAACTATTTCTGAAGAGTCATAATTTAAATTGTTTTCGAACTCATTCACAATAGTTGGTTCTTTGGTCTTACTTTCTACATTAGTGTCACTTATAACCACATTAATGGATTCCATCATGGTTTTGGTAAGAAGATTGTAGACACGGTAAGCTCTACTATTTGGAGAATATCCTAAGAAAATGGCTTTATCTCCTCTAGTTTTGAATTTATACAGATGTTCTCTGTCCTTACAGACATAACATGTGCTACTAAAGGTTCTAAAGTATTTTAGGTTAGGTTTTGCCCCATAACAAAGCTCATAGGATGTTTGTTTAGTATTTTTCCTTAAGTAGACTCGATTGATTATGTGATAAGCTGTACAAATGGATTCTATCTAAAAATATTTAGGTAGGATGTCGCATGAATCATCACACGGGCCATTTCTTGAAGAGTGCGATTTTTACGCTCAGCAATTCCATTTTTTTGAGGTACCTTAGGAGCACTAAATTCATGTTTGTAACCATTATAGTCACAATATTCGATGACACCTGAATCTATGAATTCTCCTCCTCTATCACTACGAATTCTATCTACTTGGGAATCCTTTTCATTTTTTATACGAACTAAGATTTTTAAAAACTTACGGAAGGTTTCTGATTTGTGTTTTAAAAAGGCAACCGAGATAAATCGAGTGAAGTCATCAACCATAACAAGGATGTAACTATTGCCGCAAAGACTAACAGTACGAGAAGGAACCATTAGGTCCATATGGATGAGTTTTAGAGGTTTAGTGGATATAAGTTCTTTAACTTTCTTGTGGGATGCCTTAACAATTTTTCTTTCTGGACATGGACCACATACGATGTTTGAAATTGGTTTGATCTTAGGAAGACCTCTAACTATCTCTTGGGAGATCAATTTGCTAAGACTATCATAATTAATGTGACCCAACCTATTATGCCATATCTCATTGTCATCCATTTTGGAAATGTTACAAACCTCTGTACTTGGATTGACTGTGTAACAGTTATCTGGAGTACAGAGTCCTGTAATAATGCAATCACCTTTTTTATTTAAATTTTTTTAATTATTCTTTGAAAAAGTGACAGTATGGTTTGAGTCACAAAATCGTGATATGCTTAGTAAATTGGCTTTAAGACCCTATTACCAAGAGAAAATCTTCAAGAATGGGTAATCCTTTTTTATGGAGTGTTCCTTTACCAATGATCTGGGCCGATACACCATCTCAAAATAAGACTTTTCCTCCGGAGAAGTTCGTTTTGTTTGAAAGTTTAGAATAATCCCCGGTTATATGTTTGGAATATCCAGAGTTTAAATACCATCCAGTTGTCGTGTGTTCAACTTTAAAAGCACCGATCATAATGTTGCCTTTCAACTGGGGTAATAGATCATCTTTTTTGACCCAAATTGCTCTAGTTTTCAATTTGCGCTTATTAGCTCGTATTTGATAAAACTTGCGAGCTGTTGTCTTTTCTTTAAAAGATTTTTGCTCATATTTATTAGTATTATAAATAGTTTGAGCAATTGGTTTAGAAAAGAATCTAAGATTCCTTTTTGTTGATGGTCTTCTAGTATTAGTCCTTTTCCTTCTATTACGATAGTTAGAATTCTTGTCTGGCCATTTAGGAAGGACATAGTTATTTTGACTTCTCCTAGAATAGTTGAAGTTATGATAAACATGAGAGTTATAGACTGGATTACATAGACATTTGGAATAGCAACCATAAAGAGAGTGTCCATAGACATCAAAATAAGAGCAGTAAAGATGGCACGTAGAACTCATAACCTTAGGAAAATTATTATTCGAAGGCTTGTCTAGGTTTTGAGCTCTAGTCTTGTTCCTAGGTGGCACAGGATGAAATGACGAATCAACTTGTCGAATAGGGGGCAAACATATTTAGCCTTTTGTTCAACATTATGCTTAGAGTTACTTGATTCACAAATGTCTAACTTCAGTTATTTTATATCGAACTCATTTTTCAAACTTTGAAAGTCTGGACAAGTTTCAATAGGTCTTTTGCCACCAGACACAAACTTTATTGTTTCAAAGTTTTAAGTTTGGGTCTTAGAGTTGGGACAAAATCCTATTCCAGTTCTGTCATCAGAATTGGTTTTACTTTCAGCAACATAATCTTCAAAACATTTAGAATTATTTTCAAAATTTGCAATTTTTTGAAGAATGTGAATGTTTTTTCTTTTATTTGTTCCAATTCTAACAATGTTCCTTTGTATTTCTTTTCCAGAATTTCATTTGAGTCAGACAACTCTTTTAGTGTTTGTTCAAAATTCTTGGTCTCATTTTCACGAGTTATACATTGAGTTATGTACTCTTCAACATTCTGCTTGATCATCTGACTTAGGGTTTCTATCTTCTGGGTAAGATCCTTCACAATATTTTCAAGTCTAGTGATTTTCTTGAGAGTTTTTGTGTATAGTGTGTGAATGTCAGGAAGTTCATCGTTGTCAGAGTCACTAAGTGTGCAGTGTGCAATGTCCCCTAGCGGTTCATTTTTAAGACTCACACACCCATTGCCATCAACAATAGAGCGTTCCCTTCGACTCATACACACAGTGTTTGAAGCATTATCAATATTCTCAAGTAATAAGGTAGATAAACCCGTAGGCATAGTATCAATTGACATAGCATGATCAGATTCCTCATGATTAGTGTAGATTATCTTAGCAAAGAATGACATACAAGGGTTAAAAGAGTTAGATGACTCAGGTTCATCATTTTCAGATTCACTTGAGTCATCCCAAGTCTTGCATAGATGAGCCATATTATATTTATGAATTTTGTCTAAGTTAACTCTACAGTCACTAGCCATGCGTCCTAACTTCCCACATCTATATCATTCAACATTTTTAAGGTCCCTCTCAGGTCTCTTATGATTATCAGTATGGTGTTTGTCTTGTCTTCTCTCATTAGGCTTATTACTAGATTGGTTTGGATAAGTAGGTTTGCCTTGTCTTTTTGCTATTTTATTTCGAAAGTTCATAATTTTCTTAAATTGTTTAGACATTAAGGCAATATAATTATCCAAACTATCTAAATTACAGTCCTCATCAGACTCTAAGTCAATGTTAGGTACACTGAGTTCATGTGTGGTCAACTTAGATGAAAAAATAATATTGGAGGCAAACTGTTTCTTTTGGGACTGGGTTAATTATTTCTTAAATTCTAATTCCATTTCCACAGTTCTCAATTTGCTACTGAGGAGTTCAGGTTTGAGATTTTGATCATCCATCTCCTCAATTGCATATCTCTTATTATCAAATTTTTGTGGAAGTGATCTTAGTATTTTAGAGACAATTTCCTTTCTATAATAAATAATTCCATTGGCATGCAGTTTGGTCATAATGTCTGTCAATCTAATATAGAAGTCATTAAAGGACTCAGTCTCAGTCATAATCAAGGAGTTGTACTTCTGGATTAACATTTATGTTTTAACAGCTTTAACTCTAGTGTCACCCTCATGTGCAGTCACTAGGGTGTCCCATGCTTCCTTAGAGGTAGTACATAATGTTATCCTCTTAAATTCGTGTTCATTGATAGATATGAATATGGCATTTTTGTCTTTGTTATTGTTAAGGGAAGTCTATTTTTCTTCTTTAGTGAATTCACTTAGTAACTTTATAATCCTCACAATACTTTCTTCAACGGATGGTTTAGTAGGAAAAGTATAACCATTTTCAATAACTTCCCAGACATAATCTCCCAATGTCCTTTGGATGACAACAACCATCCTTACCTTCCAGTAAGGAAAATTGGTTCCATCAAAGAGAGTGGGCCTCGACAGGTTACCTAGTCTCTCAAATTTTTCGTCCATAATTTGTTTTGAGAAAATAATTTTAGAAACTCAATATCTAAAAGATTTTGAAAAATTAAAGCTCTGATACCAATTAAAGAAGTACCACTTAAGTCGTTTAATTCAAGATTAAACTATCTAAATGGCTCAGAACAGTTTATTGAAGAAACTCTTTTATTAAAACAAATTTCTTAACACAAGATGTGTAAAACAGTATGAACGAGTTATTTAAGGTATAGGTTTACCAGTTTTGAAAACCAAAACTTATAAAGAAATTAAATCAACACAACCTCAAGAAAGGGATGAGAGGAAGAGGAAGAGGAAGAGGAAGTATACAAGTACAATTTTTAATGTGGTAAACCCCCACCCAATTGGGGAAACATCCATGGAGGTCTCTATACCTCAAAAGAAAAATCCACTAGAATAGAGTAACAGTTTACAAACTACATAACAATCAAAACACGCAATGAGACCTAATTCTAAGTTCAAAAATGTACTAAACCCTCTGGATTTTCTGACTTCTCCCAAGGCTCTGATGTTGTTGATGTTCTCTCAGTTTTGTAACTCCACTCCTTTTAGCTTTAGGTCGACTCAAAAATCAAAAATCTCAATACAAACACTTTTCAGTGTAGTAGTGTGAAGGTGTAAGTGGTGATGTGCTCTAAATCACATGCATGCAACTCACACACACACTTAATTATAGACAAGATGCTAATCAAATTACAAACATATCACAAATATGTAAAGATTTCTGAAATCAGTTTAATCAAAACTATCAGACTTTGGATCTTTCAATATATCCACAGATCAAGAGGAAATCTTTCAATATACACAAGCCAAGATCCTAAACACTTTCTTATTTTGAAAATAAACAGACTTCACAAAATGTAAAATATGTGAAAGTGTAAATCCCCAATCAAAATCTTAAACTAGATCTTAGTCTGAATGTTCAAAGAAACCGAAATCAGAAACTGTTTTGTTGATTTTAGGGTTGAAAACATAATAGTAAAAAATGCCCAACAAAACTATGATTTATCGAAACAAGAAATCAAATCTAAGAAAGATAGACTTGAAAATGTATCACAAAATTTCAATCTCAATTTTCTATGAAAGAAAATAAGATCAAACTATTGTGATTAAGTTGGAAAATAGATTAAGGACAGAAGAGGAATGATCTTCATAACTCTTGAACTAACACTCTCTCATAAATGATTTTTTGGAGAGATTTGGCGGGAGTTTAGTTTAGGGTTTTCTTTTTCTCTCTTATTTTTTTTTATCTCTCTCTCTATCTCTTCTCTCTTTATTTTCTCTAAGAAGTGAGGTAAACAAAATATTGCAATCGCAACACATATGGCATCTATTTATACTAAGCCATGGAAGCCACTGGAACTTCGAAGCGAATGAATGGTCATGACTAAGTCTTAAGAGATCGAGGTAAATCTGATGGCTACTAATGCACCAAAATTATAAAGACTTTTATTGGTTGAAATGAAAACACAAGGATCGGGTAAGAGCGCATGCTGGACATAGATTAAAACGATCCAAGGGTTCACAATCAAACACAGGTATGTGAGGGCAAGAAAACACAAATCCAACCATTGTGAGTCTAACACGTGTAAGGTTGAGATGACATATAAAACGCGTGTTTTAGAACTTACAGAAATGTAATTTGCAACCACACAGTTATCAAGAGCATTTGGTTTCTACCCAAGCAAGTTTTAATAGCTTAAAGAATTTACTAATCAGCCCACAAACTTTATAAAAGCCAATTTTTAATTTCTAAAAATTGTTTTAAAAAAACTTAGAAATTATTTAAAATATCCCAAAAATTATGGAAAAATCATTTTAAAGGGATTTAACTCACACATACCCATATTATAAAGAATGAAATCTCATATGCAACACATAAATGATCCTAGGTGTGGTGTTAGTGTTTATACCTTTGGACTATTAGAGGAAATTGAACGTAGAGTCTGAAGGCTTGTTGGTTGAAAAGGGTATCACTCAATTTTGTCACTATTTTCAAACTAGATGAGAACTTATATAATATAGACTCAAGTGGGTCAAAGATATAAGGTGCTTCAAGATTAGGTCTATTTGTGTGTTTGATTTGTTATATAGTTTGTAATATGTTATTATATTTTAGCTGATTTTGGTTTTGAGGTGTAGAGACCTCCGTGGATGTTTCCCCAATTGGGTGGGGTTTTACAAAGTTAAAATCTTATGTACTTGCATACTTACTCTTCCTCTCATCACCTTCCTGAGTCTGTGCTGATTTAGAACATATATTGATTTTGTTTTTCAAAACTAATACACCCATACCTTAAATAACTCGTTCATATAATCTTTTATACACATCTTGTGTTAGCTGTTTGTTTTGATTAAAGAGTTTCCTTAAAAAACTGGTTGGAGCCATTCAAACTGTTTAACCTTGAATTAAACGACTTAAGTGGTATTTTTTCAACTGGTATCAGAGCGTTGGTTTTACTAATTCTTTTAGATCTTGATTTTCTGAAATTGTTTTCTCAAAACAAACTATAGACGAGAAATTTGAGAGATTCGGTAACCTATCCTGGCCCCCATTCTTTGATGGAACCAACTTCCCTTACTGGAAAGTGAGGATGGTTGCTTTTATTCAAGGAACATTGGGAGATGATATATGGGAGGTTATTGAAAATGGCTAGACTTTTCCTACTAAACTAGTCGCTGAAGGAAGTAATGTGAGGATTAGGAAGGTGCTAAGTGAATTCACTAAAGAAGAAAAACAGACTTCCCTTAACAATAATAAAGGCAAAAATGCCATATTCATGTCTATCAATGAACACGAATTCAAAAGTATATCCTTCTGTACTACCTCTAAGGAAGCATGGGACACCCTAGTAACTGTATATGAAGGAGACACACACATTAAAGATGCTAAAACCCAAATGTTAATCTAACAGTACAACACTTTAGTTATGACTGAGATTGAGTCTTTTGATGACTTATACGTTAGCTTGACAAACATAGTGACTAAACTGCATGCTAATGGGATAATTTATGATAGGAAATAAATTATCTCTAAAATTCTAAGGTCTTTTCCACAAAAATTTAACAATAAGCGCTATGCAATTGAGGAGATGGATGATCATAACCTTACCCCTGAACTCCTTAGTAGCAAGCTAAAAACTATGGAAATGGAATTAGAGTTTAAGAAGCAATTAATATAGACCCATAAGAAATAGTGTGCCCCTAATCTTATCTTTACCTCTAAGTTGACTAAGCCTGAATGCCATTTACCTAAAATTGACTTAGATTCTGATGAGGATTGTAATTTAGAGAGCTTGGATAATAAGATTGCCTTAATGTCTAAGCATTTCAAGAAAATTATAAAATTTAGAAATAAAATTGCAAATAGACAAGGAAAACCTACCTATTCATACAACTCTAATAATAGGCCCCATGAGAAAAGACTTTACAATAAACCTAGTAGAGACCTTAAGAACATTGAATGCTATAGATGTGGGAAGTTAGGACACATAGCCAGTGACTGTAGAGTTAATTTAAGTAAGAACAGGAACACTAGGGATAACTTGTGCAGGACTTGGGATGACTCAAGTGAATAAAAAAACTAAGGAACCTGAGTCATCTAATCCTTATGACCCTTGTGTGTCCTTCTTTGCCAAAATTATATACACGCTGATAAGGAATATGATCATGTTATGTTGACTGATGCTATCTCTACTGATTCGTCTGCTTTATTACTTGAGAATGATGATAATGCTTCAAACGTGGTGTGTGTGAGTCAAAGGGAATGATCTATTGTTGATGCTAATGGGTGTGTGAGTATTAAAAATGAATTATTAGGGGACACCGGACACTGCACACTTAGTGACTCCGACAATGAGGACCTTCCTGACATTCACACACTGTACTAAAAAAATCTCAGGAAAGGCACTAGACTTGAAAAGATTATCAAAGATATTACTCATAAAGATAGAAATCCTAAGTCATATGATCAAACAAAATGCTGAAGATTACACTTCTCAATGTCTAACTCATGAGAATGAAACTAAAACTTTTGAACAAAAACTGAAAGAGTTTTTTGACTCAAACGAAATTCTGGAAAAGAAATACAAAGGGACATTGCTAGAATTGGAACAAACAAAAGAAAAGACATCAACAGTCTTAAAAAAGTTTTCTAAATTTGAAAATAACTCAAAATGTTTTGAAGTTTGTGTTGCTGAATGTAACACCAATTCTGATGACAGAACTGGAATAGGTTTTTGCCCCAACAATTCCAAGTAACTAAAACTTTTGAACCTATCAAGTTTCTGTTTGGTGGTAAAAGACCTGTTGAAACTTGTCCATATTTTCAAACCTTGAAAAATAATTTTGACTCAAAACAATAAAATTTAGACATTGATGAATCAAGTAACTCTAAGCGTAATGTTGAATATAAGGCTAAATACGTCTTCCCTCCTATTAGACAAGATGATTCGTCATTTCATCCTGTGCCACCTAGGAACAAGACTAGAGCTCAAAACTTAGACAAGTCTTTGATTAATAATTTTCCTAAGGTTATTATTTATATGAGCCATCTTTACTACTCCTATTGTGATGTCTATGGACATTCCCTTAATCGTTGTTATTCCAAACGTCTATATAAACCAATCTATCACTCTCCTATGTACTATAACTTTAACTATTCTAAGAGAAGTCATAATAATTACGTCTTACCTAGACAGTCGAATAAGAATTCTAACTATCGTAATAGGAAGAAAAGAGCAAATACTAATAGGTCGTCAGCAAGAAGGAATCCTAGACTTTTTTCTAAACTAATTTTATCAAATATGATTTAATAAGCGTAAATTGAAAACTAGAGAAATAGGGTTAGAAAAGATGAACTATTACCCCAGATGAAATGCAACATTATGATTAGTGCCTTTAAAGGTGAACACACAACATCTGGATGTTATTTAGATTCTTGATGTTCTAAATATATGACCGAGGATGATACCAAACTTTCAATTAAAAACTAACTTCTCAGGAGGAAAATCCCTATTTGAAGATGGTGTATCAACCCAGATCATTGGTAAAGGAATACTCCATGTAAAAGGATTACCAATTCTTGAAGATATTCTTTTGGTAAAAGGTCTTAAAGCTAATTTACTAAGTATATCGCAATTTTGTGACTCCAACCATACTGTCACCTTTTCAAAGAACAATTGCAAAATTTTAAATAAAAAATGTGATTGCATTATTACATGACTCCGTACCCCAGATAACTATTATACAGTCAATCAAAGTATAGAGGTTTGTAACATTGCCAGAATGGATGACAATGAGATATGGCATAATAGGTTGGGTCACATTAATTATGACCACCTTAGTAAATTGTGTTTCCAAGAGATAGTTAGAGGTCTTCCTAAGATTAAACCCATTTTAAACATCATATGTGGTCCCTATCAAGAAGGAAAGGTTGTTAAGGCTCCCCACAAGAAAGTTAAAGAAGTTCTATCCATTAAACCTCTATAACTCATCCATATGGACCTAATGGGTCCTTCTCGTACGATTAGTCTTTTTGGAAACAGTTATATCCAATTTATGGTTGATGACTTCACTCTATTTAACTGGGTGACCTTTTTAAAACACAAATCAGAAACATTCCGTAAGTTTTTGAAAATTTTAGTTCATATAGAAAATGAAAAGGATTTCTAAGTACATAAAATTCGTAATGATAGAGGAGGTGAATTTATAGATTCAGGTGTCATCGAATACTGTGATTATAATGGTTACAAACATGAATTTAGTGCCCCTAATACACCTCAACAAAATGGAATTGCTAAGAGTAAAAATTGCACTCTTCAAGAAATGGCTCGTGTGATGATTCATGCGAAGAACTTGCCTAAGTATTTTTGGGTAGAATCCATTCGTACTGCTTATCACATAATAAATCGTGTATATCTAAGGAAAAACACAAAAAAACATCCTATGAACTTTGGTATGGGAAGAAACCTAACCTAAAATACTTTAGAACCTTTGGCAGTACTTGTTATGTATGCGAGGATATAGAACATCCGTTTAAATTCGAAACTAGAGGAGATAAAAGCTAAATTCATAGGATATTCACCAAATATTTGAGCCTACCGTGTCTACAATCTACGTACCAAAACCTTAATGGAATCCATTAATGTGGTTGTAAGTGACACTAATGTAGAGAGTAAGATCAAAGGACCAACTATAGTGGATGAATCTGAAAACACTTTAACTTATGATTCTCTAGAGATCGATGACTCTTTACTAACTCAGACCCCTGAAGTACCTAACTGGGTTTCCAAAGATCATCCTTTAGATAGTGTAGTTGGTAACACTACTGAGCCAGTTTGTATAAGATCCCAATTACGTACTCGTGCTCATTATACATGCTTTGTTTCTCTTATAGAACCAAAGAATGTTAATGAAGCACTGAATGACCCATTGTGGATAAGTGTGATGCAGGAAGAACTTCTTCAATTTTTCATTCATGATGTATGGTATCTTGTACCCCGACCTAAGAATAAAAGGGTTATTGCACACGTTGGCTTTTCAAAAATAAAATAGATGAATCTGGGTTGATTATTCGGAATAAAGCTAGATTAGTTGCCCAAGGTTACTCTCAGATTAAAGGAATAGATTTCGAGGAAAATTTTGTGCCTGTCACCCTCCTTGAGTCTGTTCGCTTACTCTTTGCAATAGCTTGTTATTTGCATTTTGGACTTTATCAAATGGATGTGAAATCTTCTTTCCTTAATGGCATCTTGACTGAAGAGACCCACGTAGGACAACCCAAAGGGTTCATTGACTCTCATCATCCAAATCACATCTACCGTCTTAAGAAAGATATTTATGGGTGAAAACAAGCTCCTAGAGCTCGGTATGAATGTCTATTTACCTTCATTCTAAATAACGGTTTTAAACGAGGAGGGAGTGGTCAAACTCTTTTCGTCAAACACTTTGACAAAAATATTACCATCGCCCAAGTATACGTAGACAACATCATTTTTGGATCTACCTCCCCAACAGATGTCAAAACATTTTCTGACATTATGCATGAAGAATTCCATATGTCACTTATGGACGAGTTACAATTCTTCTTAGGTCTTCAAGTTAAGAAAAATTCAGATAGTTTGTTTCATCGCAATCCAAATACGCTTTAGACATTGTCAAAAATTTCGGTTTAGAAATAACCAAAGATGTTAGGACTCCCATCTGTACTTCAGTTAAACTATCAAAAGATGAGAATGGGAAATCCATCAACTCAACCTCATACCGAAGTAGGATAGGAAGTCTTTTATACCTTACTGCCTCCCGTCCTGATATTATGTATGTTGTTTGTGTATGCGCCCGCTATCAAAATAATCCTAAATAGAGTCATTTACTTTGAGTTAAAAGAATTATAAAATATGTCAAAGGAACTCTCAACTTAGAACTTTGGTACACAAATAACACATCTAGCACGATAATTGGCTACACCGATGCTGATTGGGCTAGGTGTTCCGATGATAGTAAAAGTACATCAGGAGCATGTTATTACATAGGTAATAATTTGGTAGGGTGGAATAGTAAGAAACAAAATTGCACTTCTTTATCCACAGATGAATCTTAATATATCATCGCAGGCAGTTGCTATGCTCAATTACTTTGGCTAAAAAAATGTTAAGAGATTATGGTGTTGTTGAAGAACAATTACATCTCTATTGTGACAATCAAAGCGCGATTAATATTTTCAAAAATCCTGTTAAACACGCTTGTGCTAAGCACATTAAAATTTGACATCTTTTTATACGCGAGTTAGCCGAATCAAAGGAATTAGAGATTAATTTCATGCCTACTGAATTGCAATTAGCTGATTTATTCACTAAAACCTTGGACAATATACGGTTTGAATCCTTACGTAAATCAATTGGGATGGTTATGGCAGAATTGTAATGTATCTTTGATATTTCTCTCTCTTATCTGTGTGTAGACCCTTTGTCCATTTGAGACAAAATGGGGGAGAAACTTTGGGTCCACTTGGACATTACTTTAATTACTTCAACTAAAAAGCTTAATCTTAGTTATCTTATTTTCAGGAGATCAGTACCTCATGTTATCAGAATGTTGTTAGGGTATTGGTTTGTATTTATTTGAGTAATGTAATTTTCTTTTCTAGGATATGGGGTAGTTAGAATTTTGTATAGGAATAGGATTTTCTTATTTATTTTGTATCCCTACGAGTCTTTGATGACTCAAAGGAGATTTTGTCTCATATTTACAAAGGGGGAGATTGAAGCACCCTATATATTTGACTCACTTGAGTCTTCATTATATAGGCGCTTGTCTAGTTTGGAAATAGTAACAAAATAGAGTCATATCCTAGTTTACCAAAAATCCTCAGACACTACATATCAAATTCCTCTAAAAGTCTCAAAGGAAGAATACCAACACTACACCTAGGATTGCATTCATTTGTTGTATTCTTTATAATTTAGGGGTGTGCGTGTTAAATCCCATAAAAATGATTTTTTTTTTATAATTTTTGGGTTATGGTAAATAATTTTTAGGAATTTATAAACATTTTTTATCTTTTAAAAGTTGGTTTTAATAATTTTGTGGGTCGATTTATAATTACCCTTTTCTCCTAAAAGCTTGCTTGGGTAGGATCCGAAAGCGGTAGAGAATTCTGTGGCTGAAAAATGAGATTATTTTAAACTTCAAAACACGCGTTTTAGGCTTGATCACTACCCTACACGTGTTGGTCTATGAACAACTCGATTTATGTTTGTTTATTCTCACAACCTTCATACGTAATCCTGTCCATTGGATTATTTGCTATCTATCGTCTGTATGTCTTTACTTCAATCCTTGTGATATCTAAGAGGACCAATCAGAAGTCTTTTAATTGCGGTCCATCTTCAGCCGTAAGTTTTACTTCGATAATGTTAGACTTAATCTCAGCCATTGATCTTATACAATCCTTCCAGATCCTTCCTAGCTTTGTATAAATAGATTCCAACTGGTATACATTTCTAATCTTTTGATCATTTTGAGTTTTGAGAGAAAATAAGAGAAGCGAGAGAGATAGAGAGAATTAGAAACCCTAATCAAACTCCGATCAAATCTTTCACGAGAAAACCTTTCTGTGAGTTTGAGTGAGTTAAAAGTGAGAAGATCCAGCCTCTCTAGTCTTTTAATCTCTTATCCAACTAAGTCACGAAGTTTAGATTTTAATTTCTTCTCATAGAAATCTGAGATCTCAAACTGTGTGATACATATCACTTAGATCTTGTTAAGTTTGATTTCTTTTTTCAAGAAATCATATTTGTTGGTTATTTTTACTCTTATTTGATTGTTTTTCAAAACCAGAACCACCAAACTTATTTCCGTTTTTAGTTTCTGAGAAAAATCAGACTTAGATCTAGTTAAGATCTTGAATGGGGTTTTACACTTTCGTGAAATATTTCACACTTTATGAAAAATCTTTGTAAATAAAATAAAGAAAGTGTTTAGGACCTTTGATGATTTTTATAGCAAGGCTCCCTCAAGATCTGTGGATAGATATAAATATTCGTGGTCTGAGAATATCAAACAAACTGTGATTCAGAAATCCTATCTGCATCTTAGAACAATATTTGTAATTTGTTAGGAATATTGTCTGTATAAGTGTGTGTGCTTTGCATGCATGTGATTAGGCACTTCACCGGTTACACTTATCATACTACAACACTAAAGAAGTGTTGGTAGAGAGATTCTTGACTTTAGAGTTGACGTAAAGTTAAAAGGAGAAGCGATTACAAAGTTGGGAAAATAACCTCAACATCAGAACCTTCAAAGGAGTCAGAATAATCCAAAGGAGTTGGTAAGAATTCTGGACTTAGATTAGGTTTGTTTGTGTGTTTGGTTGTTATATAGTTTGTAATTTGTCATTCTATTTTAGTGGATTTTTCTTTTGAGGTGTAAAGACCTCCGTGGATGTTTCCCTAATTGGGTGGGATTTTACCACGTTAAAATCTTGTGTACTTGCATACTTACTCTTCCTCTCATCACCTTCTTGAGGCTATGCTGATTTAGAACATATATAGTTTTTTTTTTCAAAACTGGTACACCCATACCTAAAATAACTCGTTCATATAATCTTTTATACACATTTTGTGTTAGCTGTTTATTTTGATTAAAGAGTTTCTTCAAAAAACTGTTCAGAGACATTTAAACTGTTTAATCTTGAATTAAATGATTTAAGTGGTATTTTTTCAACTGTCGTGTAAAACACTGAACAATTATATATAATACCAATCACATCCTCCACCAAACAGATCTTGTCCAAAGCATGACAAGTTCGGACACACACACACACACACACACACACACATATATAAACGTGGCAGTTAATAGGATGGCTTTAGGTGTGGGGGGAATAATTTGCCCAATGTAAACTAGGGTTCAACTAGAGAAATTGAACTGTCCGAGATAGTTATAAAAAAACGTTTGGAATGTTTATATATGTAATAAATAGCAGGTAGGAGAAGTGAGAGCTGCAAACTAATTTTAGATGTATTTCACCATGAGGAGGTATTAACGTTAAGACACCAAAAAAAATTAAAGCAGGCATATAGATATCTTTATAGGTTAAAAAGATGTATATATATACCTTTCATTACTTTTAATATAAGTCAAGGATATTCATAGTTGAGGTACACTATGTAATTAGAATATACATTTTTTTTTACTAATAGTTCATATATATGCAGGATATAGCAAGAAAAAAAAATAGCTTGTAAGAAATTATATGTAGTTAGACATAAAAAATATTTATAACATAGTTATATACAATAGTTTGTTTGTGTGACTAATTATATTTTTGTGTACACTACTAAAAAGGTATTTATATCAAATGTATGTATAGTTATTATATAAAATATGTAACTATGTAACTTACTCAATATATATGATTAACACATAAATGAGTACAAACGACATATGTATACAACTAAGTAAAATCAACATTATATATATTCTAAACTAAGAAATATTTACATAATACACAATAAAAATATGTTTTGAATCATCAAAATCAATATATTATATTAAACTAAAATGTACACTAATTATTATTAAAATAATTAAATATTAATTAGGGGTAAATAACATTTTCATTTAACACATTGGTCATAAAGGCCAATTTGTAGCAATGGACCATCTGGTTAGCCTTTTGTCACCGCTAATAGGCTTGGAGATCCTTTTTGGGTGCCCCTTCCTCAAACTTGCCATGATAGGTTTTAGTCCAAATAGATTTATAGTCCTCAATAGTTAGGACAATGTCTAGGTTTTGCTTTCCAGTCTATATAGTCATGCCAATAAGTTTGTTGTCCTTTAAGATTGAGGAAAATGGGTTGAATGAAGATTTCATTTTGAAATCTGAGAATCATAAATTTCCAAAAGGAAATTAATTCAAAATAAACATGTGACAATTAACTTCGATTTAATTTTAAAATGGCATCAATCATAGTCAATTAAAAAAAATCCGATTGAACATCTTAGTTCCTTTATGAAGTGAGATTTCTCAATGGGAGCTTAAATCACTCCACCTTGAACCAAAGAAACTTTTTTCTTTTAATTATGTTATCCAAATAGTTAAGTAACTTTTGTCCAACATAATTGAATAGTCAACGACTTTTGGTCCCATTTAGTATTTAAAAACTTGACGATTTAAGAAAAATAATTTATTTAATTCTAAATCCTAAATTAAATCCTTGGGAATATGCTAATTTATTTGCATAAATTAAATTTTCTTGATCTCACAATTTTAATTTTTCAAATATAAAACATTTTTAAATTAAATCAAATTTGTAAATCTTAATTTAATTTACACCTTTAAATTAATTACCCAATTAAATTCAAATTAGAAAAAAATAAATCAAAATGGATTTTCTAAGAAAAATGGTGATCTAGGCAATTCTAAAAATAATAAACCATGTTGTCCATAAAATCGTGCGTTCTTAATTATCGACTTAATTAGCAAACGAAATAATGAAACCAAATTATAATAAAGAGACATGCAAATAAATTATTAATTATAAAATAAAATAAAGACAAAATTTTCCCTTTCCATCATGGCCTAAAAACCTCCTTGGAATAGGGTCCTTGAGCATGAGGACACTAATGCAAAATAACTTCGCACAGAAAAAACCTCCTGAAGAAGATTCTACTGAAGAAATAATGTTGAAAAAACCAATCTGGAGAAAACTTATCCCAACCCGCTAGCCACAAGCCTACCACAGCTATAGCGGTGGTTTTAGGTCGCTATAGTGACCATGACCCCACTATAGCGCGCCAAGAAAACGCTATAGAGGATGGACTTTTTCTCCCAGAGTCATTAATCTCTTTCTTCTATAATAACTTCTGTAATTTGTTTCCAGCCTTCATAAAAGCTTCAAAGCATTGAGAAAAATCCACGAAAGTCCTCTGAATACAAACTCAACAAGGAATATGAAATTAAAAATTACATCCCATCACTTTCTCCTCTAATACATTGATTAAAATAATAATTACAAAACCCTAATTATTATAATCAAATCGAATCTAGAGCAGAAAATAACTACGGATAAACCACCATAGGATCCATTCACACAACATACAAATATGTGACCATGATGGAAAGGGATATAAACATTAACGTCCTACAAGACCATCATAATACACAAATGCATACAATAATGCACATACTTCTAACATGCAACCTAGGGTTTGAATGTGGACAACATTGATTCTTCCTAAAATATTAGCATTATTTGAGAGTGCGCCGACAATCAATGTCAAGCTTATTTAATTGAATTCCAATTTCAGTCCAACAAGAATTAACTCTTGCAAACAAACGAGATTGACTAATGAAATAATCTAAGCATGCAAGACAAACACAAATGAGGAAAAATCCCCCACAGGGGCAAAAACCATCTTATTTCCACTATAATTTGTAAATATCGGTTTACATGGATTACAATGAAAATACAAGTGGCATATGAAATACCCGCAGGCTTTGGTTTGATGTCTTCGGCAAGAGGTCCAACAAAAACTCCAAGTGGTCAGCAATGGAAAAGCTTCTTCTTCTCCATAAGTTTACTCCAGATGAGTAGAATAATCTTCTTTGGGGTTTAGAGGACTCACATAAAGGATTGGGAATTATTTGTGAATAAAAAAGGTATAAAAATCTTAAAAATTGAAGTCTAAAAACTGCTACTGTTATGCAGAAAACGAAGGTGTGCAGACTTGGGAAAACGTGTAAAATGTACACTGTTTAAATACGCAATTTGAGGCAGTGGGTCGTTCGAGCAACATACGATGTCGTTTGAACGAAATGAGCTCTCGTTCGAACGACATACGATGTCATTTGAACGATACTAGTGACGTGTCTAAAAATGCCTCTTCTTTTTACACAAAGATATTACGTGATAAACAGTTTTCAGACTTCAAAATTTATTAAAAAATATTCCCAAATATTTATGCAAATAATAAAAACTCCAATTAAAGTTATTTTACCATAAAAACATGGAGTAATGGGAACGGTTGAAGAGCATGATGCTTGAGACATGATGCACGTGCAAAGATGATGGATGCATGGATTCGGATCAAGGTCATTAAGGATGATCATGGAGACGTGCTAAATGTAGCGATATCAGACATACTAAATTGTGATCTAGGACACTTAGAAAATTTCTAGATTCTACCCCGGACATTTATAAATCATGTCCTTACATTCTACAATGTGGGATCTGACTCCAATTGATGGGGTGGGGATTTATATACGTGAAATAAAAAAAATCAACCCATGAATCTTCAAATGATTATACAATAGGAGGAACGTACTACAAAAACTAGGTTTGAAATACAAACCTAGGATTACGAATACAATAGCTTTGTGGATCCAGTTACAATCCAATATAAAGAAATGTATTTGTTGATGGTTGGGGTATGCCTTCTTTTAATCCTCCAAAAGCTTTTGTGTGTCCACCAAAATGATTGGGTCATCTAGTATATGATCCACCCAAAGCTAAGTAGGCGTGTGAGCACCTATTGATATAAAAACTCATGCTTTTATATGACATACAATCCTCTCTCTCATGGCCTCATCACAAAATGTGAATAGTATTTTCTCTCCCCCTCTCTAACCCTTAATGATGAATATATTTCTTAAAATCTTAGCTTACACCAATATATATTAGTATAAGTTGTGGACTTGGTCGAAATCGAGCTTCTGAAGAGTTTGGTCCTAACTGCTTTGGTATATGGACTATACTAGGGACCCAAGACAAATAATTCAATTGACTTCTAAACAAATACTCAAAAATCCCAAATTACAACAACTAAATTTCTTTTCTTTCTTTATTTAATCATAATTAATTCCACTATATAATTATGATTGCACTCCAATTTAATTATCTAAAAAATTACTCGGATATAATGAGGTCTTATTTACAAAGTTGATTATAGTGTATAATGTGATCCCGACGTTAAGCTTTCGATGCATATTTAGTCACAAGCAGGAGTGTCCACTATATAATTATGATTGCACTCCTACATTCATGACTATTACGAACCCAAGCATGAGTGTCCCCTAAGTAAGGAATGGGGTCCACTCTGGGTATGGGAGGCACAATGGAATCATCAGTATAAAGTTCATCCGCCTCACCCAAAAGGTTAGAGTCAACAAACATCGGGGGTTCGTCATCTTGCACGATGACATTTATTGACTCCATAACCTTAGAGTTATTCAAGTTATACACCTGATAAACTCTACTGGACGATGAATAACCTAAAAATATCCATTCATCGCTCTGGGAGTCGAACATTCCTAAGAAAGTTCACAACATTGGATTTTACAGGATTGTGACACCGTGTATTACGAACATTCCTAAAATCTACACGGTGTCACTAATGGCATGCGGTAGATACCGCCTCTGCCCAAAATCTTCTTACAATTTTACGACCCAAAAGCATAGATCTAGCCATCTCCTGAATCGTTCGATTCTTCCTCTCAACAATCCCATTTTTTCGAGGAGCCCGAACGACCAAAAATTAGGGTTTGATTCCGAGGCTATCACAGAAAAGATCTACTTTTGCTGCTTTAAACTTAGTGTCGTTGTCACTACGTATTCTATTATTAGTGACACCGTGTAGATTTTACAGGACACGACACTTAGTCGTAAGAAAGTTCACAACATTGGGTTTTTCTAGCAGAAAACCTACAATCGAGTAGCATGAGAAACTTTTTACCATCACGAGAATGTACCTCTTACCACCTAAACTCTCAGTACGATTAGGAATTTAACTTCTAATCGTACTGAGAGTTTCTCATGCGGAAGTTAACTTCTGATGGGGGCTACGAATTTGCTTTCCCAACTGGAAGGGTCCACAAACTGCGGAAGTTGGCTTTCCAAGTGATGGCAAGCCACATACTAGGTCCTTTTTAACTAACTTCTCCAAATATAAAAAATTCACATTACCAAGACGTTGATGCCACAAATCCATACTAGTGACCGTGGCGCAATTGCAAAAAATTGAGGACTTAGGCATGATCCCATAGAAATTTTCTTCCTCACTCCTTGCAATAAAAGTTTATCAGGTTAATCATAAACGTGGATTCAATCTGGTTAAACTTTACTGCAAAGTCAGCGTCACACAGCTGACTAATGCTGAGTAAGTTTGCTTTCAATCCTTTGACGTACAACACCTTTTGTAGCATAGAAATTAATTGGAACTCTTTCATTATACTCTGAGATGTGGCGACTATAAACTCAACTCGCTCTCTAAAGCTCTCAAAATTAGTAGTGGCATGTGACGGAGAAAAAGTATGTCGTATCCAACCCAAACTATAACAATATTCATGAAGATGACCTTTTCTTTTGCAGTAAGTACAAATATGTAGACTTAGACCGACTTCGGTTTGCTTTTCTTGGTAGAACTCTCTTCAGATTTTTAGGTGGGTGGCCACATGGATTTGTAATAAACTTGAGAATCGGTTCCAATGTCGTATGGGACGTGGAAGCACAATAAAAACCTATTCCCAGCCTCTCAGCTAAACCCAAAGTAGGGGCGAGGATCATCTTTACCCTCTTATGAGATCGGTCCTCAATTCTTACCTTGACTTCCCAGGTTCTCTCAAGGACATGAGTGAGTTGGGCTATAAGGGCTTCCAGTTTCTTTTGAGTGTCCAAGGAGGAATGGAGCTCACTCGATCAACCACTTGCTTAGTCAAGTCCCCTTTTTATTTTTCAAAAACACTTTCTCTCTCTCCAAAAACATTCTCTCTCTCACTAGACAAACTTTCTCTCTCTACACAAACTTTCTCTCGTTCAACACATGCGATCTCTCTCTCTCTCTCTCTCTCTCTCTCTCTCTCTCTCTCAACATAGTGGGCATAGAGGTCTCTCTCTCTCTCTCTCTCTCTCTCTCTCTCTCTCATCTCTCCTAGATCCTTCTCTAGAGTTGCTATCCTAAGAGCTAATGCTTTGTTACGCTTTTTGGTCTTGAGAGTATCAACATATAAATTAATGTACGCGCGTCGGAGATCACTCTTGCTCTCACTTGCTTCTTCCTCCCCCTTGCTTACACCGCTATCACTGTTGAGGTGTCCCTGTGAGCTTGCATCCTCATCATCATGAGGATCACTATCAGTACTCATATGACTAGCTATGAATGCGGTGACATTACATTCATGCGATGACTCGTCTCCAGAGTCCACCAACTCAACCTCGTTATCGTCACTAAGGGTGGTATTTAATGCATCTTTGGACTGTTCTAGACGTTTCAACCTAGTTTCACACTCAAACCCCCTATGACCTCTACCGCCACAATCAAAGCATCTCTTACCTTCTTTTTAAGGGTGTCCTTTTTATCTTTCTCATATTTCTTTTCAGATTTATTTTTCTCAGAATTCTTTTTATCTTTAAAATCCCCATTTTTCTTTAATTTAAGATTTTTTTGAACTTTTTATCAAATAGGACCAAATTATCTTAGTCAAAATCAGAATCAAAATCAAAATCAGACATATCTTCCGCTCTTTTATTATGCGACTCACCTCTCTTTGACCCCTCATTCTTTTTGGACCGGGCTTTAAGAGCTACCCCTTTGTCTTTTGATTTTATATTGTTTGGGAACATGTCGATTTCATAGGTCTGTAGGTCTCCAACTAGCTCTTCTAATTTCATCCTACTCAAATTACCTAATGAATTTAACACAATGACTTTGGGGATAAATCTTTTAGGCAGTGATCTCAAAATTTTCTTAACTACCCTAGCATCATGAATGTGTTTACCTAAGTTGAAACTAGTGTTCACGATATCATATAAGTGTTCAGAAAATTCATAAAAACATTCATTTTCAAGCATGGTGATAGTTTCAAACTGTGTAGTTAAGTTTTGCAATCGAGATTCCTTCACTGCATTTGTGCCTTCATGGGTAAGTTGCAGAACATCCCATGCCTCTTTAGACGTGGTACACATCATGATGCGTCGGAACTCGTCAGGTGTGACGGCTTCAGAAATGGCATTAAGCCCACGTGAGTTATATGTGCTCCATTAAAATTCATCCTCACTCCATGCAGTCACAGATTTTACGGTAGTTACGTTCTCTACAGTGACAGTGGGAAGCGTCCACCCTCTTTCACACACAACCCTAACACGTTCTTCTATGGCCTTTAAGTGAGATTTCCTACGGGCTTTTCAATATGCGTAATTTGACCCGTAAAAAATTGGGACTCTATTATATAGGTTTTCCATTGAAATTGCGCTTTTTCAAAGATAAATTTTTAGAACAAAATTGATATCCAGGAAAAAAAATTTGCAGAAAAATTACACGATAAAATTGTGTAAATGGCTCTGATACCAATTTGAGAGTGCGCCAAAAATTAATGTCAAACTTATTTAATTAAATTTCAATTTTAGTCCCAACAAGTCTGAACTCTTGCAAACAAACATGATTGAATAATGAAATAATCTAAGCATGTAAGACAATCACAAATGAGGAAAAATCCCCCACAGGGGCAAAAACCATCTTATTTCCACTATAATTTGTGAATATCGGTTTGCACAGATTACAATGAAAATACAAGTGACATGAAATACCCGTAGGCTTCGGTTCGATGTCGTCCGCAAGAGGTCCCGTAAGAACTCCAAGTGTTCATCAATGGAAAATGTTCTTCTTCTCCACAAGTGTACTCCAGATGAGTAGAACAATCTTCTTTGGGGTTTAGAGGATTCACATAAAGGATTGGGAATTGTTTGTGAATCAAAAAGGTTTAAAACCTTAAAAAATCAAGTCTAAAAATTGCTAATGTTATGCAGAAAACGAAGGTGTGCAGACTTGGGAAAACGTGTAGAATATACATTGTTTAAACATGCAATTTTAGGCGGTGTGTTGTTCGAGCGACATACGATGTCGTTTGAACGAAATGAGTTCTCGTTCGAACGACATACGATGTCATTTGAACTATATCAGTGACGTGTCTTAAAAACGCCTCTTCTTTTTACACAAAGATATTACGTGATAAACATTTTTCAGACTTTAAAATTATTTAAAAATATTCCCAACTATTTATGCAAATAATAAAAACTCCAATTAAAATTATTTTACCATAAATACGTGGAGTAGTGGAACGGTTGAAAAGCACGATGCTTGAGACATGATACACGTGCGAAGATGATGGATGCATGGATTCGGATCAAGGTCGTCGAGGATGATCGTGGAGACGTGCCAAATGTAGCGGTATCAGACATACTAAATTTTGATCTAGGACACTTAGAAAATTCCTAGATTCTATCTCGGACATTTATAAATCATGTCCTTACATTCTACAATGTGGGATCTGATTCCAATTGATGGGGTGAGGATTTATATATATGAAATAAAAAAAATCAACCCTTGAATCTTCAAATGATTATACAATAGGAGGAACGTACTACAAAAACTAGGTTTGAAATACAAACCTAGGATTACGAATACAATAGCTTTGTGGATCCAGTTACAATCCAATATGAAGAAATGTATTTGTTGATGGTTGGGGTATGCCTTCTTTTAATCCTCCAAAAGCTTTTGTGTGTCCACCAAAATGATTGGGACATCTAGTATATGATCTACCCAAAGCTAAGTAGGCGTGTGAGCACCTATTGATATAAAAACTCATGCTTTTGTATGAGATACAATCCTCTCTCTCATGGCCTCTTCACAAAATGTGAATAGTATTTTCTCTCCCCCTCTCTAACCCTTAATGATGAATATATTGCTTAAAATATTAGCTTACACCAATATATATTAGTATAAGTTGTGGCCTTGGTCCAAATCGAGTTTCTGAAGAGTTTGGTCCTAACTGCTTTGGTATATGGACTATACTAGGGACCCAAGACAAATAATTAAATTGACTTCTAAACAAATACTCAAAAATCCCAAATTACAACAACTAAATTTCTTTTCTTTCTTTATTTAGTCATAATTAATTCCACTATATAATTATGATTGCACTCCAATTTAATTATCTAAAAATTACTCGGATATAATGAGGTCTTATTTACAAAGTTGATTATAGTGCATAATGTGATCCCCACGTTAAGCTTTCGATGCATATTTAGTCACATCAGTTTATTGCTGATTGATTTTAACTAAAATCTAATCATTTCCTCGATTTTCAGACTTAACTTCTTTCTTGCTCCACCTCAACTTAGAGTGTGAACATAATGGTGTCGGAATGGGTTTAATGAATCTTTATGGAGAATGTGATTTGATGTGAAGTTTTTCCAGAATGACCTCATGGGCTAAAGACTCAAAGTATATTTTTTAACACCGGAATAAGAAAATCTAAATGAGTCGGGAGCACATTAGTGTACATTAACTCTTACAATCTCCCCTTTATCTAATCTGTGATAAAATATGCAAAATAAAAAGATTACAAGCAAAGTAAGCAGATATATCAATGTATGACATATGATAAAGACGGACCAAATGTAACAATCAACCTAGCACTTATAAACTCAAAAATAATATCCCAACCGATCCGAAGGAAGTTACGCTTTCTTGTTAACTCCCCATATACTGAAAAAGAGGATCATGATACCATTGTATATAAAAGATAATTGGGATGTAATTATATTAATATTATCAATGGGAATATCAAGGCATGAATTATCTATTTACATAAAGTATATCCAAATCCTAATAAGTATAAAAAGATATAACAATTATGCATTGTACTTCACCTTTTATATTTATATACTCCCCTAACTCATTTTCATTTGAAAAATCTCATAGTGTCATTAAATATATTTCCTCATTAATTTAACCTTATCTTCCCCTTTACCATGAAATTTATAAAGGAAATTACCTTGAGTCAAGAGCTAGGTATACCTAACAATAAAATGAAAAATCTCATATCAAATTAATTCAAGTAGTATATATCGTAAAAACTATAATTCAATTCATCCAACGTATAAAAAGATGCAAGGAAACTTGACTACCCAAGAATATTTAAGATAAAAAGATATAAGGCATCAAAGAAAACACAATAAATATGTCTAGCTGAAACTATAACATAAAATCCAAATGTAAAAATCTACTCCCTCTTACAAAATACTCCCCAAAATATTATAGGAAAAACTTTATTCCCATAAGAAGAACAATAAGAAAGTACAACCTAAGAACACAAATTTTCTCTTTTTCCTTCCTATAGTTATCTACCTTTAGGAAACTTATCCCCTTTTTAGGAAAAATAACATTAGCAAGAAATCGAATAAACAAAGACATGAGAAAATAAACTAGAAATCACAATAAGAGAAAACGAGCTTAGAGTTTCAAAACATATTGGGTATGATAATAAGCACAATGAGATAATAGTAATATGGGATATGAATCACATGCTATAGTATACAAAGGAAAAAATGATGAAACAAGCCAAATATATAAATACCATCATCAAAATTTTAGTAAAACAAATTCTCAAAATGTACTTAACACCAAAATAAGCATAACGAGCAAATAGTTTGATTATAAAATATACCAATTGGTATATAAATGAGTTGTTTAGATAATAAAATTAGATTGTAAAATAAAAATTCGAAGTCACAAAACATAATCCTAGATACCAAATGATAAACCATGACAAGTCAAGTATATTTGAGATATGTCTAAGAAACTATAACAAAAACTACGTATTTTTTAACCTTAATAAAAAATGCATATGCTACACTTACGCATTTTTTCTTAAAATAGAGTTTTTATAAAAAAAATATATATATTTTCATACTTATATCAGCAATACCCAAAAACCATATCAATACACACACACATACATAAAAACCAATTTTCTAATTATGAAAACATTAATTTGAATATGATAGAAGTGTGTTAAAGTCCTTAATGTCATTTTACCTCAACCTAAAGTGGCATTCCTAAGAGTGTGAATATGAAGCTTATAAGAGTTTTATGAAGCTTTCCAAAGAATATAACTTGATGTGAATCTTTACTAAAACGACCTCAAGGACTATTGACTTCGATATATTTGGTAACATCGGAATAAGACAATCCAAATAATCCCATGGCACATGATTGTCTATATAATTTTATAAGTTCTTTCACTTTATCTTCTTCAACATAAATGTAAGGAAAAATTTTCAATCGAGTTAATTTTTTTTGTAGTTGGCTTAATTCTGGACAAAACAGTTGAGATAGGCTTTGTATTGTCAATTTTGAAAGCCTATGACATGTTTGATGCAGACGTAGCGACCTAGCTTAAAAGTTGGATACACATCATGTCGTCTCGTAAGGTATGGATGCACATTGAATATGGTCATTGGATATTCTTAAGGGTGTTTATTTTTAAACAAAATTTTATGGAACTATTTTAAAATTGTTTTTGAAGAATTTTTTTTTGAGTTCGTTAGAATGAGTTACATACTATGAAATGGAAATTACATTCGAAAAAAGTTGTAACCTCATTAGAAAGAGCTTTGGAAACTCATCGCAATGTGCATCTAACGAAAATTAAATGAGGAATTGTTGTCAAACAATGGACAACTCATTGGAAGCTCGTTATAAGTTTGTTATAATGAGAAAACCTTTTCGTTCAAACAAACTTGGGTTTCATTAGAACGAAAAAGGCCTTTCGTTAAAATGAACTATGCATTTTTGTTCAAACGAGTTCATCGCCTTGAAATTCGTGTTTTCACTATTTAAGGCATATTAGACTCAGTTTTTTCAAGAACTTTTGGCAAAAATCAAACTCTCTCCAAACCCCTAGTTTCACTCTTTGAGTTTAAAGATCCAACTTTCCATAATTATATGCTTTGAGATCTTTTGTTTGGGTATCAAAGTTTGTTTTTTCATCTTGAGAGAACTAATTTCATGTGGTGGAATCTGTAGTTGTTGCTTTCTTTGATGGTGAAGAAGCAATGTTCCGTGTTTCGATTTCATAGATGGCTATTGAGCCTCATTGACGGATACTAAGGAGTGCGTAGACCTTTACATTTTTATAGCTTACGTGGGTGGATGCCTGCATTTCACTGTGGCGGAGAGGTACATCAAGGCTTGCGAGAGAGATGAGTCATTGAGTAAGTCTATTATCTAATCTTTTTAAAACCTTATCGTAGTGATTCGTTTGACTGGGTCATCCAATGTTTTTCCTTTTGTAATTTTCCTCGTAGATCGATGCGTTGCAGATATTTTACTTATTCTATCAGCTTATCACCTAGAAGCATATTTTAGGTAAAAAAGATAAAATTGGGTGAACAAATTTTTCGCAACAAATGGCTTAATTTAGTGAACAAGTTTTTATTGGGTAAATCTATTTAAAGTTTAAATATTTAAAATTTGAAAAATATAAGAATAGACTTTTTGTTTAAGATCATCCTTGTCTAAGAACCTGTCGAGACTTCTCAAATTGGTATCAGAGCTAGAACACTAAGCTTTTATGTTTAGATCCCGTATTGTCTTAGAACCTCGATGTTTGATGAGTCTAACTATGCATACTGAAAAATGCATATGAAATCAAAACTTAAGGCTATAAATGAACGGGTATAGCAAGCAATACTTAATGGTTGGACTCCACCTACTACCTTAGTTGGAGATAAGAGGATACCCAAATCCGCAATATCATGGATTTGGCGCAGTACGTACAAATATAAAAGTGTAACCCATAACATTAGTCATAAGGAGGAAATCCTTATGTTTTAACTTCTCGAAAGAATTAGTTCATACTTCAGTAAGAATGGAAAATTTGGGTAGGATTAGTCAATGTACATAGGAGGAACATTGGTTATAAGTTGTGGACCTTAAGAACACTTGTGGGTTCGTAATTTATTAAGAACATTTCGTTGCCTAAATTCGATTGTTGTCCTTTGGCTCGGTATTCACTTAATTCGTTATGATTCCATATGTTTCATTTAATCCCAGTAGTGGGAAGTTGTTATTCGGTTGTGATCTGGGTGTGACACTACATAAGCTCAGTAGTGGCGCGGGTTAGGCCAGTTGTGGCTAATACATCACAGTAAATGATTGCGCACTTTGTTGTAAGCACCCTAATCTTTTCATTAGTTTGTGTTTGCGCATGGTCTCGCAATTTGTTGCTCGTAGTTTGCATGTGTAAATCGATTATCTTAGGTTAACGGCCCTATTAGTTGACCGATAGAACTAGTTACAGTTTGGAGTTAAAATATAGCTAGTTACTTTTCAGTCATAGGTTCAAGAATACGTTTTAGGAATTATGTGGATATCATACTTAATGAGACCTTAAGTTCAAATGTTACACTATGAATTGAGGATATAGTTACTCATATGTATAATTTGTATTATGATGTCTAGGATGCTTCGAGGTTAATATGAAGATCCCATATGAGGTTTCGGTCTTTCAGGACAATATGACAAAGTGACTCTTTTAAGATTGCTGATATGAATGACTAGGAAGTGTTACAGGTGTATTAACCTAGTCTTGACGTGATTCAAAATTTGAAAAAATATAGATTTGTAAATCCTAACTCGTGATGATGAATTCATTAATGATGGCATGATGTTTGAGGAATACAGATTGTTTCGTAAAATTTGTTGGGATGAATAAGTTAGGCATGCTTGGGTATTATTAATGAAAAACCTTACCATGATTGGGTTAACATGATGATAATTAACGTGGATGGAATCTTTGAGTTTAAACTATAAAGATTAGGATACTCCAGAATTAGAAATGTTTTGCTTAGATGACTGGATGTTTAAGATTGATGAGTTCTAAATTTTGAGGATGAAATTTCTTAAGGAGGGAAGAATGTGATATCCCTCCCTAGAAAAGAAATATTGAATAATAAATTGATGATTTTATTCGAAGGAAAAGTTTTAGGAATAAATATATAAGAGAATTATGCCAAAATGACACGATAGTAATTAAGGAGAAAAAGAATCTCCACGTTGCATGGTTCGCATGGATGCGCATTTAAGTACTAGTAGTCCTATTAAGTATGTTGGTTAAGTTTTATGCAAAAAAAAATTCAATGAATGATTTTGACATGGTCATGGCTAATATAACGCGATTTTTGTCAGTGCGTGTCGCGCAGGACGCGGACTTGCGCGATTTTTGTAGGACAATTGGAGAAGGATAAAAATAGTATGACTACATATTTGTGACCCTAAAAATACATATAAAAATACCATGAGGTCAAAAGTAAAAAAATAAATAAAAATTATTTTTCGTCAAAAAATTAAAAGTGCTCAGAAAATTCTAAAAAATTTCAGATTGACTTAGAATTTAATTTGGAGCAACTTTCTCTTCTTCGAAAACCCCAGGAAAAATTATTTAGACTCATTCTTAATAGATTTTTTTATCCAAATTGGGTAAAATTTCTTTATTAAAGACACTTATTTTCCTTGGATTCTTTTCCTTGGATTCTTTATTCCCTCAAGCCTAGTGTTGTCCCACCACCTTATCAGATGTTGGTTGTAAAGTTTGGCATGTTTGAGTGGTAGGGAAGGTATCACATGGGCTTGTTGGCTTTTTTAAGTTAGAAATGAATTATAAAAGGGGGGGAGGGGAGGGATGGCCTTAGACTTCATTATTCCTTTCCCATCAGATTTCTCCTCTTTCCTCTCACTCCTTTGAGCTCCACAAACCTTAGAGTTCTACCCAAAATCGTAGCTAAACCTCACATCCCTCAAATACCCACCAAACCACCATTAAAGAAGCCCAAAAAATCTCAAAATAACCACTCAAGGAGTATATAGCTTAAGAAAATCTTGGAGCTTATATTTTGGAGCTAGAGTTGGAGTTTTAGAGCATTTATCAGAGCTTGAAGAAGGAGTTCCTAGAGCACATATAGAGCTCTCATGGAGGATGCATTTGGTAACCCCTTGAGGCCGCCTTTGAAGGTGGGGGTTGCTCCTCCTATACCACCATTTTGGAGTCTTATGAGGTGAGAAAATCTTACTTTGATTGAGGTTTAGAGTTTGATCATTTTTAGAATGATATTTACATATATTAGACTTGATATATGTAGTATTTGAGCTAATTTATAACTTTATCTTGTTTAGTCATCATATCATCATTTGGTGTGTAGAAATGAGTTTTTAAGAAGTAATTTTGATGGGTTCAAAAGTGACAAATTTCATAATATTAGCCTTGAACATGTTATGAAATAAAATGTGTCAAAATGATGTTTCAAAGGTAAATAATGTAATATAATGTTTAGAAAAATATTGGGTTAATATAGGCCATTTTTACGAAATAAAAATGGGACTTTCTTACCAAAATGATGAAGTAGAAGAAGAAATTAGACTTTTACTTAAATGGGTATTTTTGAGATGCATAAACTCATAATAAGAAATATTTGGGGTTGATATGTAAATAACCAAAGTATAAAATTCTTACTTTTAAATTGATGCTTAAGTGTAATTAAAGAAAATAAAGAAGGCCAAGTGTGTTGATAGTGGCCAAATGGGTATTTAAAGTGTGTACAACTTATTTTGGAAAGATAAATGAAAATAAAGTCTTTTTATAAAATTTGAAATTTATTACTGAAATTATGTTGGAAATATCAGAAATACACTTTGAGAAGTTATAAATTGGTTTTTGGCAAAATTAGTATGTTTAAACCGATTTAAAAGTATAATATTTTTGTGAAATAAATAGTAGTGGCATTTTCGTAAATACAGTGAATAGTATGCTGTCAAGAAAATATTTGGCAATTAAATGTATTAATTAAGTTTAATAAAAGGAGATTAATGATATATTTTGCTAAGTGAAAATAATGAGTTTTACTAAAACGATAAGTGTGAAATATGGGTAAAAATATAGTTTTTGATAAGTGTTAAGTGGTTAAAAGTGTTTTTAAAATTAAGTTGGAAAGTTAGTAACTATTTTAGAAACAACACTTGTTAAATGGCTAAATGCGTGTTTGACAAGAAATGGGTAAATTGGTAAATTTACGTAAAATGAAATATTTTTATGAAATAAAAATGTAAATGAATAGTTTGGAAGAAAAAAGAAAGAATTGATTTTCTAAGTGAGAATAAATGTGAACATTGAGAATTAATTCTCACTTGGAAAATCAATTCTTTCATTTTTCTTCCAAATTATTCATTTACATTTTTATTTCATAAAAATGTTTAGCTTTACGTAAATTTATCAATTTGCCCATTTCTTGTCAAACACGCATTTAGCCATTTAATAAGTCTTGTTCCCAAAATAGTTACTAATTTTCCAACTTAATTTTAAAAACACTTTTAACCACTTAACACTTGTCAAAAACTATATTTTTACCCATATTTCACACTTATCATTTTAGTGAAACTCATTATTTTCACTTAGCAAAATATATTTTTAATCTCCTTTTATCAAACTTAATATATACATTTAATTGCCAAATATTTTCTTGACAGCATACTATTCACTGTATTTACGACAATGCCACTACTATTTGTTTAACACAAATATTATACTTTTAAATCGGTTTAAACATACAAATTTTGCCAAAAACCAATTTATAACTTCTCAAAGTGTATTTCTGATATTTCCATAATAATTTCAGTAATAAATTCCAAATTTTATAAAAAGACTTTATTTCCATTTATGTTTTCAAAATAAGTTCTACACACTTTAAATACCCATTTGGCCACTATCAACACACTTGACCTTCTTTACTTTCTTTAATTACACTTAAGCATCAATTTAAAAGTAAGAATTTTATACTTTGATTATTTACATATCAACCCCAAATATTTCTTATTATGAGTTTATGCATCTCAAAAATACCCATTTAAGTAAAAGTCTAATTTCTTCTTTTACTTCATCATTTTGGTAAGAAAGTCCCATTTTTATTTCGTAAAAATGGCCTATATTAGCCCAATATTTTTCTAAACATTATATTACATTATTTACCTTTGAAACATCATTTTGACACATTTTATTTCATAACATGTTCAAGGCTAATATTATGAAATTTGTCACTTTTGAACCCATCAAAATTACTTCTTAAAAACTCATTTCTACACACCAAATGATGATATGATGACTAAACAAGATAAAGTTATAAATTAGCTCAAATACTATATATATCAAGTCTAATATATGTAAATATCATTCTAAAAATGATCAAACTCTAAACCTCAATCAAAGTAAGATTTTCTCACCTCTTAAAGACTCCAAAATGGTGGTGTAGGAGGAGCAACCCTCACCTTCAAAGGTGGCCTCAAGGGGTTACCAAATGCATCCTCCGTGAGAGCTCTATATGTGCTCTAGGAACTCCTTCTTCAAGCTCCAATAAATGCTCAAAAACTCCAACTCTAGCTTCAAAATATAAGCTCCAAGATTTCCTTAAGCTATATACTCCTATAGTGATTATTTTGAGAGGTTTTTGGGCTTCTTTAATGGTGGTTTGGTGGGTATTTGAGATATGTGAGATTTAGCTACGATTTTGGACAGAACTCTAAGGTTTGTGGAGCTCAAAGGAGGAAGAGGAAAGAGGAGAAATCTAATGGAAAAGGAATAATTAAGTCTAAGGCCATCCCCCCCTCTTTTATAATTCATTTCTAACTTAAAAAAGCCAACAAGTCCATGTGATACCTTCTCTACCACTCGAACATGCCAAATTTTATAACCAACATCTGATAAGGTGGTAGGACAACACTAGACTTGAGGAAGTAAAGAATCCAAGGAAAACAAGTGTGTTCAATAAAGAAATTTTACCCAATTTGGACCAAAAATCTATTAAGAATGGGTCTAAATGATTTTTTTCGGGGTTGTCGAAAAAGAGAAAGTTGCTCCAAATTATATTCTAAGTAAATCTGAATTTTTTCAGAAATTTCTGAGCACTTTAATTTTTTTGGCGAAAAATAATTTTAATTATTTTTCATTTATTTTTTGACTTTTGACCTCATGGTATTTTTATATGTATTTTTAGGGTCCCAAATATGTAGTCATACTATTTTTATCATTCTCCAATTGTCCTACAAAAATCGCGGAAGTCCGCATCCTGCGCAACACGCGCTGACAAAAATCACGTTATATTAACCATGATCGTATCACAATCATTCATTGAATTTTTTTTTTGGCATAAAACTTAACCAACATACTTAATAGGACTATTAGGACTTAAATGCGCATCCATGCGAACCATGCAACGTGGAGATTCTTTTTCTCCTTAATTACTTTTAGTGCCATTTTTGCGAATTCCCTTATAAATTTATTCCTAAAAATTTTCCTTCGAATAAAATCATCAATTTATTATTCAATATTAATTTTCTAGGGTGGGATATCACATGTAACATACGGAAAAGTTTACAAGCGTGCAAAGTTACTCAAAGTATGTGTCTGTAGATCGTCTGTACGTTTTCCTTTGGGTGTTGGGATTGAGTAATTTTATAGAGCTTGACGGCCCACCGAGTTTTTATTTTGGTTTTGTCTCGAAATAGCCAAAGGGGGAGATTACAGAGGACAAATTTTCAATTAGTAAATTTGTTTGTAATTGGCATTATTCTGGACAAAACATTTAAGTCATATGTTAGGCTTTGTATTATTAATCTCATAATCCTATGACATGTTTGATGAAGACGTAGTGACCAAGCTTCAAAGTTGGATATACATTGTGCCGTATTTTTGTATGTTTATCTTCACGTTTTCTAAGGATCTCGTAAGGTATAGACGGATATTTAATATGGTACTTGGATATTCTTAAGCATGTTTGTTTTTTAAACAAAATCGTTTAGAACTAATTTTAAAATTATTTTTGAAGAAAATACTTTTTGTTTCTGAGTTCGTTAGAACGAGTTGCATACTTCGTTAGAATGAAATGGACATTTTGTTCGAACGAAGTTGTAAACTCGTTAGAACGAGTTTCAAAAACTTGTTGGAACATTCATATAACGGAAATCAAATAAGGACTTTCTGTCAAATAGTGGAGAACTCATTGGAAGTTCGTTAGAATGAGAAAGCCTCTTCGTTCAAACGAACTAGGTTTCGTTATAACGAAAAAGGCCTTTCATTTGAATGAACTATCACTTTTGTTCAACGAGTTCATTGCCTCGAAATTTATGTTTTCACTATTTAAGGCGCGTTGGTCTCAATTTTTTCAATAACTTTTTGCAAAAATCAAACTCCTACCTTTTAACAAAAGTTTAAAAAACCTAGTTTCAACCTTTGAGTTTAAAGATCCAAGTTTCCATATTCATCTACTTTGAAATGTTTTGTTTGGGCACCAAAGTTTTTTCTCTTCATAGTGAGAGAACTTGTTTATTTCGGAGGACTATGAACTTGTTGTTTGTTGTGTTACGATGAAGAAGGGGTATTCTATGCTCCGATTCCATGGACGATTGTTGAGCCTTATCGGTGGCAATCGAGGCGTGCATAGACCAAGATTGCGTGGGTGGACTCCTACGTTACAATGTGGATGAGAGGTTAAAAATAGAAGAGCATCAAGGCTTGTGAGGGAGACGAGTAATTGAGTAAGTCTAGAGTCTAGTCTTTGTAAAACCTTATCATAGTGATTTGTTTAGCTGGGTCGTCCGAGGTTTTTTTCTTTGTGTTTTTTCTTGTACATATGATTCTCTTTCCAAATCCCAAATCACATATTGGATATCTGAATCTTGCTTCTTCTTCGATAAGGCTTTTCACTAGTTTTCTCTATCCCACGGGACTCTACTAAACCAACTATCGGATATAGAAGCTAATGTTTGCTCAATATAGAGCCTTGCTAAGAATGAAGAAGAGGCGAAAATGGCTTTTTCAGCTTCCAATCGACTATACGTTACTAAATTGATAAATTACCTCTTTCTTGTATTAATAGTGAACCCTGCACCAGCAAATCAACTACATGCGCATTTTTCTCTGGAGCCTCTTCCCGATCGATGCCGAGCCAGAGAGACAGGAATGAACTTCCTAGCCCACTCCGATAATCGATAGGCGAGGCTGTAAGGACATTTTTGTCCATTATCAATTTATTATGTCGCACGCCATTACACCGTTGAAGAAATTCAAGATTCATACATTCATCAACGGATCCGAATATCAAAAGAAGAAGAGGAATCAAAGTCTGACAGACGGGACCGGTCCGCCTGGAATAAAATAACCGATCCGGTCAATCGAACCGGTCTGCCTCAGCCCCGGACCGATCCGACTGCTGAAGGCCAGTATACCCCGGACCGCAAGCAAATCGATGAAGCCTGAAATAAAAGAACCGATCCGATCATCACCGGACCGATCCGCCTCAGAATAAAAGAACAGATCCGGTCAATCGGACCGATCTGCCTCAGACCCGGACCGGTCCGCCTGGGATAAACTTAAACAGATCGTGTTCAGATCGTGTTCAGTTTTTTAAGGCCCGAGACTTCTTATTTAAGCCAACTTCGGGGAGTTGTTTTCTAAGACTTATACACACGATTTTCAGAGTACAGAAAGCCCTAAGTCTTCACCTATTGAGCATATAGACTCTAGGTATTTGATTCACACAAATTGCCAATCCTTTGTGAATCACTTTGCAACCCAGGAACGCACTTTTGCTGTTCACACCCTTGTGGAGAAGACCGTTCTTCTTCTCCATTGCAGCCCTACTGGAAAGGGATAGTTCCAGCCGCCGACTACAGAATCCGACACCTGAGGGTAATTCTTAGTCACTTGTATTTTCATTGTAATCCGAAATTGTACAGCCTACAATGTTATAATGAAAATAAATGGTTTTGCCCCTTTGGGGGATTTTTCCTCACAAGCATGTGTTTGAATATTCTTGCTTTGTTCATTATCATATGCAATCACATATTGTTGCATGTTTAGGGTTTGTTTGGGTTAAAAGGTGTTTAATATATAAGTTTATCATTTGAACGCGAGCACATACGTTCTCAAATTGGTATCAGAGCAGGTTACGCTAATCTATCGCGTATTTTTATTTTCCGCAAAAATTTTCTAAGATATCAATTTTTTGAAAAAAGTGCGTGTTCAAATGGAGAAGTTATATAATAAAATGCCTGTTTTTGACGGGACAAATTATGCTTATTGGAAAGCCCGAATGAGGTCGGCTTTAAAAGCCATTGATGAACGTGTCTGGATCTTAGTTGAAAGAGGGTGGACTCCTCCCTCCGTGACTGTTGATAATGTGATCAACTGGAAACCTGACACTTCTTGGACTGATGAAGAATTTAAATGGTCATCTTTTAATTCTAAGGGTCTAAGTGCTATTTCTGGGTCTGTCACACCTGATGAGTTCAAACGTATAATGACGTGCACCACGTCAAAAGAGGCATGGGATGTTTTACAACTCACCCATGAAGGAACTAATGCTGTGAAAGAATCTAAGTTGCAAAATTTGACAACTCAATTTGAAACCATCACCATGCATGAATCTGAATGCTTTGATGAATTTTATGCTAGACTTTCTGACATTGTGAATACTAGCTTTAATCTTGGTGAACATATTCCTAATGCTAGAGTTGTTGAAAAGATTCTTCGTTCTTTACCTAAGCGTTTTATCCCTAAAGTCACTGTGCTAAATTCTATGGGTAATTTAAATACGCTAAAATTGGAAGAACTTGTAGGAGAATTTCAAACTTATGAAATTGATATGTTCCCTAAAACTGCTACATCTAAAGATAAGGGAATTGCACTTAAAGCCCAAGAGAGAAGTAGTGAGGGGTCGGCTAGAAAAAGGGTAGAGTCGTCTAGAAAGAGAGAGACTGACACGTCAGATTCTGAGTGTGATTTTGACCTAGATGATTTGGCTCTTTTTGCAAAAAATTTCAAGAGGATTCTCAAATTTAAAAAAAATGGCAATTTTAAAGATAAAAAGAAATTTGAGAAAATAAGTTTGAAAAGAAAAATGAAAAAGACTCCAAAAGTCCTCCTAAGAAAGAAAGTGAGAGATGTTTTGAGTGCGATGGTAGGGGTCATAGAGCATTTGAGTGTGCCAATCGTCTAAATAGAGAGAAGGGGAAAGTTGTCCTTAATGCTACCCTTAGTGACGACAGTGAGGTCGAGACGGTGGATTCAGGAGATGAGTCACCGCATGAGTGTAACTTCACCGCATTCATGGCCAGTCAAGTTAGCACTCCTAGTTCTCTTCACGACGATGAAGATGATGCTTCACAGGGACACCTCGACGGTGAGATCGATGTGAGTGAGGGGGAGGATGACTCAAGTGAGAGCGAGAGTGATATTCAACGCGCCTACGCTGAGTTATATTCTGAGTCATTTAAAACTAAAAAACGTAACAAAGCGCTAGTTCTTAAGATCACCGGCTTAGAGGAAGATTTAAGAAAGGCGAGAGAAAAAGAGTCCTCCACCGTCACCGCCCTGAGAGAGAGAGAATCTGCATGTGTCGAGAAAGAGATTCTGTTTAGAGAGAGAGAGAGTGTTTTAGAGAAAGAGAGAGGGGACTTGACTAAACAAGTGGCTAGTCTTACGAGTTAGCTCCATTCCTCCGTGGAGACTCGGAAGAAACTTGAAGCCCTTGTTGCCCAACTGACTCATGATCTTGAGAAAGCACGGGAAGTCAAGGTACAAATCGAGGACAGATCTGGGAAGATGGGAAAGATGCTCCTCGTCCCCGCTTTAGGTTTTGGTGATCGATAAGGAATTGGATATAATGGTGCCTCCACGTCCCAAATTGCACCTGGACCAGTTCCTGAGTTTACTACGAATCCTTATGTCCGTCATCAAAAACCTCGAAGGAGAGTTCGACCAAGAAAAGCAAACCAAGGTCCGCCTTTGACTGTGCTCTTTTGTACTTATTGCAAAAGAAAAGGCCACCTTAGGGAGTCTTGCTATAGCATGGGTCGGACACGACGTACTACTTCTCCACCACGTCATACTGATGAGTTTTCTAGTCTGAAAGAGCAAGTTGAGTTCTTAGCTGCCACGACCCAGAGTTTAATGGAAGAATTCCGACGGTTGTCTTTGCCGTTAGTAAATGCTTCTCACATTCCAGCTAAAACCAACAACAACAAAGGCAAACAAAAGGTCAGCTCTGCTTGGGTACCTAAGAAAGATAAAAAGGCCTTTGTTGTTCATGTTGCTCTCAAAGCACATAATACCTCACAGTGGTATTTTGATAGTGGGTGCTCCAGACACATGACAGGTGATGCCTCATTTTTTACGACTCTTGAGGACTATCAGGATGGCAGAGTCACCTTTGGAGATGGGAGCAAGTCTAGCATTATAGGACGTGGTACTGTCGAGTTACTTGGATTTCCTAAGCTAGAAAATGTTTTGTACGTCAAAGTGTAGAGGGGTGCTATCAATAGAAAAAAAGCAAATAAAATAAAAAAAATACTCTCTTATTAATGACACCCGAGAGGTACCCACGAGGGTCACCAAGAAGCCCAAAAGCCATTGCGAAGTATCAGCACCACTCCAAGCGTCAGCGCCGCTTCGAGCGTCGGCGCCGCTTCGAGCGTCGGCGCCGCTTCGAGCGTCGACGCCGCGATATGGGTCAGCGCCACTCCAAGCGTCGGCGCCGCGACAAGGGCCGGCGCCGCCTCAAGCGTCAACGCCGCTACAAGCGTCGGCGTCGCTTCAAGTGTCGGCGCCGCGACAAGGATCGGCGCCGCGACAAGGGTCGGCGCCGCCTCAGGTATCAGCGACCGCTTCAAGCATCAGCGCCACTTCAAGCGTCAGCGCCGCTTCGAGCGTCGGCGCCGCTTCGAGCGTCGACGCCGCGACAACGGTCGGCACCGCCTCAAGCATCAGCGTCGCTTCAAGTATCGGCGCCGCAACAAGGGTCGGCGCCGCCTCAGGTATCAGTGACCGCTTCAAGTATCAGCGCCACTTTAAGCGTCGGCGCCGCTTCGAGCGTCGGCGTCGCGACAAGGGTCGGCGCCGCCTCAAGCGTCAACGCCGTTGCAAGCATCAGCGTCACTTCAAGTATCAGCGCCGCTTCAAGCGTAAGCGCCGCTTCGAGTATCAGCGCCACTTCAAGCGCCAACGCCGCTTCAAGTGTCGGCGCCGCCTCAAGTGTCGGCGTCGCAACAAGGGCCGGTGCCACCTCAAGTATCAGCGCCACTTCAAGCGTCAGCGCCACTTCAAGCGTCAGCGCCACCGCTTTAAGTGTCGGCGCCACTGCAAGTGTCGGTGCCGCTACAAGTGTCCGCGCCGCCGCAAGGATCGGCGCCGTTTCAACTGCCAGCGCCGTTTTTCATGCCAACGCCGCCGCGAGTGTCAGCGCCGCCACAAGTGTCTGCGCCACTGCAAGTGTCGGCGCCACTTCAAGGGTCAGCGTCACACTAAGGGTCACTGCAGAAATGTTATTCGAGAAGTGCTGCTACAGGGGTTTTGACAGAAACTCATATTGAGGGAGTAGCTATCGCGAAAAACTCCCCATCACGAAACATCAGTCTCTAAATTAACAACAGCACTAACACTTTACTTTCTTGTACAGGTTGCCTAGTCGAGCAAGCAGGGCTCGAACAGGCGCGTTGGGACCTCCTGGGAGTTGTGGCTTGCCGGCTGAGGGACAAGGTATGTTGAGCAAGCTCAACCACTTAGCACTATAGGATTGAGAGAATACTAGTAGGAAGACCCAGAAGTCACTCGAGACTACGCTCACTGCACACTTGGTCACAAGTGAAGTGAGCAGCCAAAGAGCTGGCTACTCACAAGAAATAAACTCTTTACAAGAAAATGACTTTTCCAGAAGAGGGGGTCCTCGAGGTCCCTCTCAAGAAAAATAACACTTTTTAGAGGAGATGAGTCCTTAAGGTCTCCTCTCTCAAGATTTGCAAAATTGCACCACAAGTTACCGTTTCAAAAGATAACTACCAAATCTGATATTTTGTCTCCATTAGGGGACATATGTGCTTTTTAAGTTTTGGTCGGCACCAGGTTGCGCCTGCAAAGGGGACAGGCAGGCTGCCTATAGGTAGGGACAAATGGTACACTTCAGACATTGTTCCCCACCAACTCTCTCAATTTTGGCGCCCAAAAATGCCAGCTCACCCCTAACGCCCATGTATAAATAGACCTCTGGGCCAGGTCAATAGATGGACAATAGAAATTACACTGTTACTCTGCCAAAATATCACCAGACCTACCTAAGTATTCTCTCCCTGCTCATTCTCTCAGTGCTGAGTGCCTTGTTCCTTCACTCCCCACTGACAGCCATCACTCTCAGGTGTTTCCCTTGAGAAAATTACTATTTTTGCTGTGAAAGTTCATCTTCTTGCAGGAAGTGAGTTGAAGCTTGAGTTCCATTGTTACCAGAAGGAGAAGTTTTCTTCAGAAGTTGCACCAGGAGACCTTGAAGACCTTGCAGGCAGCGTCCATTGGAGTGGGTCACGCCTCACCCTTTCCAGTTATTCATAGACCCCAGTCTCACTACCCTCCTACATTTGGCAACTCCGTTGGGGAGGTGTCCTCATTTTCATGGACAAATAAGGTTTCAATGTCTCTAAGCAGTTGGTTTTTGAGGACATTCTGTCTGGTAACGGAGCTCACAGTGACCAAACTACTCAGGAAGAAGTGGTGGTGATCGAAGCCAAGGCGCCAGCGCCTCAGGGAGGTCAGACCAGTTCGCCGGCAGTGGCTCCGATGGCAGGTATGAACCTTATGGCAATGTTTTTTGACTTTTTAAAGCAAAATAACGTGGATCTATCAAACTTGGGTCAAGGTTGTCTGACACCCGCTGCTGCCCCTTCCGGAGGGGTAGCCACTCCTATTACGATTCCGGCAGAGACGATTCCGGCAGAGACGATTTCGTCTCGGAAGGCGGCGCCGGAGCAGGTCCTGGCGCCAACAGGTTCTCCAGCTCCTAAAAGCACATGTTTGGAGGAGTAACCCTCTAAGACTGTTACTATGGAAGAAGTGAGGAAGCTCCTCTCCTCCTCTCAAAGAGAGGGTTCCCACCTATACGAGGAGTTACAAGACCCCTATCCACAGGAAGTAAGTGAGAAGCCATACCCTGAGGGGTATATTCCACCAAAATTTATCAAGTTTGGCGGTAGGGGGGAGAACCCTAGAGAACACGTGAAGAGGTTCGTCGAGTACCTGGGAGTACACGCTGGCGACAAGAACCTGAGGTTGAGGGAGTTCTCTAAAACTCTCACTGGGAAGGCTTATACATGGTATTCCCACTTGGCGCTTAACAGCGTCCCTACTTGGGAAGAGATGCACAGGCAGTTCCTTCAGAAGTTTTTTGTAGCGGAGGATGAATTTACACTGAGGCACCTGGCGCAAGAGGTCCAGAAGCCATGAGAAGAATTGATGCACTACATCAAGCGATTTCGCGAGAGGGCCTTAGATGTTCACGAGGAAGTGGCGAAGGCCAGGTTGCTACAGATATGTGTGGAAGGACTCTTGGAAGAGTACAAGCTGCACTTGATCAATGAAACTAGAGATGGAACTTTCAGAGAATTCACCAGAGCGGCTAGCAACATAGCTATGATAATCAAACCAAGAGCCCCGGGTTGGAGGACACAAGTTCCACTGACTTCCGGGAGGTTTCAAGTTGCGAGGAGGCAAGCGGTTAACTATGTGGACGGGAGTAACAAAGGGAAGAAAGGAGGCTGTGGGGCCAAGACTGACAGTCCCGGCAACAAGAGAAAATTTGGGGAAGATGCCCCGCCGCCACTACCGTGCAGCGTAGCGGAGGCTATGGATTGTTACCGCACCTTAGTGCGAGAAGGCGTAGCAGGACCTCCCCACCTAAAAGGAGAAACCCCCACTGCAGCTGACAAAGCCAACCCAAAGTACTGTGAATTGCACCAACGAGTGCAGCACTCTACCAAGGATTGTTACTACTTGAGAAGGATCATTGGTGAGCAGATGGCTAGCGGTACCTTGCAGATACCCCCTGTGGGCGTTAACGAGAACCCACTTCCTGCGCATCACTTTGGCACCGCCAACATGGTAGTTGCCTACGACGAAGAAGCTACAGGAAATCTTCTGAAGCGGGAGAGTGGCGAGCAGTTATGCGAGGAGTTAGAAAATCTATCACTGAGCAGACTTGAGCTAGAAAGAAAGCAAGAGGAGTGGTTTTTCACTCCGGAACATGAAAATGGATGTGGGGAAGTTGAGGAAGTCGCTCTCTCAGAAGGTGAGGTAGACGTCATCCTCACTCTAGACGAGGGAGGGACCTATGAAGCGGAGTATGTTTGCAGTGCCCAGACGTACGAGGTAGACTTAGATTTTGAATGTGAGGCCATAGCGAGGAGCCCCAAGTTCAAGTGGTTTTTCGACCAGATAGGGGTGAAGTACGACACGAGGGTGTCCATCACGAAGAAAGTCTTGGAGGCAGTGCAGCAGCAGGGAGACCCTTCGCTAAATTGGCAGGGCCCAATCGGAAGGATGATTAAGAAGTATACCTCTGAAGTGGTGTTTTCAGAAGCAAATAAGGTGGTGCCCTACTTCCACAACCGCCCGTTGTACGTCATAGCCATAATTAATGGAGTCTCATTTCCCAGGGCGTTGATGGATGGAGGAGCATCCATTAACATCATGCCCATCAGTACATTATATGAAACAGGAATTGACCAGGAGAAGGTGGTTCCGGTACCGCTAGTAATTTCCGGATTCGACAACGCCGGAATGCAGTCTATTGGATACGTGAATGTTGGAATTAAGTTGGGAAATTTCACCTCCCACATCAAATTTCATGTTATTAACGCTAACACCAGCTACCAATTACTCATTGGAAGGGTATGGATGCACACTCATGGCGTAGTGCCTTCCACCTACCATCAATGCGCGAATGGAAAACATTAGAGGAACAGAGATAGTGATCAAGGCCACGCAGAGACCCTTTGCCATTGAGGAGGCCCACCTGGTAGATGCTGCCTTTTACACTAAATTAGATGAGGAAAGAAAGGTCTCTACAAGAAAACTAGCAGAGATCAAGGTAGCTGAGGGAAGGGTCCCGCAGAAAAAATCCGTTCATGACCGTCTAGGGGAGAGGATAATCCCCCATATGGCAAAAGGAAAGAGGAAAGTAGAGGAGGTAGCTAGACCCCCTCGAAGTTGCAAGAAAGTGGTCTTGCCCAATGGAAAAGTCATCTACCGTTTATAACGGTCTGCGCGGGCGGTGTTTTGGGACGAGAGCATCGACCCGACGCCCGAGTGTTTTATTGTTGATGAATACCATATTGTTGAGCATGTTGAAGAACCAGAAGAAGCGCCAGAGTGCATGCAAGACGGACCCAGAGAGCAGCTGCAGGAATTAGAGGAAATCAAGTTGGGGTTAGAAGAGGTCGAGAGTAGACCCATTCTAATTTCCAAGTGCCTGGAACCGAAGCAGAAGGAAGAGCTCATTGAGCTACTTAGGGAGTTCACTGATATATTTGCTTGGAAGTACACGGAGATGCCAGTAATAGACGCAGAAGTGAACTCTCATAGATTGAACATCCTTCCCAATGCCCTCCCGGTAAGGCAAGACACACGCACATACAAAGCAGACCTTGATTTGAAAATAAAAGCTGAGGTGGAGAAGTTATTAGCGGTAGGGTTCATCAAGCCTATTCAGCACCCCATATGGTTGTCCAGCATAGTGCCAGTGGCAAAGAAAGACAAGACCCAAATCAGAATCTGTGTAGATTTTCGCGACTTGGACAGGGCGTGTCCTAAGGATGAATTCCCACTACCCAGCATAGACAGCTTAGTGGATGCCACCGCGGGACATGAGATGTATAGCTTCATGGACGGGTATGTTGGCTATAACCAGATTAAAATGGACCCCGCCGACGCAGAGAAGACTGCCTTCCGCACACCGTTAGGGAACTTTCACTATACAGTCATGCCCTTCGGATTGAAGAACGCTGGAGCCACATACCAGCGGACCATGATGGCAATTTTTTATGACTTGTTTCATGATATACTAGAATTCTATGTGGATGACCTGGTGGTGAAGTCTAGGAAAGAAAACAAGCATATTCAGGATCTTAGGAGAGTATTCGAAGGTGTCGTCGGTATAAGATGAGAATGAACCCCTCAAAGTGTTCCTTTGGGGTTACTGCAGGGAAATTCTTAGGTTTTGTGGTAAATAGACAAGGGGTGCAAGTGGATGCAGAGAAGATGAAAGCCATTATGATGATGCCACCTCCCAAGAGTCAGAGACAACTTAAGAGCTTCCTGGGAAAGGTATCCTACCTGCGGAGGTTTATACCTGCGTTGGCAAAAGTAACTCATCCGTTCGCACCTCTATTAAAAGACAAAGCCAAGTGGGTTTGGGGAGAGAGGCAAGAAAGCGCGTTCGAGAAGATTAAAGAAATCCTAGCCTCTCCATCCACAATGATTCCCCCCGAAGCCGGAGCGCCGCTGCTGCTCTACCTCACCTCTATAGAGAGGTCGATAGGGGCCCTCTTGGTGCAAGAGAAGGAAGGAGTGGAAAAGTCGGTCTACTACCTGTCAAGAGTAATATCCGAAACAGAATCGAGATACACCAGCGTTGAGAGGCACTGCCTGGCGCTGGTATTTGTAGCCCAGAAGTTGAGACACTATCTTCTAGCCTTCACCGTTCACATAGTCACCAAGTGTGATCCCATCAAGTACCTCCTCGCGCGGACTATACTCGTGGAACGAGCAGCAAGGTGGTTTTTGATCTTGTCAGAATACGATCTAAAATGCGTAGTGCCTAAAGCCATCAAGAGCCAGGCGGTAGCAGATCTGCTGGCCCACTTCCCGAGTGGGGTTTTCGAACCACCTAGTGAAGAGCTACCCGGAGAAAGTTTCCAAGCATGCATGGCGGAGGAGGTGAAGAAGTGGTTTATGGAGTTTGACGGTTCCAGCGCTCAAGGAACAGGTGGGGCCGGCGTCATACTGTTAGATGGGAAGGAGAAGATTACCCTCTCTTTCAAATTAGATTTTAAATGCTCAAATAATGAAGCTGAGTATGAAGCCCTCATTCTAGGGATGTTGGAAGCACTCAGAAGAGGGATCAGGGTACTCTGTATACGAGGGGACTCCAATCTGGTAGTAAGGCAGGTCAATGGAGAGTTTTCCCTTAAACATGCCAACTTAGCGCCGAACAGACACATCATCCAACGACTGCTGGGACAGTTCTTGGAAGTAACTGTGGAGAGGCAGGCGCGAATGATGAACAGGCACCCTGACGAGCTCGCCACCATAGCACAAAAGTTGGACATGGAGGAGTCAGAAGCAACCATCAAAGTGAGGCAGAGAACAGTACCTACTACCGTAAAGTCCTTATTCCCAAGTAACGAGCCGGAAGATTGGAGGCGTCTCGTAGAGAAGTAACTTGAAACCAGGGAAGGGATAATGAAAATAGAGTTAGCCAACTATCATGTGCTGCAGGGAACTCTCTACTTCAAGAGTCCTGGAGGGTTTCTGGCAAGGTGCGTAGGGGAGCAAGAAGCCAAGGAGAGGTTAATAGAAATGCACCAGAAGCACTGTGGAGATACGGATATCCCCCTTTACAGACGACTGCAGCGAAGCGGGTATTTTTGGCCCACCATGAGCGTAGAAGCGGCCCGCTTACAACAAAGTTGTTTAAAGTGCCAAGCTAATTTTGACCAGCCGACGGAGGCTAACTTAGTGGAAGCCTTCGAAGATTGGAGACAACCGTACCTAGCATATCTAAAAGATGGGGAGCTGCCCGCCGAGAGAGCGGATGAAATTTACCTTAGAAAAAGGATAGCACGTTTCTACTTGGTCAAAGGAGAGTTATATAGAAAAGAGTATAATGAGAAGGCGCTAAGATGCATAGCCAAAGAGGAAGTGGAAAGGGTGCTGAAAGAAGCTCATGAGACCTCCCACATGGGAGGCGCCAAGCTGTATGATCAATTGATGACGCTGGGATACTACTGGCCGACCATGGAGGCTGACTCCATTGGATATGTGAAAAAGTGTAGAGCATGCCAGGTGCATGGAAACATGGTGCACGCTCCCTCCGTCAGTCTACAAATCTTGGCAACCCCCTATCCCTTCCACACATGGGCGTTCGACCTGGTGGGAAATATCGCCCCAGCATCTCACGGCAAGGCTTTTATCATTGTGGCTACAGAATTGTACACCAAATGGGCGGAGGCCATTCCTTTAAGGAGAGTCACCGCCCAAGTGGTAACCCAGTTTATAAAGGAGTATATCATATGTAGATTCGGCATACCCAAAGTGATCCTAACGGATAATGGGAAGCAATTTGTATGCAAAGAGATGGACCTTCTCACGGACAGGTATAAGATTGTGCATAATAGCTCAACCATATCCTACCCCAAGGGCAATGGCCAAGCAGAAGCTACTAATAAGACCCTGATAAATATTTTGAAGAAAATGCTAGAAGACATGCCGGGAGCATGTGATGAGAAGTTGCTTATGGTGTTATGGGCCTACCGTACTTCGAAAAGAAAGCCAACAGGGTTCACTCCCTTCTCTCTAGTATATGGGATCGAAGCTGTCCTACCAGTGGAACTGGCGGTACCTTCAGCCAGAATTTCTCTTAGCAATGGGCTCATCCCAGACCCAAGGCATGTGCAACTGGAGGCGCTGGACGAGCACATAGACAAGGCAAGAGTGAATTTCAAAGTATACACTCAGCAATTGTCCAGGGCCTACGAAAATTTAGTTAAGCCTAGGGAATTCCAGGTGGGAGATCTAGCCCTGCGAGCATCAACTCACCATCTCCGTAGCATGTCGGCATCAAAATTCAAACCTAACTGGGAAGGCCCTTTTGTTGTCAGAGGAGTGGGGAAGTCGGGCTACTACCAAATATCAGAACCAGAGAGTGATTGCCTCCAGTCCATCAACTGCAAGTGGCTGAAGAGGTACTATGCTTAGTAATAGCTAACAAGTTTTGTTTGTGTTTTGCATGTCTGTAATGGATTTCGAGAATTGCTCATATACCAGAAAAGTTTTTTGTAAATTTTTTTTAAGAGCAATACTACACTGTAAACATCACACAAAGGTAAAGAAATGAAATAGCAACACTTTTGATCATTGTTGACATTTGCTTTGCTTGCTCGTTTATACATACATATACACTCCCTATTAAGTTAGAAGAGAGTACAAAAAATAAAGATCAGGAACTTTGCTCGCTACACTTGGGAGGTAAGTACATCCTAAGAGAAAGTATACTGAGCAAAGTCCCCCAGACATAAATTAATACAGTTTTTTTATAATAAAATCAGGCTTCCGGAAAAGGGCAGGGATCACCCTCCCCTCCAACCTAGCCTCTACGACTATAAACAGTAATGTGCAGGAATTACCCCACAGACAGGAGGGGCAACCCAAGAAAGTCACATGCCAACACCTCACAGCTACAAAAGGTGCATTTTCGAAAAATATATACAATATGATAATACATAACTTTTCATATCAATGAAAATACCCCGCAGTATATGGGGTAGCCACCAGTAGACTAAATACTCACAGAAATTAGAGCAAGTCACATAAAAAGAACACCCACGGCATAAAGGGAGAACAAAAGAAAAAGAAAGTGCAGAAGAAACAAAGTGTCTCATACAGGAATGATAAGTGATGTACACATAGAATTCTGAGCACTACAAAGCAAGAAGTAGCCTATCTGCTAGAAACCACAAAAAATAAATCATCACGCACGATGGCGCCAGCATATGACGGACCAGCCTCCCGCAGAAACTCTTCCTCCAACCTGACGAATCTAGTCTCATCCTCCTCGTCGCCAGACTCGAGTCTGGCAAGCTTCACCTGCAGTAGGGCGATCTGATTCCGGATCCTCGTAGCCTCAGCGTGTCGTTGCTCAACCCTAGATTGTCGGGAAGTGTGAAACCTCACTATCTTTCGAAAAGGAACACTCAGAAAGGGGCGAACCCCTGCGTCAACCCAATCCAAACAAAAGTGAGAGAACTATTGTAAGTCGCGGAGGGCATCCAAGAATAGCAAAATAGAAGAGCTAGTAAGCTTAGCAAGGGAGGTAGCCAAGAACTCATGAACATGGCTGGCAAGAGACCTTAGGTTGAAGGCCGTAAGACTATCAACCTGAAGTATACTCTGAGAAGTGAACGTCTCGAGATGGTGCTCCAAGATAAGATCCAAGAGCTGACGCTCATGTACCCTGAATCGGCCTGGTAACTCCTCACGCCATAGCCTACTAGAAATAGTCGCAACAACCTCTGCTTCGTCATCGCCATCGGAGTGGTGAGACCCCGCCTCAGAAGGAAGAAAAGAAGACTCCCCACCAGAATCAGCATCACCGACCAAAGGAGTGAACTCAGAACTATGATCTCCCTCCAAAGTTGCCCCACTACCAGTCTCCACAGTCATCGGAGTACTCTCATACACCTAGAAACAATGAGACAAGAGCGAAATGAGAATGCTTGTACAGTATACGCAAGAAGAAAATAGGGGAATAGTAAAAAGAGGGGGTATGCCAGTCTAATACCTCTCTCGCAGTCGCCCCACTACCAGACTCCACAGTCACCGGAGTACTCTCATGCACCTGGAAACAATGAGACAAGGGAGAAATGAGAATGCTTGCACAGTATACACAAGAAGAAAATAGGGGAATAGTAAAAAGAGGGGGTATGCCAGTCTAATACCTCTCTCGCAGTCGCCCCACTGCCAGACTCCACAGTCACCGGAGTACTCTCATGCACCTGGAAATAATGAGACAAGGGTGAAATGGGAATGTTTGCACAGTATACGCAAGAAGAAAAGAGGGGAATAGTAAAAAGAGGGGGTATGCTAGTTTAATACTGCTCTCGCAGTCGCCTCACCGTCGGACTCCACAGTCATCGAAGCGCTTTCAGGCACCTGGAAACAGTAAGACAAAGGTGAAATGAGAACGCTTGCATAAGTATACCAAGAAGAAAAGAAGAGAAATAGTAAAAAGAGGGAGTATATTAGTTTAATACCTCTCTCGCAGCTATCCTACTCTCTGACTCCACGAATAGCGGAGCAACGTCATCAAGCTCCATAGTCATCGGAGCGACCTTGCTCGTCTGGAGACAATGCAATAAAGGTGAAGATAGGAATGCCGGCGCAATCTAAACAAAATAATAAAGACATAAGATTGATGTGAGGAAAGTAGATACTCTTATACGCCATACCTGAATAACGTCCTCCGTAACGGTTAGAGAAGGAGGAGCAGGGGCTCCCATAGGGGCAGCAACAGTGGCCGATGCTCCAGAAGGGGCTGTCTCAGCGACCAGTGCTTCCGAAGAAGCTACCTTAACCTCAGGCACTTCTGAAGGAACAACCTCAGCGACGAAGGGCGCAAGGGGTAGGAAAGGCTGCAAGTAACAAGAAAGGGCAAGAGGTAACAAATCACTTACCTCGTGTATGATAAAAAACCTCAATTAAAAAGAGGGAGAGGGAAGCTTCTCAAAAGGGCACCGTAGAGATAGCTACCTGAAGAGGCACAATAACAGGACAAACTGGCCCACGTATAAAGGCTGCTGAAGAAGCAGTGGCAGGAGCCGCACTCGAAACAGCGCCAAGGGATAACTGCGACAAAGTAAAAGAGGGCTACGATAAGTACAGGCTGTATAGATAAGAAATATAGAACTAAGAAAATAAGATAGTACCTGAACCCCATCTAAGGGGGAAGCGTAAAAAAAGACGGTCGGTGCAGTAGGGGCTGTGCTGATAGCCTGCAAAGAATGAAAGTATGTTATTCATCACGTGATCGAGGAGTAAGAGATTCCATGCTTCAGCGAAAAGGCCTTGACCTGAAGCGTAGGCTCGCTGGTCGAAGCCACAGTAAATATCGGGCCACGAGAGATCGCCTGAACCAAAGGTCTACCGTCCATAGATACACGGATCCTAGGGATAGAAATTCTCCCTGAAGAGGATAAACCCAGGGCGGTAACGCCAGGTAAGGAAGGAGCCCCTCCCTGAGAAGAAAGTCCAAGAGCCATTAGGACTCCTATTAAAAAGAAACAAATATTCAAAAGTAAAAATACGTACCCCAGGTGAAGAGGCCTCCAGGGGCTCAGCTGCAGAAACGCCCACCGTCGAGACAAGAGAAGATAAGGTGGCAACGCCCGAAGACACAACTCTCTACGTAGGATAAATGGGCAAATAAAAGAAAGAAGTAAAAAAAATAAAATGGCACAATGAAAGTTTTGGAAATAGCGATGCATACCTGAGGAGAAGGGGAAGCCACAGGGGTGGTCCTGGTGACAGTAAAGTGCACGGATGAAAGCTGCGGGGAAATGACAGTGTACGCAACCAGAAGGTAGTTAGAAGACAAATAAATTACAACAGATGGTAAAAGAATTAAGAAGGCAGCAAACCTCTCTAAACAGGCCTCGGGAAGAAATGAGCATGGAGTTCCTCTCACGCTGAAAGGGAGTCGGTCGTAGTGGGAGAAGAGGAGAACTACTTGCCTCTACGGAAATGACCTGCACAAATATGATAGAATACTTTGATTGACAAATAAAAAAATATATAATGAGGGGAAGAAAGAAAATCATATGCAAGAAAAATATAGACAAGTAAAGGGGGAATGCTTACAGTAGCAGGGCGCGAAATCTGGCGGTAAGGGAGATGGGTGGTGCTAACCCCCCCAGGAGAATGGGATGCCTCATCATCGCTAGAAGACTCTCTCGAGACTGATAACAAAGCATAAGTGTCAGTAGTGCTTTCGCTATGGAAACCCAGGCCGCCCATATCACCCGAAGAAGAACTATGGTCGTCATAGGAAGGGGTGCTTCCATAATCAACTAGTTCCTCTTCCAATGAAGGGGAGGGAGATGAAGAAACTCCATCAGAACTAGTTCCACTAAGTAAAGGATGTTGTGATATAGTACCTTCTGCAATAGGAATAGACGGGACCCGCGTCTCCTGGGAAGCAAGGCTCGGTGAGGAGTAACCTTTCCCTTTCACTACTTGGGAAGTCCCCCCTACACCAAGGTTGCCAGTATTGGACTCTTGATCCACCATAGAGGAAGCAGCTATGCCAGCGCCATCTCCTTTCTTTTTATTCGCAGCTCGGGTCCTCAAAGGAGAAGAAGGAGGAGAAGCAGTAGTAGCAGGAACAAAATTGGATACATCGGCGTCAGGGTGTTTCCTTTTGCTGGTAGTAGAGGTGCCCGCTTTCCCTCTGCTTTTTGGTTGGCTTTTAGACTTCACAGGGGGAAGCTCAGTCGACGGAGGCGGAAGTGACTCGTCAATGAGAGGTTTCACTAAAATAGGGATGGCCTACTCCAAGGGTGGCATAGAGGTGGTGCTGAGAAACCAAGGATCTTTCTGCGTCTGCCTGACCAAAAACTGAGCTCTGGTATATTTAATGGGGTTAGTCTCATGAGGAGGACCAACTACACATTCTTGGATAAGACGAACCTGCTGCTTCCAAAGAAGGAACCAAGATGAAGTGAATAAAGGATGATAATCGGAGGGAGGCACATAGAGGCCACCCAAACCACTGACCCTGCGGAATAATCCCTGAAGAGTAAAGCTAGCACACGCCTCTGAGAATGCCTCAGAATGACTGCTGTAGGTAGGAAGAGGAGGAGTGTGAACGCCCTGATCATAACCAAACTGTCGTCTTGCCCTCTCGGAATGATAAGATTCAGCACGCGGACCTAACTCTGTCCAAGAAGGGAGGTGACATGGTAAGAGCATCATCACCATATTAATATGAGGACATGTGGAAACTGGCCCCACCGCTGAAGGGCAATAGAAGGTCCCGCCGTCGCCGGGGAAAGAAAGCCAGCTGAAAGTTCCC